>CM076596.1:161798-761798 GCA_038430175.1 Ficus hirta | reverse complement strand
TATATATATATTCGTGAACCAAAGGCTGTATTCACCCAAAAAAAAAAAAAAAACTTTTTTTGAAGTGTTAAAATTCGTCATTTGTTGAAAACATGGCTTTGGGATATCAGTGCAAGAGAAAGCGGAAGGACGCACAGACTTTAATTAGTAGCTAACGTGCGCCGTTAACAGAAAAGTACAAGTTAATGGTTAAAAAGGACAACTGAAGTGGGTGTTGTCATCTGATGCGGCGTACATAATTACTTCCATTGACCTCCACCAAGGCCGTGTTTAGTTAAATTGATTAATTAAGGCTGCGTTTGGGACCACCTTTCCAAGCGGTGTTTCACCGTCTGCACTGGAGATGGACGTTTGGCACTTGCTTTTGTTTCCAAAAGCCTGCTTGGAAAATGCCACAGCTAGTACTAAGTCGTATCCAGTTCCAGTTGCGTTTGCCAATGTTAATGTACATAAAATAAAACGCCAATAGAACATACTAGCCCAAGTGTTCTTTGATTTTTTTTTTTTTGTTGTGTTAATAATAAAATATTTCAGCTTGTATTTTTTCCAATATTTTTTTTATTAAAATAAACAAAACACACTTCTTATAAAATTTATGTTCTTTCAAATTATTTATCGATCAAACACAAAACCCAATAACAACTTTTTTTCTAAAATTTTTCACCCAAACCAATCTTTCCAATACTCAAACACATTTTCAAACAAAAACATCTTCAAAATTCCATATTCAAAAAAGTAGTGACCACAAACTGACCGGACCATAAGTATTTTGATGCCAATTAATTGAAATCTTTTAAGAATAGTATATTTGGCAAAGGGGACCAACTAATAATCATAAATAAATTCAGTCAATTCGTATATGTATATTAGGGGACAGGTCTATATCGCAAAATCAATGTTTTCATTTATGCTACTTAAATAATATTTTGCCAACATGAAATGCATTACAATTTGAAATTTGAAGAAAGACCAAAAATTATAAAAACAAAAATAAAAAATGTAGTTTTATATATATTTCTAGTGTTGAGGATAAGCACGTGTCATTTGTCCTAGCCACAAAATCCTGATTATTTGTTTTTTCATTTCTAATTTTATTCTAAGTTGCTCTTATGCCAACAAGACAAAGAATTTCAATCCAGTGACGTAAATGCTTTGAAAGGTTTCTAAACGGTTGGAAATATTTGTAGCAAAATAAGGACTGTGCCGGCTTTTGATTACATAGGCATGATTATTACATTCGTTGAATGGTAAATACTATATACGTTATCAAATTGCGCTGTTCAATAAATTATTATTTTAGTTAAGATTGGTTGTGTGTGTGTTGGGCGGGGTTACGACTAAAATCTGTATTTATGAATAATCTTTATTGTCATAACAAAGCCTTAATACTATTTGAAGCCTAGTGTAAAGTTAAAAAAAATAAAAAAATAAATAAATAAAATAACAACGACGACAACATCAAAAGGCTATGACGACATGTCGTTTTTTCAAAAAGTAAACGGCACTTTGTTGTACCTTTATAGCAGAAAACGACATATTAAAATGAAACTGTCATTTATATTGCTTTGCATAATAGTTTGTATGTCATTGCCATTTTCCACGTATAAACGACATGTCGTTTCTCGAAGTATTAAAAATGCAATTTCGCAGTTTTCTTCAGCTCAAACGACATGTTGTTTTTGCATCAAAGGACAAAAACCACGACAACTGTTCTCTCTTTCCGTCTGCAATAGAAGCTGGGCCAGATCATATTTGATGGACTCATAAAATCCAGATCCAATCCTTTAAAAAGGCCCAAGCCCTAAAAGAAAGAGGCTCCCTTCACTGGTTCGGGTTTATATTCGGAAACTGTTTTAGGATCCGAAACCCACTTAAACTTACCGCTTCCATGGACCATAGTCCGTCGTCGACTCCCGAGTCCCGCCTCATAGTTCATTAGTTCTGTTTTGTTTTTCCGATTTCCAACCAAAACAAAAAAAATCTGATTTCCGACCTTGTTTTCTGAGCAATACGAGGTTCTAATTTTAGTTCTTACAGAGCATAAATCGAAGCTAGGGTTCGTCATCCAAGCGAATTCCTCTTCTCTAATGGCGACCTAGGGTTTTCGTTTTCGTTTTCCCCGAGAACAGGAAACAATTTCACCATAGAGAGAGAGCTATGTCTAAGAGGAAGTTCGGATTCGAAGGCTTCGGCATAAACCGCCAGTCCACCTACAACTTCGAGCGCTCTCAGCAGCAAGCTCCTCAGCGACTGTACGTCCCTCCTTCTTCTCGCGGCCATGGCCACGACAACTGCGAGGACACCGACCTCGACAACATCGACTACGAAGAGAATGACGCCGCAGCCGATGCTGGTAATGGCGGCGGCGGTGGTGCTGATGAGGAAGTTGATCCGCTCGACGCGTTTATGGCGGGGATTCACGAGGAGATGAAGGCGGCGCCGCCGCCCAAGGTGAAGGAGAAGGCGGAGAAGTACAATGACGATGAGGAGGATGATCCGATGGAGAGCTTCCTTAGGGCTAAGAAGGACGTCGGCCTGACGCTGGCCTTGGACGCGCTTCACGCCGGTTATGATTCCGACGAGGAGGTTTACGCCGCGGCGAAGGCGGTCGACGCCGGGATGATTGAGTATGATACGGATGATAATCCTGTTGTTTTGGATAAGAGGAAGATCGAGCCGATTCCGGCTCTGGATCATAGTTCGATCGATTACGAGCCTTTTAATAAGGACTTTTACGAGGAGAAAGATTCAATATCTGGTAAGTAATCAGTACAGAATCCTTCTCTTGATTGATGATTGTTTCTGATAGTTTTAATTTGTGAAATTAGCTTATTGCCAACTAACAAAATTGAAATTCGTGTCTCTGGTTTGTAATGTTTTTGAATGTGAGTTTTTATTCGTGAATTTGTCATTCTAGTTGGGAATTATGTTTTGAATAATGTCTATATTAGAATGAAGATCAACCCTTTACAGGAAGAAGGGGATAAAAAAGAATAATTATCAAAAATCGATGATTATCTAGTTAAGAATGGTAACAAATTTGTGAAACTACATTGTTATGATTCTTATGAAAAATGTCATGATTTAGCTTTGTTATGTTTTATGACTGACTCATAAGGTTTCTATTCTTGTTTATTTTTTATCTGATAATGTTTCCATTACTCAGGAATGAGTGAGCAAGATGTCGCTGAATATCGAAAGAGCTTGGCCATTCGGGTGTCGGGTTTTGATGTACCAAGGCCAATTAAGTCATTTGAAGATTGTGGTTTTTCTCTGCAACTCATGAATGCTATCAAGAAACAAGGCTACGAGAAGCCTACATCAATACAATGCCAAGCTTTACCCATTGTGCTTTCTGGTAGGGATATTATTGGTATAGCAAAAACTGGTTCAGGTAAGACTGCTGCTTTTGTCCTTCCAATGATTGTCCATATCATGGATCAGCCTGAACTTCAGAAAGAAGAGGGTCCAATTGGAGTAATATGTGCACCCACTAGAGAATTGGCACACCAGATATACTTAGAATGCAAGAAATTCGCAAAATCACATGGGATACGTGTCTCTGCTGTATATGGTGGTATGTCCAAATTAGATCAGTTCAAAGAGCTTAAGGCGGGGTGTGAAATAGTTGTTGCTACTCCTGGTAGATTAATTGACATGCTGAAAATGAAGGCACTAACAATGTCAAGGGCATCTTACTTGGTACTTGATGAGGCTGATCGGATGTTTGACCTTGGATTTGAGCCACAGATTAGATCCATTGTTGGTCAAATTCGGCCAGATCGTCAAACCCTACTCTTTTCTGCAACAATGCCACGTAAAGTTGAAAAGTTGGCTAGAGAGATTCTTACTGACCCTATAAGAGTTACTGTTGGAGAGGTGGGAATGGCCAATGAGGATATTACTCAGGTTGTTCACGTGATTCCTTCTGATGCTGAGAAGTTACCCTGTCTTCTTGAAAAGCTACCTGGAATGATTGATGAAGGTGATGTTTTAGTGTTTGCTTCGAAAAAAGCCACGGTTGATGAGATTGAATCGCAGCTGGCTCAAAGAGGTTTTAAAGTTGCAGCTCTTCATGGTGATAAAGACCAGGCTTCCCGAATGGAGATATTGCAAAAGTTTAAATCCGGCATCTACCATGTTCTTATTGCAACTGATGTTGCTGCTCGTGGTCTTGATATCAAGTCAATTAAGTCAGTTGTGAACTTTGATATTGCAAGAGACATGGACATGCACGTTCACCGTATTGGTAGAACAGGTCGTGCTGGTGACAAAGATGGCACTGCATACACCCTTATTACGCAGAAGGAGGCTCGGTTTGCTGGTGAATTGGTCAACAGTTTGATTGCTGCTGGTCAGAATGTGTCAGTGGAGCTTATGGATCTTGCTATGAAGGTACTGTCACATTCCTATCTAACAGTTTCAAATGTGATATACATCTGACTTGATTTTGTTCTCAATGAGTTATCTTCATGTCCTTTTAACAATAAAGTAGTTTACCAATAGTTTTCCATCTTAATTCGGTTATGTTTTATGTTTTTACTGAAGCCAGTGTGTGTGTGTGTCAATTGATGAATAATAATACACAAACAGATGCTCACACACGTGTTGCTAGACTGTTATTGAACATATTTTTATCTTAAATCTTCAGGATGGAAGATTCAGGTCCAAACGTGATGCAAGAAAAGGAGGTACCATTGTTAGTTTGTCACCAAATTGCAACTGCCATTTTGTTTGGGTTTTTCCCTAAATAATAAAGCTGTATTTGCCTGGTCTATAGCGAACTTGTTTTAGTAGCCCTCCATAACATTTTTTACGATATCTTGTGCAGGTGGGAAAAAAGGTAGAGGGCGAGGAGGTGGTGGTGCTGGTGGTCGGGGTGTTCGTGGAGTAGATTTTGGGTTGGGTATAGGTTATAGTGCAGAATCCAACAATGTTTCGTCTCAAACAGTTCCCAGTCGATCTGCAGCAGTAAATTCTCTTAGGACAGGGATGATGACTCAATTTAAGAGCAACTTTGTTGCTGCTTCTTCGAACTCCCAGAATCAGGGAGCGAGCAACATTTCGAGCGCACCTGCCAACAAGAGACCAGCCTTACCTGGCTTTGTCTCAGGTGGTTCCATTGGTGGTGATATATATAGAACTCAGACAACCAATCCGGTTAACTTGTCCCAAACGACAGGAGTAAGCAACTCCCCTAGTAAGAACTCTGGCGTGAATCAGAAGAGCTCGGAAAGGTTGGTTGCTATGTTCTTAATGGTATCTTTATATGCATACATGTAACCGACAATGTTGCTGATTGGTTCGTTTGTTGTTCTTTTTGCAGTTCTAGAGATAGACCTAGAGAAAGGCGCCGGGCATCTGGTTGGGACCGTTGAAATTCCATTCAATGATTCTGCTTCTGCTTTATATGAACTTCATCTTTTTTTTTTTTTTTTTTTTTTTTTTTGTGTGGGTGATCTATGTAATGTCTGTATAATTATTCATGTTTGGTTAGTTATGTGGCTCTTACCGTGTATGATTTTTGGTATTTTATTTATTTTTCTTCTCTTTTCAGCTCATAGTAACTTTAGTAGCCCGTCACTCGATACGAGAATTTTGTTACATGTAATTTGTTATAAAGAAATTTGGATAAGGAAATGATCTAGTAATTTCAAAACGTTATTGGATCATGGCGAACTCTATGAGCAACTTTCTTTTTAGTTGGTGAAAAATTTGAACTTGATTCATCATACAAATGGTTCCGGTTCCTTCCTCAATATTTCTTGTTTCTTTTGTTTTTGTTTTTTGTTTTTTGTTGTGTTTTGTTTTTTTGTTTTTTTTTTTAATTTAAAAAAAATGCCTGGAACGTTGAATTTTAACAAACTTAGGAAAAAAAGAAAGTTGTTGCGAAAGTGAATAAGCACGGCTCAAATGCGTAATATTTCTGAAAGCTAGAAATATGTACAACTTTGACTTAACATAAGAATTATAAATCAAGTATCCAAGTAAAAATATTAAATATTGGAAATTATAACTTATTAGCTTTTCCCTCAAATTCTGTCATTAATTTTTATTCTCACTCGAAATAGTCTATTTGCATTAACAAATTAAATAAAATTACTCATATATTTGTTTTTTTGTTAAAAATAGTTACATTGGTCGTCTCATCAAAGCTAGAAATAATAAAACATCTTTACATTTTGAAAGCTAGAAATATGAACAACTCTAAAAATTATCATAAATTGTGGAAGAGTATGCAACGAAAATGAGCTACTTCAAGCCTTGGGGCATTGTGGACCAGCATTTCTGCTACCGGCTAGTTCTCTTCGCCTGGTGGCGTTGGGGCATATATCCAGGCAAGGCTCCTTAAGAATGGCATCATCTTCAGGCAGTGGAGGATGTACACCAAATTTAAACTGCCATGCAATATTTGACTGGACTAGATCAGATTTCTTCTTGTGAATTCTGTTATCTGTATTGGAGAACTAGCCAATTTATCAGCACGAGAAGTGGCTCCTCTCTATACATGATTTCTATTAAAAAGGTTGGTCATTCAAACAAGAATACAGATGAATCTAAACCATGGAATATGTAATTTCCAATCTTTCAGGTTATCGGGTAATTTCCACTCTTTCCTTGACCAGAAAGTTGGAGACGGAGGAGATGGCGGGATTACCTGGCAGCTGTAATCGGTGAAGTTTGGCTCCATTAGTAGAGGAACACCCATGTAATCCTTGAAGAAAGACTGAAGCAATATATATATATATATATATATATACATACATACATATATATATATATGTATATTAATGGAATAAGAGCAGAGCAAATACATATGTATGTAGTAATGAAAGAGAGAAAAATATTGTTTCTTCAACAATTAAACTGACCTGTGTGGGAAGCTTACAAGTATTGATACAAATCCCTACACATTTGCTTTCTTCCAAGTACTTGCATTTCTCTACAAACACCTACAAATGTCAGAAATGTCACCACTGTAAGAATTAGAATTCAGATGAACCAACTTTACAGTTGGAATTGGACAGGTATCGTCACTCACCCCACTAGCGCATGAGGTCCCATCAGGAAGATCCACAGAATTAACACTGCATCTGCCCATCAGCCATTGACAAGTGATTGCAGTCACTCTTGCTTGAATCCACACATCAACACAACAACCAAACTGTCATTGATATTCACATCAAAATCAACAAAATACTTGTATCTATATATTATACATTTGTGTGTATCCATCCAAGCAAGCTCATCTTTTTATAATATTTGTCTTGGAATCTATTCAATGGACATCCCAAAAAAATACTAACAAATAAGAACACATGCAAACCAATTCCTATAAAAACACATACACACACACACACACACAACTTAACTTACCGACCATAACGGCAGCCACTTTTCCTCCTGCAATGGGTGCTACAAGCATTTTGTAAAGCTCCAACAGCCATGGCGGAAACAGCGATCTCAATATTCGTACCTGTATCGTGTGTGTATGATTGTAATATAAGCCCAAATTAAACTTCTCAAATACATTTCAGTTGATCAACTGAAAAAGAGTCTAGTATGTACCGCTGCTTCTTTAGTGTCAGAATTGGATTTGTTTTTCATCACCATATGGTTTGCAACTTCGATAAGTCCATCGTATCCAGGCTTGTTGGAATCAAATCCAACCTCCTGTTCAATCATCACAACAATTATATTCATATAAGTAATTTACCGTTTTATTTTCTCTCTTTCTCAAATGGAGATAAGTGGATAAGGTGTGGATGGAGGTGAAACTACCTGCACCATTTTGGAACGGAACAAGTTGAGGAACAAATCATCGAAGACGCCAGGTTTGTATTCGAGCTTCGGAACCGAGCTTTCATGTCTTACCTGAGAGAAAATTTGGAGCGAGAAAATTAAGGAGAAATAGAGTTTAGTTACAAAGAAATGAACATTGTAGACCAAAAAAGAGAATGAGAGAGTAATTAAGAGAAGTGAGAAGAATGGGGACCAGTTGTGGCGGAGGTCGAGGAGGAGAAGAGGAGAAGAGGCGGCGAAAGGTAGAGTGTCTGTGGGGATGAGGAGGTGTAGGTGAGGAAAAGGGAACGTGTGGTTGTGGAGGACGAAGATGAGCCACTGCCTTCATTTCCTCAGCCACCACCACCACCTTCTAACTCAACCATTGGATGTCTCCTCCTTTGAGCAAATGGGAACACTTTGCTTTGACTAGATTTAATAATAATAATAATAATAATAATAATAATAGGGTAAATTGTCAAGTTCATCAGTAAATTTTTAAATTTATATAACTTTGATTCTTAATTTTTTTTTTATAGTTAGAATATTCTTAAATTATTAAAATATTACTACAATAGTCTTTTTTATTAATTTATGAATCGAATCCATTAATTAATATTATTATTTGATTAATTAATGAATTTTTTCTAAAAATTAATAAAAATGATTATTATAACAATATTTTTAATAATTTAAGAATATTCTAACTACGAAAAAAATCAAAAGTCAAAACCTAATAAATTTAAAAGTTTAGGTATGAGTAATTTACTTATAATAATAAGAAGAACAAAGCTAAAAAAAAAAAAAAAAGAAAGAAACAATGGACTAAAACGCTACGTTGCAGTTGCAGAGATGGAAAAACGCCAACAAAAGAAAACCAATATCAATAGAAACGACACCAACTTTGGAAGACCACAACAACCGACAGCGGAAACGACAACATTAAAGACAAAACAAGACATCAACTGAAGAAACGACATGAAGTACGAAACGACATTAATTAATAAGAGGACAACATTCATGAAAAGCGACAATTTAGACAAGACGACAACAAGAACAAAAACGAAAGCGCTTCGGTTTCAAAAACTGCACAAATAAACAATTGTAAAACGGGAAAACGACAACGTTAAACCCTTGCAAAGCCCTCTCTTCGTGAGGGAAAAGCGGAGAACTACCAAGCTAATGAACAAATCGATTCTCCGCCAAAATGAACAATACTGGGCGCGTGGTCTCCACCGCAAGGCGGCTCTCAGCGATGGCTGCGCGGTCGCAGCCGGGGAATGGGGAAAGCCTGTACAGAAGGCTGTTGGGTTTGGGAGCGACGGGAGGCAGCGTTTGGAAGACACTAAACGAGTACGTTATGGAGGGCAATGTCGTCTTGAAATCCGAGCTTTGGCGATCCGTCAAGGAGCTTCGCAAGTTCAGGAAGTTCCACTCTGCCCTACAGGTGTTCCATTTTCTATTTCCTGAAAATTTTGAAAAATTGAAAATATTTTTACTGCTGGAAAGTTTCCAACAGCTAATTTTGTTGAATTTTCCATACTATTTGAAACTTGTTTGTAGAAAATGTGAAAAGAAAAGCTAATTATGCATAAGCAATGTTGTGTTATGATAAAGTTCTGATCTTTTGACAGGATTTGTGTATTTATAAGGAGAAATCTGGTTTTCATACCCCAAGTCAGATTAATATATATATATATATATATATATATATTAGATTGAATAAAGTACCAAAATTTAGTAGAAGCTGACAAAGATCCGTTGGTTAAAAACTGTTTCCTACCGAAGAATTCTCCTGTTTATAGTCTGCCGCGGTTACAATTGTTGTTGTTGGTTCACGTCGTGATTACTTCGATGCAGATAATGGAATGGATGGAGATGAGGAAGATCAACTACTCTCATAGTGATTACGCGATTCGTCTTGATCTTATCTCCAAAACCAAAGGGATAGCGGCCGCGGAGAATTACATGAGCGATCTCTCGTCATCAGCAAAGAACAATTTCACTTATGGGGCTCTTTTGAATTGCTATTGCACGGAAACTATGGAAGAGAAAGCATTGGAGCTCTTCCAGAAGATGGAAGAATTGGGGTTTGTTTCAAACGCTTTGCCCTTTGCCAATCTCATGACTATGTACATGAAAATGGGCAAACCCGAAAAAGTTCCCTCCACAGTACAGGGTTTGATAAAGAGGAATTTGTATCCCAGCACCTATGTTTACAATGTTTTGATGCAGAGCTACGGCTCCTTAAACGACATTGCGGGAGTAGAAAGAGTTCTGGCTGAGATTGAAATGGTAGAAGAAGGCAAGCGCGATTGGACAACATACAGTAACCTGGCTACAATCTATGTGAAGGCTGGACTTTTTGATAAGGCTATGGGAGCTCTTCGGAAGCTAGAGTGTACAATGAAACCAGGGTCGCGCCAAGCTTACCATTTTGTAATTAGCCTGTATGCTGGGATCGGTCAACCTACTGATGTTTATAGGGCATGGAAATCTCTGAATTCGGTTTATCCAACATTCAACAACTTGAGCTATCTTGTCATGCTTCAAGCTCTTTCCAAGCTTGATGATGTTCAGAACTTGATAAAGTGCTTTAAGGAGTGGGAGTCTAGTTTTTCTAGTCATGATATCAGGTTGACGAATGTTGTTATAGGCGCTTACCTCCATCATGGAATGTACAAAGAGGCGGAGTTGCTTTTTGAAGACACCTCTAAGAGGTTTAAAGGGCCTTTCTCCAAAACTCGGGAAAGGTTCATGTTTTACTTCTTGGAGAATCGTCTAGCGGATTTAGCTCTCATTTATTTGGATTCCAATGTTTCGGAAGACAAGGATGGTGAATGGCGTCCACCCCCATCACTAGTAAGCGCCTTTTTGATCCATTTTGAGGAAGAGAAAGATGTTCATAGTGCTGAAAGGGTTCTCAACATTCTGAAGCCTTATCACTGTCTCAATTCGGACCATTATCAGTTGTTGTTGAAGACCTATGTAGCGGCTGGCAATTTTGCTCCGGACATGCGTAGGAGGCTCGAGGAATATGGTGTTGTAATTAGCTGCGAGGTCGAGGAGTTGCTTCAAAGGGTTTGCCCTGGTTAGATTAGTTTTGTTTACGCTCTATAATCTGGAACTACGTTGTAAAAAAAAAGGATCAATCTTTGTGGCTCTTCTTGGTGAAACGCTTTTGAAGAGTTCAAATGAAAAAATGGGTGTATATGTATACCTTTTTTTTTTGGCGGGTGGCGGCGGCGGCCGGCCGCGGGGGGGGGGGGGGGGGGGTGGTGGGTGTTGGCAATCTACATAAAAGCAAATAAGAAACCGAGTAAAAGTAGGCGAAAAAGTTTTGTTTTGTTTTGTTTTGTTTTTTTGTTTTTTTTTTGTTTTTTTAACAATTCGGCGAATATGTTGTAAAACCAAACTAAACCAAAAGTTTACCAGTTTAATTTCCACACTTGAGGCGCACGTTAACGTGGTTAGCAAAGTCCTTATACGAGTTTGGGGATAATTGTAAAACTCGGTAAGTTGTCAAAGCTCAAGGTTTAGAGGATGAAAGAGCTAACTCCCCTTCTTTAATTTAGTATAGAAGGGATCCCATCTTGGGGGAAGTTAAGAAATTCGTCTACTTCTATTAAGAATACTAACAAAAACACAAAATATTTCTTGTAGAAGAAAGGGGAAAAAAAAAAGAAAAAAAGGTCGTCTACTTTTTAACACCACAATAACATGAGGGAAAAAAAGGTAATACAGGATATAATTGTGAGGTTTATCATAGCAAACGAAAAATGAGAATCTAATATTTTTTTAAAGAAAAAGAATGAAATCCAAAGTACAAACATAAGAGCTACAATCAAAATGAATAATACAATACCAAAAACACCCCCTAGTGCTATCCTACAGATTTTCCATTGGTGTGAAGGGCACTGTTTTTGGCCTGAAAAGCACCCTATATCCCACAAAAATAGATGCGCATAAAGAGACTACTGACAGCAGAAGAGCAAAAACACCAGAAGAATTTGACGTGCCATTTTCTCCGGTTGTTACCATGGAGCTCCCCGAAGGGATATCCAAGGATAGCCAATCGCAGCCGACAGAATAGTGTCCAGAGCCATGCCATGGTAGTCCCTCGGGCGGATACCAAAACGCAACTGACATCTTACTTGTTCCACCGATTGTGAATTGTGCATCCTGCATCAAACAGGCAAGAGAATTGTCAGATACGACTCTTGCTGCGTTGTAAATATTTCACATCATCTTTGCACAAGCAAATACGAGATGGAAATGCAAATAAAATCAACTTTCTTTCTTGAAGCCATTTAGAGGAAGGGAAACAAAATTCAGCATAAATTCCAAGAAAATATGTTCTATATGCATATCATCATCAAATCCCCTCTCAAAGATTTTTTCTTTTTATTTTTGTGAATTGAAGTTTGATAATCAGACGGCAGAGATACATTTATCACTCAATTAGAACAATCTCTGGAGTTGCATATTGAGTCTTATCTTTGGTCCTATATCAATTTTAATCGGTGGGAAAGCAAAGAGAGAGATCAATCGACTGATAGTTTGAACCAACTTGATAAATCAGAAGTTATACCAAACATAGCAGATCAGGGGTGTCAATCACGTTGCATAAAAATTTAAGGTAAGAAGATGACCTGTTGAAGTCGATCAAGGGTTCTCAAAGGCCTTGAGAATTCGAAGTAGTATGTGCCCTTTTGACCAGCTTTGGAATATGGACTGTCGTCCTCCACAAAACCTGAAATAGACCGAGTACGTAAATACGGACACATGAAAATTAAAGAGTGATAGAGATGATATAGTACAAGGGTAATACGTAAAAAGGTAACACGTGCAGCACCATATAGGGTTATCACACACACGAATCATTCAGATAAAGGACCGTATTTCGCAGTTAAGATTCCTTCTTCAATTGTTTAACTCATTGTTTCATGTTTCCAATAAGGTTAGGTAGGCCTGAGCTGAGTGTTCTATGTTTATGTGGGTCAAACATGTAAACCAACTGTATAACGAAAGCACATAACTTTACCTGAGTGAACACTGAAGCTGCTGTGCCACCATGCACCTTTCCAATCGTTTTGGGAACGAGAATCATTTCCTGAAAATAAAGAAGGTAAATAAATTAAGAGAAATTGCTTCTCCTTGGGAGATGGTGGAAAGGAACAGAAGGCAGTGAATATAATGTTCTGATGAAGTACCAGACGATCTTATATTTGTTTAATGTATTATAAGAAATAGATATGTAGTCGCAGACCTCAAGGCAGGCAAGATAAAATCATTTCTTAAGCGCCATATAGGTGTAGTTGATAAGATGTCGGTACCAAATATTTCTCACAGATAACTAATTATTGATTGTGGTATAATGAAAAGCAAGCCTGAGAATTCTGAGACCAAATGGTAGATTTCGTGTAAGCAATTGAATGACTGAACTTTCTTTCTTTAAGTTGCATACTTTTCTGTTTCAGTTTTCACGGGGTCAGGGAAAGAAATACTGAATAGCAATGAATTGCTATGATACGCTGAGTACCTGAAGGACCTTTTCCATCTAGGTATCTGCAGTGTGGGTTCCAGGCATAAAGATCAACCAGATGACCATATCTGTTCACACAAGAGGTACCAAATAAGACATTTGGACTAAAAGCAATTTCAGAATCCACTGGCCAAGTGCGTTCTGCATTACCTGTCACCCCCGCTTCCCTCGCTGTTGTCTACCGGGTTACCACCATAAAGTCTTCCAGGAATGGCATTTCCGATTGAGAAGTGCATGATGTCAACTTCATGACCCTTGCAAGTCTTGTTAGTGCAAGAACTAACTACTTCCTTACAGCCACCCATCTACCAACATGAAAAAAACAATTTTTTTTAAAAAAGTTAAAAACTTTTTTTTTTTTTTGGTTTAATTTCTAAAGCCAGATAAAGAACAGGATGGTAAAGAGAAACCGCTATTGTACATTAAAACACTAGTCCACACAAGTCAGTAACTCAAATTGTGATAGGAAAACTTTTTTTTTTTTTTTGGTTTAATTTCTAAAGCCAGATAAAGAACAGGATGGTAAAGAGAAACAGCTATTGTACATTAAAACACTAGTTCACACAAGTCAGTAACTCACATTGTGATAGGACGCCTCCTCACCAATTTGGAACATTAGAGCAACAGATGGGCATTTGTTGTTTTCACTTCACCACATTAAAACATAACCCAAATCAGGAAATACACATATAAATATATATATATATATATATATATAAAGGAAAAATGCTAGGCTTTTGAGTACGAACATATGTGACATATGAGCTGTCGTTTTTTTATTGATAAGTGTTTAAAGTATTACTACATCAATTAATTACATCTACCAACAAAAATGAGTTGGTATTTAAAAAATTACGATTAGAATTGGTGTCCCTACACTACTCATGTGTAAAGAGTTTTACATGTTTATCTCTCATTTTTGTTCCAAACAAAAAAAGATTTCGAATAGTAGGAGAGAATTTTTTTATACTAAAATCTTGAAATTATTAATGACACATACACCCGATAAACTTGAGAGACAGAAATGTGCTTTTCAAAAGTTAAAGAAGCCTACAAAAAAAAAAAAAAAAAGGGTAAAATCTTTAAGAGAGAGGAAGACATAATAGGTCTCAGATTCAATCTTAGTTGCATACAAATATATAGTTAGAATACCTCGAGAACACAATAACAATATATCAGTCATCAGATCAAAATCTTCAAAGTCACTCAAAAAAAAAAAATCAAAATCAAAATCTTCAAGAAGAAAAAGAAAGAAAGAAGCAATTTTTTTTCTTTCAAGTTAAATCATACCCTTTGGAATACACGTAATCCCCATCAACTTGGAGCAAAAAGAACACATCATGGCCGTCATGCAAAGCCTGTCGTATCATATTCATAGCAAACATCAAATACCAAAAACACACCAACACCAGATCAAAACCCACCAAAATCCAAAACTCAAGATTCCAAAAAGAAACGATTCAATTAAGCTTAAGAATCACCTTAACGGCCATTTTTCCTGCTTTGTACTCGTTTTCGGCATCTGGGTCGAGAGCTGGGAGGAGAGAGAACTCGAACCCATCAACGTCCTTCCAATCTTCTGCGTGGCCGTCTATCGTGACGAGTCCGGGTCTGAACTCGGCCACGAGCTGGGACTCCGAGTCCGAGTCGCAGTGCCACTGGCCTGATTCCTCGTGCGAGTTGACCTGCCCGATCAACGCGAGGCCAAGAACTGAAAGAAGAAATAATAATGGGAGAACTCGATGCATATTGTGTTGTTGAAGAAGAGGAAATTTTGAGCAATGGGTGTTTTTTCGTACCGGTTTTTAATGCTTATACCCGTAACGACAACTTGACTTTTTTTTAATTACTTGCCTTTCTTTCTTTTAAGATTTTTTTTTTTTTTAATGAAATGAGAATGGAGAATTCAAAATCTTAATATTAAATATAAAATTATCATAAAATTATGAGAAAATTATTCAAATAATTATTTTTTATTTATTAATTAATATAATATAAATTTTTTATCTTAATTAATGTGACATAAATTTAAGTTTATTTTAATTAATTTTATACCATATTAATCAAATTAGATACTTTTAACACCCACATATATTTTTTAAATATCTTGAGCTCAATGAAATACCTCATTAAAATGATTTCAAATTTTTTCTATATAAAAAATGATTTTTAATATTACTTGGTTCTTATTGAGGATGAAAATATTTTAAACTTCAGTAAGATTTTATTTAAAAACAAAGATAGAGAGTTATTTTTTGAAAACCTTACAATAAAAAATAATAAAAAGATGAAAAAATTGAACTTATTTACACTATATCTAATTTTAAATAAAACTTATCTTAAGAGTGTTTTTTTTTTCTTTTTTTTTTCCTCTCAAGTATATCAGGGATAAAAACACAAAATAAGAATAGGACAGGAAATCCCTTAAAAAAAAAAAAGAAAAAAGAAAAAGAAAAGGACAGGAAAACACAAAATAAAAAACAGGGACAAAAATCACAGAAGAAAAGGCTGCTTCCGGGAAAATTCTGTGGGATAACACGTATGTGTCTGCCTTATTTGACTATATACTAAAATGTAAAATGTTCTTAGGCTTAGCCATCGGCATATGTCATTTGCTTGTTGCCAAAAAAAAAAAAAAAGTTGATTAGTGGGAACGGTTGTGTTCTACTTTTCCCTTTTTTTTTTTTTTTTTCGTCTTGTTTTCCCTTTAATATCCTTTAAACAGGTGTAGCAGTACAACAAGTTCGTACAAAAAGAGATATCTGGTACAACAACAAAGTACCTAGTTAGCCGGGAACCAAAACATGAAGATGAAGGAGAATAACATGCTGAATGAAAATCTTCCACTAGTCCCCAACCATTTGGAGAACAGTTCAATCCACCCATTTCCACTCTCTCTCTCTCCAAAAAGTATTCTCATCTTTACCTCCCCCCTAGCATGTCAAAATCATTTTTGTGTACAGAATTTAGTAAAGAAGTTTATATATAGATATATTTTTTACATTATAGAGTGAAAAATATAAACCTGTTCCCTTTTGATTTGGGTTAGAAACATACTTTATTGGGTTATTTTTAAATTAAGCCTAAAAATATGAAATGTCTAAGTTTACATCTTTTTGATAAATGTCTAATTTTACACCTTATTACTCAAAATGGAATGAAAGTTTTTGAACTAATCGTTTTTTATAAATCTAGTATTTTATTTTTTGAAACGTTAATTTTCTAACGATTTTAATAACATAAAGATTATATAACTGATTGATGAGAGAGTTTTGTTACATTTTGTGTTGTAGGGAGAAAAATCTACTTGAAGCCTTGTTCATAGGTTTGGCATTTGAATAATGTATGGTTTACCGCCTATAAATACGCTAATATCTATGTCATATATAAATGCATGTTTAGGTATAAATGTCGTAGACACTAAATCTATGTTTGGTGTTCGAGTTCATTTTAAACTCAATTATATTTTATGATTGGTTTTTTATCTTTTTTTATTTTTTGAAAAAGTCAACAAAAATTATAACTAGTTTTTGAAAAATAGCCAACTTTAACCTAAAAATTTTATTTTATTTCAAACTCAACCCGAACACCAAACACATTCTAAAATTATTTATTGTCAGCACAAAATTTAGACGACATGTCGTTTTCTAAACACAAAATGCAGCACAAGAAAACGCATGATTGTATGTCGTTATTAATATGAGTAACGACATGTCGTTTTCAAAAAAATGCAACTTAATAAAACGCATTAACTTTACGTCGTTTATTAGATTAATGAGTTAAAAACGACAAGTCGTTTTAATTATTGAAAGAAACAAAACTGTCACTAAAATGGAAAAACTTTACAGGACAAAAGTCGTCATTTTTCTCAGCTTGAACAAGGAAAATATTGATATATATATATATATATGTATATATGTAGTCGACATATTGTTTTGTGAAATTAACGAAAGCATACTTGCTGGATAAAGAACTCTCTTTTTCTGTTTTCAATAGCAGTGAACTTCAATTAAAAAAAAAAAAAATGTTGTTTCAGAATCAAACGGCAGAAAAATTAAAACAAAAATCACGTGTTTACATAAACAAACGACATGAAACTTGACTATAAAAGGACGGTTGGTATCCTTTTCTTCTCTCTCAGTCTCTCTCTCTTTTTTTTTTTTTGAGGCAGAAAACGACATCGTGGTTTCTACACCAACAAGTGAGAACTCAAGGTCATGTCTTTATATGCATCGAATAACAATAGAACTTTATACGATAAATGAGTTGTCGTTAAGCTTGGCCAGCATAGAAATTTGAATGCACGAATGACGTGTAATGTCGTTGAATAAATAATGAAGGATTAAAATATTAACGACAACTAAAAGAACATGGTTTAGTCGTAAATCGACAGTAGACTTTGAAGTGAAAGGGCAATTAAACGAAAAGTCGTTTATAACATGACATGGCATCAAATAAAGGATACCAAATTTACATTGTCGTTTATCCTTTACTCGAGAGGAGCCTCAAAATAATAAACGGGATAAACGACGCATCATTTTACTAAACGACATTCAAATAGAGGGTATCAAATTTACACTATCCGTTAAACAAGTCCCTTTCAGGTGATTAACGACGCTTCACTTTTCACTTTAACGACAAGTCTTACAACATTTAAGAATTTCCCCCAAGAAAAAGGGTAAATTAATAAGTTGATTTTTAAAATTTTAATCATCCGTTTGGGGTGAATGAGTTTGGTGAATGAGTTAAGTTTGAGTTGAGATAAAATTTTTAAATTTGAGTTGAGTTGACTTTTTAAAAAATAGTTATAAATTTTGTTGACCGTTCAGAAAAAGATAAAAATTAAGATGAAAAAATACAGTTTAATTAGAGTTAAACTTTGTTACCAAATAAAGCCTAAGTTTGTATAATTTTTAGTTTATTTATTTATTAATTTTAGTAAATTACTTATTTAGTCTTTAAATTTTTAAGTTTGTGTTATTTTTTAAATCTTGATCTTTTTTTTTCGTAATTGAAATATAAGTAAATTATTAAAATGTTACTATATTAATCATTTTTGTTAATTTTTAGACAAAATTTATTAATAATTTGGTCCAAAAATGATGTTAACTAACGGATTTCATCTAAAAATTTATGAAAATGATTATTATAGCAACGTTTTTAATAATATATAATTATTCAATAAAAAAAAAGAACATAAACCAAAGTTACATAAACTAAAAATTTTAAGGACCAAACTAGTAATTTATCTTCTTTTAGATAAAATGATCATAAATTATTTAAAAATATTGATATAATAATTTCTTTAGCTAATTTTTAAATGAAAATCCTTTAGTTCACATAATTTTTTTATGAAATTATTAATGAATTCGATTCAAAAATTAATAAATAACTATTACAGTATTGTTTTAATAATTTAGGTTCATTTTATCTTAAAAAAAAAGTGATTAAAGTTGTATAAAATTAAAAATTTCAAGGATTAAATTATCCGAATAAAAAAAAAAGTTGAAAATTTCCTTAAACCCTTCGCTCGCGTCAGCTAGTAGGAAACACGAGAGTGAGAACTTCTTAAAAAAAAAAAAAAAAAAAAAATCTGAATGTAAATGATCAGATCTGCGTTTGTAATCGCAGTCGCAGAGTGAGAGAAACACTTCCTCTCTCTCTCTCTCTATCACATCCAATTCCGAGCAGAAGATGAGTTTCAGAAAGGCGCTGTTGTTACTTTTCGTGATTTCCGTCTCTTCCACCTCCGCCAACGTAGCCGATTCCATCCATGGCTGCGGCGGTTTTGTCGAGGTAGATCATTCTTTTCCTTTTTAATTTTTTTTTTGTTCCGCTGAATTATTTTATATAGAACTGCTTTTAGTTTCTGAATTTGATTTTAATGTTCTTCACAGGCAAGTTCGTCTTTGATCAAATCCAGGAAGTCGAGCGATGTGAAATTGGATTATTCTCACATCACGGTACTTCTTTCTATCTCTTGCTTCATATGGCTTTCGATAAATTTTTGGGATTTTTGTTTCTGAACTAACGTCAAAAGATAGCCCTTTTTTTTTTTTTGTGTGTGTTCTTTAAATAGTTCTTCATTGTGGGAGAATTATTTGTGATTTGCTTAAATTTTGTGCTGAGAAAGATCTTATTTGTGATCTGATTGGGTTTTTTTTTTTTTTTTTTTTTTCCTTTTTTCTTTTTTTCTTTTTCTCAGATTGAGCTTCGCACTCTTGATGGATTGGTAAAGGATAGAACTCAGTGTGCTCCCAATGGTTACTACTTCATTCCTGTATACGACAAGGTATTTAGTTATTCGACTACCCCCCTTTTTTTTTTCCCCCCCTCTCTCTCTCTGAATCTTTTGGAATTTTTCTTCATTGGTAATCACGTAAGGTTTTTGTTGCAGGGTTCGTTTGTTATTCAAATCAATGGACCTGAAGGCTGGTCGTGGGACCCAGATAAGGTTTTAGCATTCACATTCTTATTAATATTTACACTAAATTTCCTTTTCGGTTCATATAATCTCGAAGTTGGTGATACCGGAATAGTTGAGACTTAAGAGGAATCTGAATATAGAATATCGCTAATCAAGGTCTTAAATGAAAATACAAATACTTTAGGTCTACTTCTAGAGAAATAGAGCATAATCATAAGATAAGCTCGACATAGATAGTAATGAGATGAGCTTAACCTAAGTACCAAATAACCCTGATAGGTAATAATCCTAAAGATAATGTACAGAATCGTAGATTCCTAAGTATCTATATCTTGTTCTTAATCAGTTTGGTTTCTGACACCAAAATTGTTTTACAGGTTCGTGTTGTTGTTGATGATGTTGGCTGCAATGGCAATGAAGATATTAACTTCCGGTTTACAGGGTTTGTTTTATTTGTTAGTTTCTGTTTATTTTCTTGTAAGCATTTGAGGTTTGTGCTTCTGGGTGCTTCGGATTTCCTATGTGAATTACCTTTTTGTGCAAATGGGTTCAGGTTCACCGTATCTGGTAGAGTTGTGGGAGCTGTTGGTGGTGAGAGCTGCCCACTTAAGGAAGGAGGGCCTTCAAACATAAAAGTCGAACTGTTGACTCCTACAGGTGATCTTGTTTCGTCTGTTCTAACATCATCAGAGGGGAGTTACTTGTTCACAAACATTATTCCAGGTAAGGAAGTGTCCAAATTACTTTCTTAGGGGATCTATATAGTTTGTGCTCCATTTGGTTTTTTTAAACGAAATTTTTTCTTGCATTCACTAGAAACCATCTCTCAATTTGACTTTTTATTTTTTTCTTTTGGTGCAGGAAAATATCAACTACGCACTTCACATCCTGATTTGAAAGTTGAAACTAGAGGTTCAACAGAGGTTCAATACATTTTCTTTCGCATTATGTATTTAACTCTGTCTTTATATGATATTTTCTTTTCTTTCCATCTCCATCTCTCTTTCTTCTTGCTCAAATTGTTACCATTAATAACTTGTAATCAACCTGTTTCAGGTGGATTTGGGTTTTGGGAACGGCGTAGTTGATGATATTTTCTATGTCCCTGGGTATGATATTAGTGGGTCTGTTGTCTCTCAGGTAAAATTGTTAGTTGGAAATTGGTTGCACAGTGACATTACAATGATTTGCACTTCACTTTTATCTTTGAATCTTTTGTTGAGTAGGGCAATCCAATATTGGGAGTTCACGTCTATTTAACCTCAAGTGATGTCTTGGAGGTGGAATGTCCTCAAGGTTCGGGTACTCCCCCTGGAACTACAAAGGCTCTCTGTCATGCTGTATCTGATGCTCAAGGAAGGTTCACATTTAAATCCATACCATGTGGTAATTGTCCCTTTCTTGCTCTGTCTTTAGAGAATCTTTTATGTATCGATTGTCAACAGTAGGTTGGTTTTGAGCGTTCTGTCATGAATGTGAAATTTTTAATGTGATGCATCCAATTTAGTTGCTACCCTATTAGTTGAACAAGTATAGAGATCGGCTCGCTTTAATCAATCTGTTCATGCTTATTTTTTTTAATCTGTGGCAGGAAGCTACGAGCTCATACCTTATTACAAGGGTGAGAATACAGTATTTGATGTTTCACCTCCTGTCATGTCAGTAACTGTTAAGCATCAACATGTGACAGTTCCCCAAAAGTTTCAGGTAAAAATATGTACTTGCCTATATGGTTAGTTTTTCCTTTATCTTGCCTTTTGGACCTGTATAAATTTACATTTTTATTGCTTGGATATAGAAATTAGTTTAATTGAATAAGCGAACCTTTTCTTCATTTTATATGCTCTGTCTGAATAATTATTAGAAAGTACTACTAGTTTGTTTACTTTTGTTTTTCTTAATATGTGTAGGTCACTGGATTTTCTGTTGGGGGCCGAGTTGTTGATGGAAATGATGTGGGAGTGGAGGGTGTTAAAATTATAGTTGATGGTCATGAAAGGTTCATCACTGATAAACAAGGATATTACAAGCTTGACCAGGTATAGTTCTATATTGCCCCTGGTATTTAAGTTATTTTTATTTTTATTTTTATTTCCTCTATGTTGGCTTTTAATTGCATTTGATATTTAATAGAATGTGGGTATTCTATTTGTCACTGGTATTGCTATTATTCTTGTTGATAATTAGATTGCAAGTTGTTTGATTTTTTAGGTTACATCAAATCGCTATACAATAGAGGCTGTGAAGGAACATTACAAGTTTAGCAGTTTGAAGGAATATATGGTAAAGTTTCTTATGTGAAACATTCTCTTAACTTTTTTTGGTTTTCACTTGTCTGTTTAGCTTAGCAGGTTCTACCCATTCTTGTTACACGAAATTGAACTTCTGTTCCTGTTCTCTTTTTGCACTGTGCTCTGATGAAGGTATTACCAAACATGGCTTCAGTTGTTGATATCAAAGCAGTCTCTTATGATGTTTGTGGTGTGGTTAGTATGGTTAGTTCTGGCTACAGGGCAAAGGTAAAAGCAGTGTTCTGTTGTTCCTCTGTTAGCTACTCTCTGTTTAGCGTGTTTATATTAACCATGTTACATGTGATATAGGTCGCTTTGACTCATGGACCAGAAAATGTAAAACCTCAAGTCAAACAGACAGATGCAAATGGAAAATTCTGCTTTGAGGTATAAGCACGATGAGGCAGTGCTATTTGAAATTGATCTATTAACTTATTTTCTAGGAGTGAGGGTTAATTAGAAATTTAGAGTAACGATATTAAATCCTATTGGTTTTTGGTTGGTCAGTATCTGATGTAGTTTTTCAGTTTAATCCTCTTCTGTGCAAGTTACATCTCTTCTTTGTCTTCAATATTGTCCAGGTTCCATCAGGTGAATATCGTTTATCTGCTTTGGCAGCCCAAACCGAGAGTGCTTCCGGGTTGTTGTTTTTGCCAACTTATATTGATGTTACGGTTAAAAGTCCATTGCTTAATGTAGAATTTTCTCAGGTAATTTTAGAATTAATGAATTGTTTTCCTTTTTTTCCCTTCTGTATTTACTTCCATGTTGTCTGTTTTTGTATTTTTTAGTCAATCTGTTACCAATATTCATTAATAGTTTAACTAGGATACTGCGACCATATTCTCTTGGCATCACTCGTTTTCATGAAATTTGCACGCTGTCTCTATAATTCTATTTTCTCTATAGATACATGATTACTGTGACTACAACACATTTTCCTGATTTTAATTTACGTTTTACTTCTTTTGTCAATAATTAAGGCGTTAGTCAATATACTGGGAACTGTAGCCTGCAAGGAGAAATGTGGTCCATCCGTTTCAGTTACCCTTTCGAGATTAGCTGATAAGCGTAATGAAGTGAGGAAGACAGTTAGTATGACTGAAGGCAGCAACAAATTTGCATTTTCGGATATTTTTCCTGGAAAGTACAGACTTGAGGTATGTGCTTATTCTTTGCTCTATAAGTTCCTGGGACCTCTGTTTAAGTTCTTTGCATGGATTTTGGAACTTCTGCTATTTACACCTGGTTTTAGTGGATTCATTTGCCATTAAATAGGCAATAACTGTTTTATGCTAATGATGTCGCTAAATTTTTCTGTTCTTCATTCCCCCTAACAAATTTCACTATATTTAGGTCAAACACAACTCCCCCAACGGGGAAGATAATTGGTGCTGGGAGCAGAGCTTTGTGGATGTTAATGTTGGTGCTGAGGACGTACAAGGAATTAATTTTGTTCAAAAAGGTTACTTGGTCAATATTATTTCCACTCATGATGTAGATGCTTTTATGACTCAACCAGAGAGTTCGCCATTGAATTTGAAGATTAAGGTATTCGTCAACGCTTTATGAAAAAATTTATACCACTAAGAGTGTGAAATTCATTTATTTACCTTTGTGAAATGCAGAAAGGCGCTCAGCATGTCTGCGTAGAATATCCTGGAGTGCATGAGCTTTATTTTGTTAATTCGTGCATTTCTTTTGGAAGCTCATCCATCAAGATTGATACTCTTAACACAATGGTACAATGCCTATGCAGATCTTTTGCTTTGTTTTGTTTTTGTTGGTGAGATGCTCAGTAAAAACTGCACTCCTCACTCATATTATGACTTTTTGGCAGCCTATTTATCTGAAAGGAGAGAAGTATCTCCTTATTGGAGAAATCAAGGTCGTATCCAGCTCATCTGATGGCGTGTCTGAGTTGCCAGAAAGTCTCATTGTGGATATTCTGAATTCTGAGGCAAGTCTTACAAATAGTACCACATCTAGACTTGCTTCCGATGGAAATGATCAAACAAGTGGTGCTCTGTATGAATATTCTACATGGGTTAATCTTGGAGAAAAACTTATATTTGTACCTCGGGATCCCAGGTAAGTTTAGTTTGATAGAGTGTGTGCCTTGGAACAATATTAGTAATATACCCATCCACCTTCCTCAAGTTCAACAAGTATTTTTGGATTATTATATTCCCTGGCTGCTCTTATTTGCATAACTTTTCCTTAAGCAATTAATTAGAAGTGAAATTTTTCTTCTCTTTTTTATCTGCTGAAAGAATTTATTCTTACCATTCAATTGCAACACATTTTCAAAAGCTCCCATTCGGAGGAATGTGCTAGTTCCTAATGGTTAACCAAATTTCCAATTAAATTTATGTTCATATTTAGACTATGGTGATGCTCTTAATTATTTATATATATTTTTAATATCTGTCGTACTTTGGTGAAGTAGCTCTATTTAATCACTGTACTCCTTTCTTATTCGCCCATTATTCTTTCCCTTTGCTGTGTAAAAGACATTGTTTGACTCTGGGTTTACGTTTGCTGACTTTCAATTACCACATGTTTAATGAATCTGAATTTTTCCATCATGTTTTGAAGGGATAACAAGGAGGGAAAGATATTATTCTATCCAAGACAAAATCATGTAAGTACCAACTGGCAATTTCAAGCTATAGTCTCTTAATAATGTCATCGGCATCAAGATTCATTCGAAATTTTTTTGCCAGGTCGTGGTTACAAATGATGGTTGTCAAGCTCCCATCCCTCAATTTTCTGGTCGACCGGGATTGTATATTAAAGGGTCAACCTCTCCCCCGCTGTCTAGTGTTGAAATTAGAGTTCTTGCAGCTGGAGACAGCCAAATAGCTCAGCTGAAGAAGGGTGAATTAGTACTTGAAACTACCACTGGAGTCGATGGCTCTTTTGTTGCAGGGCCTCTGTATGATGACATAGACTACAATGTGGAGGCCTCAAAGGTTTGAAAAGATGACAGTTGATTCTTTTTAATTATATAAATTTTGAAATCAATTATGTATTGTCATACGCCGCACAAGTTGAGTTTGGATGAGTTTTAGATCCGTTTGGTTGATTTGGTATCGGATGGTGGCGTGAATTGTTTACATTCACAATTTATATACTATGTTCATGCAGGCATATTATTTGCTTTAGTTACTGCAATTAATTATCTTTGCGCTTGTCTTTTTTCCGTCTATTGCAGTCGGACTATTATTTAAAAAAAGTCGGACCATACTCCTTTTCCTGTCAGAAGCTTAGTCAAATTTCTGTACGCATATATTCAAAAGATGACACCAAAGAACCTATTCCTTCTGTGCTGTTATCTTTGAGTGGCGACGATGGCTATAGAAACAATTCAGTATCTGAGGCTGGTGGAGTGTTCCTCTTCAGTAACTTATTTCCCGGGACTTTCTATCTGCGTCCTCTGTTAAAGGTACTATTCTCGTTTAAATGATAACTCAAGCTGATGCTTTTCTCCTCCTCCTTTTCCTTACTCTTCCTCCTTTTCCCTACTCTCTTTTGTTAGTCTTTATATATTGATGTCAGATTCAGGGTTGTGTAAATTCTGAATGAATTTGTGCTTTGTTTTCGTAGGAATATGCTTTCTCTCCTCCAGCACAAGCAATAGAACTTGGTTCTGGCGAGTCTAGAGAAGCAGTTTTTCAAGCTACACGTGTGGCATACAGGTTTCTTGATTCAGCCTCTTCCTATTTCCTATGTTTTCAATTTCTATAAATCTTTTATGCTCAAAGAAATTTGTGGAGTCTGATTTGACTTTAAAAATAAAAAATTAGTGTTTGTTCCTTTTTTCCCCTTGCATTTATGAATTCCAACATTTTGTGTGTATGCTATTGTAGTGCTTTTTATTTTTTAATTTTTATTTTTTAAATATATTCCAGTGAATAACAATTTGTTTCACTTTTCATTATTTACATTGGAACAGAATTTTCTAACTTACGCATTTATTTTTCTGATCTAAAGTTTTGAGATGTTTCCCCATCTTTATTTTCGCAGAGTTTGTATTTTTAAAATTTTTCATTGTAAAGAATATACAATTCCATGCAATGCTTGGTTCTGTTTTTCATTTAAGTTAAAATCTGGTTAACCTCCTTCCAGTGCCATGGGGATGGTCACTCTGTTGTCTGGCCAACCAAAAGGAGGTGTGTCGGTTGAAGCCCGATCAGAGTCAAAAGGCTACTATGAAGAAACAGTGACTGATTCGTCTGGGAGTTATCGTCTCAGAGGACTTCATCCTGACACAACTTATGTGATCAAAGTAGTTAAGAAGGACAGTTTGGGAAGCAGTAAATTCGAGCGTGCATCTCCAGAATCCACAACTATCAAGGTGGTTCTAACTATTTAAATGCGAAAGATATCCAAACACTATCTTTCTGATGTTTGCCATATCAACTCAAATTTGAGCATGTTGGCTTATGTGTGTAGGTTGGATCTGAGGACATCAGGGGATTGAATTTCCTCGTCTTTGAACTGCCCGACACTACTATTTTAAGTTGCCATGTTGAAGGAAAGAGAACGGAGGAATTACAGTCTCATCTCATGGTAGAAATCAAGTCATCTACTGACTCGGCTAAAGTCGAATCCGTCTTCCCCCTTCCACTTTCCAACTTTTTCCAGGTGAAGGACTTGCCCAAGGGTAAGCACCTTCTTCAGCTCAAATCGAGTCTTCCATCAAGTGCCTACAAATTTGAGTCCGAGGTTATTGAGGTTGATTTAGAGAAGCATTCCCAAATTCACGTTGGCCCATTAAGATACTTCATCGAAGAGGATCATCAGAAACAGGTTCATCTTCACTTGATTGTTACATAAACAGCTTTCAAAACATCTCTTGTGCACTTGCATCTAATCTTATGGCAATTTTCCATGCCCTACAGGAGTTAACTGCAGCACCTGTATTTCCTCTTGTTGTCGGAATCTCGGTGATCGGCCTTTTTGTCAGCATGCCAAGGTATTAATCCATATGCTTTTATTCCATGGAGTTTTCTGGTTTAGATTCCCAATGTCATGAACAACTTACAAGGACTAATCATTCTCTTCTTGTGGTCATGTCTCGCTTACAGGTTAAAGGATTTATACCAAACAGCGGTTGGAACGCAAACGGCCGGGTTTGGCGCAACCGCGAAGAAAGAATTGCGGAAACCAATTTTGAGAAAGAAGACATACTGATTTACCAAACTCTTCTTTTGCCCAAGATAGAAGGCATCGGGATCAAGTTTTCCATTGGTGCTTCGAAGTTTTTAGGTGATTCCAATTTCCAACCTGGGGTAGATCATTAGTATAAGAGTTGGGACATTTTTCTCTCAATTTCCTTTTCCTTTTCCTGATGTTGACATCTGATTTTTCTCATTTCATGGCTGATGTCAATTGACTAACCATTTCATGTTGTAATGTAGGATCCTAACTATAGGCAAATCATTTGATCATTTGGTAATTATAAGGCAATTTGGATATCAATTTTCTCTCCCTTGTTATTCTATTGCAAATAAATGAAAACTAGAATTGGAAACTATTTTCAATCTATTAGGAATACTTTCCTTGCTTGGTATCAAAAAGTCTTGCATTATCCATCATATATATGTATATATATAGAGACAGACATATTGTCTCGACACCTTTATACAAAGAAATTTGTAATTTTTTTTAAAGTTATTGTAATAGTCAGTTTATTTTAATATAATATTTTTCAATGATATTTGTCATTTGTATATAATTTTAAATAATAACACGTAACAATAGTGTAAATAAAAAATTACATGTTTTTAATTATGATATCTTAACTGTGAGATTTAAGAAGTGAGAAGTAAACCCATTTGATGACACTTGAAAAGGGGGGCGATTTTTTGCTAAAATATCTTTCAATAAGTTTACATCCATTGCTTTCGAAACCCATAACTCTCACGGTCTCACCAAATTGTTTTCTTCTTCTACCTTGTCTATAGTCCTTTCATCTTTCCTTTGTTTTTTTGTTTTATTATTTTAATTTATTTTTTCTTTCTTTTGATGAATGAATCCATTCCTTCGGTATTGGATAAGATAAAACTGCTCAGATTCTGAGGTCTTCTCCATCGATGATATTTCTCTTTTTTGTAGAAAGGAGATTTGTCCTCTCCTTTCCTCTCCTCTCCTCACCTCACCTCACCTGTCACCTCTTTCTTGTTGTCCTGACTTCGCTTGCCAATACTTTTTTAACTCGTAAAGATCTGCTGGAAATATCAGTGATGCGAGTTTGAACTCAATACAAATATCAATCTATTTCATTATTCTCTCACTCGATTTTTCCTAGTAAAGTATAATGTAGTTCAAAATTATCATATTTTGTAACAAATTAATATATATAAAAAAAAAAAAAAGCTTTTCTTAAAATGGTAGTCCACTGCATAATTTTTGAATTAAAATACATGTGAATCATATATCGGTAAAATGAATGTTTGAAAAAGCAAACCTAACTTTTTACGGCATGACCCTGCGTGGTGGGCTGATTCCTTGGAGCCCTTGTGATGGTCGGTCAACTCCAAAAAGGTTCCAGTCTATTCTAGTATCTTCCAACTTTTTACAATATTTGTTTATTTTATTTAAATAAATAAATAAATAAAACAATAGCACTTTCACACGACATTGGACATAGGTGGGGTCATCAGAGAAACACGTAGGAACGTCCCGTAAACCAGGTGGGATCACAATCTAATAATTAATACCATTTCCATTTATTTAGCATGCATTTCGATCACAGATTTAAGAGATAATTTTTATATTACAGTTGGTTAATTTTTTAAAAATTAATTATAATTTTTATTAATTTAAAAAACAAAATAAGTTAAAAAAAAAAAGTTTGCACTTTTCATCCAAGCAAACCCTTAAGAGATTTTCTAGCCCCACAAACATCTTGGACGTTAACTGTCATCCCCACCGTCCATGTCAGCAAAACGTAGCGTTTAGATCTTACCAACGGTCAAGATAAGAGTATGTTTCCAGAGTAGTTGGGCTCAATTCCACCCTCTGTATAACCTGTCCGCCATTAACATCCAACACATATATACTTTTAATATTTTTTGTTAGTAATAATTAAATTTCTATTTTTCTTCAAACTTAACGTATAACTTAAAAACTAAAAAACCACACATACACTTGACGTTTTTTTCTATTTTTTATAAAAAAAAATTTTTGAAATTAAAAATTAACTAAAAACTTAAAAACCAACACATACTATTGAAGTTTTTAAATTTTTTTTTTTATAACAAAGATATGTCTGATGGTATTCTTTTTTTTTTTTTTTTTTTTACTACATAAAAATTTTCCAAATAAAATTAAATAGAAAAAGAGGCGGATATTTCCACGTCCGTCTGAATCCCAAAACTATGGATACAGTCGAGAAAAAAAAAGCCAGCTCAGCTGAGTCTTACCAGTACACTTATACGAATACTTTACTCTCTCTCTCTCTCTCTCTCTTATCTCCAAGCGTCACTCTCTCTCTCTAAACCTCTCTCTCTCTCTCAATCAGCCGGCGATTGGAGACGCCATATCCGCATGGCTTCCTCAGCTCCTCCTCTCTCCACAACCAAATCCTACCAAACACACCTCCATTGACGCCCTCCCCTCTCTCTCTCTCTTCCCTCTCTCTCTCTCTCTCTCTCTCTCTCTCTCTCTACACAAAAATGGCCTCGACGCCACCGCCACCGCACTGCTCAATCACGGCGGCGAAGCCGTATCAGAACCACCAGTACGCGCAAAACCCCAACCTCAAAAGTCATAGCCAGAGCAATCACCGCCAAGGCCATCAATGGACGACTCAAAAAGTCTCCCTCACCAAACCCTCGCCCTCACCTCCTCCGCCTCGCAACGCAGCCGCCGCCGCCAAATCCGGTCAACACAGCTCCCAAAATCCCGCCTTTCACTCCCTCTGCCCTCTCCCCGCGCCGAAATCGGACCTCGCCGCCGTCTTCTCTGGCCGCCGCTCGACCCGGTTCGTGTCCAAGATGCACTTGGGCCGGCCCAAGACCACCGTGGGCTCTCGCCACACCGCCGTCGCCGAGGAGGCTCTCCAACAAGCCATCCAATTCGGTAAGGACGATTTGGGAATTGACAATGTTCTGCTTAGTTTCGAGCCTAAGCTTTGTGGTTCAGATGATTATACTTTTTTGCTTAGAGAATTAGGGAATAGAGGTGAGTGTAGGAAGGCAATTAAGTGCTTTGAGTTTGCTGTGGCTAGGGAGAGAAGGAAGACTGAGCAGGGGAAATTAACCAGTGCTATGATTAGTACTCTTGGAAGGTTGGGGAAGGTTGATATTGCGAAGAATGTGTTCGAAACTGCGTTGTTTGCGGGGTATGGCAACACGGTTTACACTTATTCGGCCTTGATTAGTGCTTATGGGAGGAGTGGGTTTTGGGAGGAGGCTAGAAGAGTGCTTGAGTCGATGAAAGATTCGGGCTTGAAGCCAAATTTGGTTACCTATAATGCTGTTATTGATGCGTGTGGTAAAGGGGGTGCGGAGTTCAAGAGGGTAGTGGAGATTTTCGATGAAATGTTGAGGAATGGAGTGCAGCCTGATCGGATTACGTATAATTCGCTCCTTGCGGTTTGCAGTCGAGGGGGGCTGTGGGAGGCAGCTAGGAGTTTATTTAATGAGATGACGGAGAGGCAGATTGATCAGGATATATATACATATAACACGCTTTTGGATGCGATTTGTAAAGGTGGGCAGATGGATTTGGCGCACCAGATTATGTCAGAGATGCCGTCGAAGAAAATCTTGCCTAATGTGGTGACATATAGTACTATAATTGATGGCTATGCTAAAGCTGGGAGATTAGAAGATGCGTTGAACTTGTTTAACGAGATGAAGTACTTGGCCATTGGTCTTGATCGAGTTTTGTACAACACATTGCTTTCAATTTATGCGAAGCTTGGTAGGTTTGAGGAGGCGTTGAAAGTCTGCAAGGAGATGGAGAGTTCCGGGATTGTTAGGGATGTTGTATCTTATAATGCACTTCTTGGTGGGTATGGGAAGCAAGGCAAGTATGACGAAGTCAAAAGAATGTACCAAGATATGAAAGCAGAGCGTGTATCTCCAAACTTACTAACATATTCAACCTTAATTGATGTATATTCAAAGGGTGGTTTGTATAGGGAGGCGATGGAGGTGTTCAGAGAGTTTAGACAGGCAGGATTGAAGGCTGACGTTGTTCTTTATAGTGAACTTATCAATGCTTTATGCAAAAACGGAATGGTTGAATCTGCTGTTTCCTTGCTTGATGAGATGACAAAGGAAGGGATTAGGCCAAATGTCATCACCTACAATTCTATTATTGATGCTTTTGGTCGCCCAGAAACTGCAGAGTCTGCACTTGGTGCTGCCATTGAAGGAAATGAGCTAGTGACTGAGTCTTCATATTCAATTCCTGAGGATAACCAAGTTATAAAGATGTTTGGGCAACTTGCCGCTGAGAAAGAAGGCCATATGAAGAAGGACAAGAAGGCTAGACAAGAAATATTATGCATTTTAGGTGTATTTCAGAAAATGCATGAGCTGAATATCAAACCAAATGTTGTCACTTTTTCAGCAATCTTAAATGCTTGCAGGTACTTGTCGTTTCCTGATGTTTTTCCATCTTCCAAATGTTCTTTATAGAGAACTTACTCCTTTTGATCTCACTGAATGAGAGCTAATCTGTAACTAGATTTTGTCTGTAAATGCAGTCGTTGCAACTCATTTGAAGATGCTTCAATGTTACTGGAGGAACTCCGGTTATTTGATAACCAGGTCTATGGGGTTGCCCATGGACTTCTTATGGGCTACAGGGAAAATGTTTGGCTTCAAGCTCAGTCTCTGTTCGATGAAGTAAAGCAGATGGACTCTTCCACTGCATCTGCTTTCTATAACGCTCTCACTGACATGCTATGGCACTTTGGCCAGGTGAGTTTAGCATGTGCCAACCCTTTTCATTGGTTGGCCCTCTTTTTCATTATTCATAAATGCCCGCAAAAGATAGACTGTTCAGAAACAATCCAAATCCTTATTTTGATTATATTAGAAACGGGGAGCCCAGCTGGTGGTGCTTGAAGGGAAACGCCGAAACGTATGGGAGAGTGTATGGTCTAATTCATGCTTAGATCTGCATTTGATGTCTTCTGGGGCTGCTCGGGCAATGCTTCATGCTTGGTTGCTCAACATACGCTCTGTAGTGTTCGAAGGCCAAGAATTGCCGAAGCTATTGAGGTATGCATATGTGACCTTCCTGGTCATTTGACTTTTTTGACGTGATTAGAAAAAAGGAAAAAGAAAAGGCTCAAGCCTCGTGGTTTCTTTTGTTGCAGCATTTTGACAGGATGGGGTAAACACAGCAAAGTGGTCGGAGACAGTGCTCTTAGGCGAGCAATCGAGTCGCTACTGATCAGCATGGGCGCCCCATTTGAGGTAGCCAAGTGTAATCTAGGCAGGTTTATATCACCAGGGCCTGTGGTGGCTGCCTGGCTAAAAGAATCCGGCACCTTGAAGGTGCTTGTTCTTCATGACGACAGGAGTCATACACACAAGGCCAAGTTAGACCATGTCTCCAATTTGCAAACGCTTACCTTGTAGCCCTTTCGTATCATCTTTTCTTGTATTTATCCTTCTATATGTTCATATTTATTCAAGTTTTCACTGAACAGGTGTTGGAACCCCTTCTTTTTTTTTTTTTCTCTTTTTTTGGGGCTAAAAGAAATTGGTTGGAATGGAACTTGGGAGTTGGATATCACACTTCCCACTCCTTCCCCAGAACAGAATTCGAGTCTAATTGTCGCCCAAAAAAAAAAAAAAAAGGGACTGAATTTCTTGTCATACGCTGTAACCATTCATCTTCTAACTGATGAATGCTAGGATCCTAAAATGGCATTAGGTTGGGTGGAGAGAGATCTGGGTTTCGGAGGATGTTTTTGGTGGGAACAGTATTGTTGTCATACTAATAATTAATGTTATTATAATCAGTGTATTAACTTTTCAACAGTATGTCCACGTTAAATGTTAATAATTTGTAGCAAGTGAAGATGCATGTAACCAAAAAAGACACATGCCAGTTAAATTCGGAATCTATTGTTTTGACTTCATTTGTTTCATGTCGTCTTATAAGCGCAAAGTTTAGCCACCAGGAATTTGGAATCTACTAGTACCAACCGTCTTTATTTGTTCTTATTGCTACGAAATATGTAACGAAAATAGGCAATAAAGAAAACAAAAAATAAGAACATACAGATTTATGTGGAAAATTCTAGACGGGAAAAAACCACTGGTAGAGGAGAAAAAATTCACTAAATCAAATATTGGTACATGCGGAGCGGCTCTCGCAAAAGAGCATAATGATAAAACTTTAAAATTACATCATATATATACTCAAATCTTAAAATTAGATCCAGGTAAAAACTGAGTTGGTCCGTATCACCATAGAGTCCAAAAAAAAAAATCTCACAATTAAAGCTCTACTATAAACGTCACACCGTAAACTTTTTGGACTGGATCAAAAAAAGAATTTGGGTCATGAAATTCTGACTTATAAATGGAACCTTGGACACCTCCCTTGAATAGTATTATTCTCTTGTTCCCTTGCTTTTCTTCCAAGTTTGTTTCGTAGTTTTTTGTCTGCAAAATGCTTGTTTGTTGGGTCTTATTTCGGTAACGATGTGACTGATGGTTTTCGTGTGACGTCTAGAAACTTGGACACCAGGTTGTCCTCTGCTCTAAAGATAACTTGGCTCATGTGAATTCAGTGCTATGTTTACTAGATTGGCTGACTTCCATAAATGTCTCAAACCGCTATTAAATTAGTCTGTGTACGGGTCAAAACGTATTATTCCATGTTTACTTACCTAAACTAGTATATAATAACTGCCAAATTCAGGAGATACTAATCGGTAGTTCCTCTAAGAATTCTGTCTTTTCTTTTTTCCTTTTTTTTTTTGTTTTATTGTTTTATTGTTTTTTGTTTTGTTTTAAATCTTGCAAGAGGGGAAAATCAACCCATTAATCCATTTGTCTTTAAAAACCCATCTATAATTAAAATATGAGTGGTTGCATACAAAATCTACCGGTAATACCACATTTGACTCCTATTAAAGGTGTAGAGTTCAAATCTCTCACCCTCATATACAAAAAAAGAAATTAAAAGATATGAGAAGCAAGCATCCAGTGGAGTACTCTTCGATGAAATTGGCGGTGAAAAGAGGAAGGAAACTAGCGGAGAGATTTTGAAGAAAAAATAATTTACCAAGTTGTTTGATAGAAGAGAAACGAAGAGAAAAAAGAAAATCAATCGAATCACTCCTTTTTAATTATTCAATAATAAAAAAAAATTTGAGAGAAAACTTGTTACAACATTTATGAAAGTCAAATTATTTTTTATCTTTGTTTTCGGACAGAGCTAGTATTAATTGATGAAAAGTCATTTTTTTCCCCAACTTGAATCACTTTTTTTCCTCTTTCCTATCATATGAAGTAGATAGAGAGAAGAAAAGAATCCATTCTCTCATTTATGTTTTCTATGTTTTTCCTATGATTCTTTTCTTTTGCGTTTCTTTTTCTTACCAAACGGAGTCCTACAATTTTAGATAACGCCAAGTAGTTGCAAGTTGAGAAGACTTTGAGTGAAATATGGTAACGCCCACTAGATAGTCTTATAGAGTACACAATCCTATTGACTAGAGTAGAAAGTAATACAATGTTCTCTCTCTCTCTCTCGAGTGCATTTTTTGTTATCACTTATCGAGTGCATTTTTTGTTATAATGGGTTGGGCCTTGTAGCCCATGTGCAGTTGCCATGGGTTTTAAGCTTCCTAAGCTTTTTTCAACGTACCTAGCCAGAGTATGGGCCCTCTCTTTTTTCATCATCTTAATTTGTTTATGTATATAACTAAATCTTATTTTATTTAGCAATCCAATTACCTACCAAGAGAAAGTTGACGGCCACCAAGCCACATACGTAAAAAGGTGATGAACATACCAGAATACCTTAATGGGATCTTGCACTTTGGCACTACGACTCCAACATCTCTAACATTGAGGCACATTTTACTTGGCTTGTATTGGACCCTCCCTATATAGGTGAATATAAGCGTGTTAACAATCTATGAACGAGCAAGAGCCTTTGGTTAACTTCTTGAATTGTCAATGACATGTCCTGTAATTACATTGACACGTGGTTCACTTATCAAAAGGAAACTCCTGCCGGCAGAGAACTGCACTAACTTGGTTGCATGACTAGTGCAATTACAGGTTGCACTAGCCATGCATGAGCCACTTGTTCAAGCTTTAGCCACATCTATGATTTTGTATGTCACTCGTTCTATAAATTGGGATGACCACCCCTACATATGTTGCATAGAAGCATTGCGCATTATTTTACTTGCTTGTGTAATTCGTTCAAAGTAATTTATTTGCTTTATCTTGGTTTTGTGAAACATTGTGGGTGTATTTATCCTAATGATGATGATGATAACATCAACAATAGCTGAAGGGCAAAGAAAAGAAAAGGCTAATTGTTTTGGCTGGAATGCGGGCTAGGGAGGGGAGAATGGTACCGTTGAAAGTGGTGAAGGTGCGGGTAGTGGAAATGGAGTAGGTGTAGGTGGAAGAGGTGATGAAGGTAATGCAGGTGATGGCATTGGTGGAGGTGAGGGGGTTGGCGCAAGTGGTGGTGTTGGAGGTGGGGTTGGGTCTGGCGGTGCTGCCAATGGTGGCATTGGAGGTGGAATAGGTGTTGGAGACGGTGGTGGTGGTGGACTTGGTGCCGGTGGAGCTGCTGGTGGTGGTGCTGGAGGCAGAGGAGCTGGAGGGGGTGGTGTTGGAATCGGCTGGGGTGCTGGAGCTGAAGTGGGAACAGGTGGTGGTGTTGGATCTGGAGGTAGAGTTGGAGCAGGTGGAGCTACCAGTGGTGGTGTTGGAGGCAGAGATGGTGGTATCAGTGCTGGCGGTGGCGCTGGCGGTGGCGCTGGCGCTGGAGGTGGCATTGGAGGCGGAGTCGGTGCGGGTGGTGGTGTTGAAGCTGGTGTAGGTGGAGTTGCCGGTGGTGGTGTTGGAGGTAGAGGAGGTGGACGGGCTGGTGTTGGGGCTGGTGGCGGTGTTGGAGCTGGAGGAGGAGTAGGTGCAGGTGGAGCTGTCGTTGGTGGTGTTAGAGGTAGAGTAGGTGGAGGAGGTGGGGGAGATGGTGTCGGCACTGACGGTGGTGCTGGAAGTGGCATTACAGGTAGAGTGGGTGCGGGCGGTGATGTTGGAGCTGGAGGTGGTGGTGCTAGGGTTGGAGGGGGAGCTGGTGCGGGTGCGAGTGGTGGAGTTGGTGCAGGAGGAGCTGCCGGTGGCGGTGGTGGTGCGGGTGCTGGTGGTGGTGTTGGAGCTGGAGTTGGTGTGGGTGGTGGTGATGGAGCTGGAGCTGGAGTTGGCGCAGGCGGAGCTGCTAGTGGTGGTGTTGGAGGGAGTGGTGCTGGGGCTGGCGGGGGTCCTGGATGTGGCATAGGAGGCGGATGGGTTGAAGGAGGTGGAGCTGGGGCAGGGGTTGCAGGTTGAGCTGGTGCAGGTGGAGCTGCTGGTGGTGGCATTGGAGGTAGTGGGGGTGGTGTTAGAGCTGGCGGTGGTGTTTTAGCTGGCATTGGAGGTAGAGTTAGTACAGGTGGCGGTGTTGGAGCAGGCGGAGCTGCTGGTGGCAGTATTGGAGGTAGATGGGGTAGTGTTGGGTCTGGCGGGGGTGTTGGAAGTGCTGGTGGTGGTGTTGGAACTGGAGGATGAGTTGGTGCAGGTGGAGCTGCCGGTGGTGGTGTTGGAGGTAGAGTAGGTGGGGAAGGTGGTGTCGGCACTGGCGGTGGTGCTGGAGGTGGCACTGAAAGTGGAATGGGTGCGGGCGGTGGTGTTGGAGCTGGAGGTGGTGGTACCAGGGTTGGAGGTGGAGCTGGTGCAGGTGGAGCTGCTAGTGGTGGCGTTAGAGGTAGTGGGGGTGGTGTTAGAGCTGGCGGTGGTGCTGGAGTTGGCATTGGAGGTGGAGGTGGAGTTGGTACAAGTGGCGGTGTTAGAGCTGGAGGTGGAGTTGGTGCAGGCAGAGCTTTTGGTGTTAGTGTTGGAGGTAGAGGGGATGGAATTGGGTCTGGCGGGGGTGTTGAAGGCGGCATTGGAGGTGAATGTGGTGTTTGTGGTGGTGTTGGGCTAGTGGAGGAGTTGGTGCAGGTAGAGCTGCCGGTGGTGGTGTTGGAGGTAGAGTAAGAGGAGGAGGTGGCACTGGTAGTGGTGTTGGAAGTGGCATTGGAGGCGGAGTCAGTGCAGGTGGTGATGTTGGAACTGGAGGTGGAGTGGGTGCAGGTGGTGGTATTGAGCCTGGAGCTGCTGGTGGTGGAATTGGCAGCAACGGGGGTGGTGTCGAGGCTGGCAGTGGTGCTAGAGCTGGAGGTGGAGTTAGTGCAGGAGGAGCTACCGGTGGTGGTGTTGCGGTTGGCGGTGCTACCGGTGGTGGAATTGGAGGTGGAGTAGGTGCGGGTGGTGGTGCGACTCCTGGAGGTAGTGTTGGTGCAGGTGGGGCTGCTGGTGGTGCCGTAAGAGGCAGTGCAGGGTGAAGGGGTGGTGTCGGGGCTAGCAGTGCTACCAGCGGTGGCATTGAAGGTGAAGTAGTTGCAGGTGGGTCTGTTGGTGGTGGTGTGAGACGTGGAGAGAGTGCAGGTGGCAATGGTGGTGTTGGGGTGGAGTTGGTACTGGTAGAGCTGCCAATGGTGGTATTGGAGGTGGAGGAGGTGCAAGTGGTAGTGCCAGTGGCAGAGTAGGTTCAAATGTAGGTGCTGGTGCAGGCGGTGGTGCCGGGAGACGTTGAATTTGAGGTGGTAGAATGGGTCAATTGCTGAAATCAACTATATAAGCTGATTATTATTACACTATAAAAGTCCTCAAATGGAGTGGTGTGAACACATGAACGTGATTTAGGAATTGAGTTACAGTGCATTCATAATGGTCTCTTTTTTATTTCTAATGAATTTATAGAATAATAATTGCTTGTATGTACTATTGTAGCAAAATTAACAAAACTGTAATGAAAATAAAGAAATTAGTCTTCTTATAATGAAGAAATTACACCACTTTTAGCCTTCTAAAAATCTAAGTGATACTCTCATGCCTTAAACTAGAGTGATCTTCTTGCATATGCATGCATGAAACAAAAACTTGTAGTTCTCTATACCACATTCATTGTATGATATAGAAATAAGTGAACTTTTGTATTAACATTAAGTTATACCAGTTCGGAAGTTAAATAAGAAGATTAAAACATAACATGCAGGGAGAAAGAGATAAATAATAAATTTACGGATACAAGTAACTACATTTTTTTAGTAAGAATTTAACAAATACGTTACTATTTATTTTACTGTTTTACCTTCACTTAACTATGCTGTTTACCATATGAGCGGTAAGGGCTAAGTTAGAGAAATTTACATTTGGGCCTTGCAAGTTGGACTAACAACTCTAGCAGAACGGACGAGTCATAGCCCAAAAAGAGGAGGAGATGCGGCCCATTGGGCTTTGAAAGTCCATAATCAAGATAGGGATAATATTTTTATCCACAGGTGCGGGTAGGGCGGGTATGAGAGATAATATATAGATGCGGAGGTTGGTATAGGGGTTAAGATTAAATACCTGCGTTAGTGCTAGGCGGGGGTGGGGGAAGCTCCCTCATACTCGCACCTACCCGGCATATATTCCCTCATAATAGAAAAAGAAGAATAAAATTAGTGTTTTAATATTTTAGTTTGATTTATTAATTTATTTTTATAGATTTATGAAGTTTGGGTTTGTTTTTAATATTTCAGTTTTATTTTCAGTTATGACTATGTTGTTAAATTTTATGATAATTTTAATAGAAGTTATTTTAATTTTTTTTAATAATTCTTGATGGGTAAATAGATAGAGTATGGGAATAGTACTCCTAACGGGTATTACCCGCTCTCGCATTAAATTAGACGAGTATGAGAACGGTACGGGGGTGGGGGAGGCATACACGAACCCGTCTCATTTTCATCCCTAATTTACTTCATTCTCCATTATTGTAGCTTTATTAAAATTTGTTAATTTTATATTATTTTAGTTATTAACTTTTGTTTTATTTTTATTTTAGTAAATTGATTCTCTGTTTTTTTTTTTAAGTAAATAAATAGATTCTCTTTTTGGATTTTTGCTACATCGACAGATTTTCTTTTTCCCCTTTCCCGTTTCCAATAATCTGTAATAAATAAGATAGCATGTCCCCCCCCTTTCCCAAAAAAAAAAAAAGAAGAAAAAAGAAAAAGTATAGTTTTCCAAAGATCAATTGGCCAATGACGATCATGCAAGTAATTAGATCACTAATACACATGTCTACGAAATCTCAAATAAACGACATCAAGAAAACGGATCTCCGGATAAAGCAAGGTCAAAAGCAAGTGCCGTCCCCTAAAAAAATACCATAAAATCCTCCTCTCTCTCTCTCTCTCTTTTTAAGGAGGATTAAATCTTTGTCTTTTGTCCACATTAAATTAAATCTCTATTTAAAAAGTGTCATTAAGAAAACCAGTACTAAATCCACGCTTAATCCACCGACGATTGAGCCATTTTCCACTTACCCCACGCGTAGGCCAAGCTTTTTTTTTTTTTTTTTTTTTTTGAAATTCGTATTCAAGTTTTTTATAATGCATAGATAAAAAATTAAGCAATTACAGGTAATTAAATAAAATTTTAATTAAATTTTAAAAAATAAAGCTTTATTTTTTGTTTTTTCTTCTCTTTTTGTTGCTCTTTAGTTTGACTTTGATATTGCAGTTCTCCTTGATTTTATTTTTCTATCAATCCAAAAAATTAAATCAGATTGAAGGCGTAATCTATCAATAAATCTACAGTGATACATCAGAAAATTTAATATTCAAATTCCTCCGGCCAAACTCTCATCAGATCAAATGAGAATAATGGATAGGAATTTGTATTCCTTAAGAAACTAAAAAGGGAAGCTGAATATACCAGCAAAAAAAAAAAAAAAAAAAATTCAACACGCAATCTAGAATTCTCACACAAACAAAATAGACTCAAACGGTAAAAAGGGAGAAGTACCAATTATTGGATTTTCAGATTCTAAAAGAGAGAATATATATTTTCCGCCACATCCACTAACATCTAATATTTATTTAATTAAAATGATTTAAAATTGTATCCCAATCCCATTTTCAACAGTGTCGTACTAATTTTTTTTAAAAAAATATTTATTATAATTTAATCACCTTTCAGCAAAAAATTGGGCTACGGATTTGCGGTTATTTCCTTCTATGCTCTATTTGTTGCTTTCTTTAATTGTTGTTTTATTGAAATATAGCTGTATTTTTTGGCCAAGTGTAAGGTCCTTCTGAACCCCACAAAGATATAAAGAGACCACCTCAGCCCCTCAACTCTTTCTTTCTTTTTTTTTTTTTTTTTTTTTTTCAGAACCAACTCTTTTTTATTATTATTATTTTTTTTTTCATTAGGAAAATGAAACACACACGCAGTATTTTAGTTGTCTCTTCTCTTCTTCTTCCACTTATTTTCTTTCTTTCTTTCTTTCTTTCTTTTTTTTTTAAATTATTTTTCTGACGCCTCATTTTGCAAGCAATTGGACCACACTGCCCTCCCTCTCAATAGAAATGCTATAAGCATCCTTTAGGTGTTTAGTTTGAATGATCAGCTGACTCTTTGCATAGTCGAGAAACAGGAGAAGGGAAAAAAAAAAATACACGTAAATGAAGAATTCTACGCCAGAGAATAAAAAATAAGATTTTATTTTTAATCGTTAAATCTATAATATGTTCTATTAATTTTGTATAATCTTTTATTCTGTATAATTTTAACTAAACTAACATTAAAAAATGTACACTATTAATAGATATATTCTACTAGTCTACTGTACAAAGCTCCCACATAGAATTTGATTTAATTTTCTTTATATAACAATTAAAATTCTAGGATAAAGTATAAATATATATATATTATATTTTATAGCATCAATCAAATTCTCTTAATTTGGTATACATACTATTTATTTGGATATAAATGTGATAGACTTTATTTCCTAATTATCAAAAAAATGACTTTATTTCCTGACTCGATATTTGCTAGATATAGGAAGTCGTGTCATTTAAGATAGATTGTATCAATTTCTCATAATTTATTCAGCAAGAGAAAAAAAATCATTTTTTTCTCATAATTTATCCATAATATATTTTTTTAGTAGCCAATGAGAATTTAGTGGGGATCCTAATTAGATAAATGGCGTAGAGACCAGGGCAATGACAAAAGCTACATTAATAAATTCTTCATTTCATAGCCAACTATAGCCAGTATCTCCACTACCAATCCTCTCTCTCTCTCTCTCTCTCTCTCTCTCTCTCTCTCTCTCTCTCTCTCTCTATATATATATATATATATGTATATATGATATATTTTCAATAATTTTGGACCGTGACCCACAGTTCCATACCTTCATTGAAGCACCCTCTTTCCTAACCACAATCCACGAGTTTTTGCAGAATGATCAAAACCCAAAGAAACTCAAATGTTTAATTAAATAATGAAATAAGTCAACTATAATGGATGTAGCCTCTGTTTAGTGTCTCAACTCTAATTTAAATTTTTTATCTCAGTTTTTATATTTTTCTGAAAAATCAACAAAAGTTATAATTAGTTTTTGAAAAGTCAACTAACTCTAACTTAAAAATTTCAACTCCAACCGACGAACCAAACGCACATGTAGTATGTAAAGTTGGTTACTCAATTAGAGCTTTCTAGTCATCCAAATTTCCACTTATATCCCTACACAAATTCCAAGTGTTTTGTCAAGTTTTCGTGTTTCATTTTTTGTCAAATTAGTATTCTTGTCTCGTATTAGCTAAACTTTGAAGCTACTATAATTGTTTTACTATCCTGTCATCCTTATTCTAAACTTCTAAGATAAAATGGCCTGAATGTATTGGTTAATTCAAGTTGGAAAACGAAATATGGCAGAAAATTAAAGTTCATTTTTAGATGGACGTATGAGTTGTTTATCAAATGTCTCCCACACTTATTTACTACTTATTTTTAGACTATGTGTTTTACACTGTTATCTCTATATTTCTTGCATAGTTATATTTTTGTAATATAAATTTTTAACTTTAACAATTTGTTCCTGAACTTGAAGATATTTTACAAGGCACACTCAATTGATAATAATGTTAACTTTTCAATTGAAATTGACTTACAATTTGTACAAGGTCGTTAATTAATAGTAGGAATAATTATTTTTATCCACTTTGACAGATAGTTATGTACAAAGATGATTATCTATAATTATATAAACAATAATTAAAAAAAAAAAAGGTGATTGCACATAAATCAGTGCGATTAATAATTCTAAAAACATCTTCTTTACCCAAAAGGGGAAAGAGATAATTTCAGAAAACATGCAAGAGACGACCTTTCAAAAACAATGGGTAACAAAACAGAATAAAAGCAAGGTCTAAAACCTATGTGTAAAATAGTGTCAACCTGGCTCAATATTTCTTTGTGTAAAATGTTTGCCGGACAATTATAATTTTTAAGTAATTGCTGATTAAAAAAAAATTTGTGACCCTTATAGAGTTCACTTATGAGTCTATTAAATTTATCCTGAAGATCTTTGTGATCGATCTGTCTCATAGGATATATATGTTTATTTGTTTGTGTAAATATCCAAAAAAAAATGTTTGCCAACGAAGACAGAGCCCACCAAAAAAAGGCACGCAAGCAGCACTTTCTTCTCTTCATTTCATGCAAAAAAAAAAAAATGCAAATTGCAGGGCATGCATATGCACGTACCCATGCTGTACCCATACATCCATTCTTTTAGCCTACTTCTCATGTCTCAACTAATTGTTTACTTCAGAATTTCTCTCTCTGTCTCTCTGTCTCTCTCTCCTCTCTCTTTTTCTGGGAAGCAACAAGGACTTTCACTTTCCATGGAAACAAAAAAGTAGTCGGTTTGTTTGTTTTCATATATTGGAAAGTGTGTTCAGGGCACCCAAAAAGAAAAGAAGGAAAAAAAAAAAAAAAAAAAGAAGAAAAGGTTTCCCCAACCCCAACAACAACCATCTCTTATCTGGATAACTTACTTGATTCTCATTGTATACTATATTATATATTATTCCACAACACTATTCCTTCAAACTTTCAACTTTTTTGGCTCTATAAAATACCTGCTTATTCTTCTTCCCATTTCATCCTGTGCAACCAAAACAAACAAACTTCCATCTGTGAATTCTCTCTTTCTACATGCTCTCTTCAGTACTTGCTTCAATTCCAAACCAAACCAGTCTTCTCTGTGCTCTGTCTTTCAAAGCTAAAAGCTTCCATAATTGCTTATAGAATCGTATAAGTCTACTTCTCATCTTCTAACAATCATCTCCTTTCAGAACATATCTAAACTCTTCTACAACTTTCTTTTCCAAACGTGTATATTTTGATAACTGAGATTGCACTTCAAATACGTTGACCCTTTTGCCCCTAAACTAGCATCCATTCTGGTTAAATTTGCTGCTAAAAATCCTCTGTTTTTCTCTCTTCGTACATAACCAAGCTCTTCTACAATTTTTTTTTAATAACCAAAAAAAAAAGAATAGAGACTCCTTTTCCTCTCTTATATCGTCCATTCCCAACTAGGGTTAATATAATCATTCTTCAATAAGGGCTCAGATTTCAGCTCACCGTTTGTTCATCCTTCAGAAATCCTCTGTGCTCCTCTGTTATGGCACCTCCAAACGACCCCGTCATTGCAGGCCTCAATCTGATCAGATCAAAGAGTTTAGAAAATTACTTTGATTTATGTGGCGGAAAGTTGAGCATCAAAGGTGTCTCGTTGCTCTCGGAAGTCCCAAACAACGTAACTTTCAGGCCTTTTGATTGCATATTCCAATCCTCTGACGCCCCACTTCCCCTGCTTCAGCGAGTCCGGTCGCTGTCCCACAAAGGCGGCTTCCTCGGATTCTCCAAGGAAGCTTCATCCGACAGGTTGATCAACTCTCTTGGAAAGTTCAGAAACAGAGATTTTCTGAGCATCTTCAGGTTCAAAACTTGGTGGTCCACCATGTGGGTGGGAAGTTCTGGCTCTGACTTGCAAATGGAAACTCAATGGCTGCTCTTTGATGTTCCTGAGGTCAAGGCTTATGTCGTCATTATACCAACCATTGAAGGCAGTTTCAGGCAAGCATGAAAATTCCATAAATCGGTTATATTAACCTTAAAAATGATGGCGGTTTGTTTTAGAATTGTTCGATATTTTTCATGAATAACAATTTTTTTTTATCCTTGGTTTCAGGTCAGCTCTTCATCCAGGTGATGACGGGCAAGTCATGATCTGCGCCGAGAGCGGCTCGTCGGGGGTGAAGGCGTCGAGATTTGAGGCCATAGCTTATGTCCACGCCGGTGACAATCCTTACAACTTGATGAGAGAGGCCTATAGTGCTTTGAGAGTTCATCTCAACACTTTCAGGCTCTTGGAAGAGAAGCAAGTCCCTAATTTAGTTGACAAGTTCGGCTGGTGCACTTGGGATGCTTTCTACTTGACCGTGGAGCCGGTTGGCGTCTTCCGTGGCCTGAAAGAGTTCTCCGACGAAGGCGGCCTTTCACCGCGGTTTGTCATCATAGACGACGGGTGGCAAAGCATCAACATTGATGGCCAAGACCCCAATGAGGACGCCAAGAATTTAGTCCTCGGCGGGACGCAGATGACCGCGAGGCTTTACCGGTTTAAGGAGTGCAAGAAGTTCAAGAGCTTCAAAGGCGGGTCTTTGTTGGAGAACACCTCTCCAAAATTAAACCCCAAGAGGCCTAAATTGCTCATCTCAAAGGCAATTGAGATAGAACATGCCGAGAAGGACCTCGACAAGGTGATTCGGGCAGGAGTTTCGGATGTTTCTGAGATCAAGACCAAGATCCAGAAACTGAAACAAGAGTTGGATGAGATGTTTGGTGGGGAGGAAGACGGTGGCGAGGCGTTAGCAGAAGGCGGGTCCGAAGACTTTGGAATGAAGGCTTTCACAAGAGACTTGAGGAGAAAGTTTAAGGGGTTGGATGATATATATGTGTGGCATGCTCTTTGTGGAGCTTGGGGTGGGGTGAGACCTGGCTCAACTCATCTGAATTCAAAGATAATCCCTTGCAAACTCTCTCCTGGTCTTGATGGGACTATGAATGACCTTGCTGTGGTGAAGATTGTTGAGGGTGGAATAGGACTTGTTCATCCTGATCAGGCCGATGATTTCTATGATTCCATGCACTCTTATCTCTCCCAAGTTGGCATAACTGGTGTCAAAGTTGATGTCATTCATGTAAGTGAAATATATATAGATATATATATTATATTTTTAATTGGATAAAATGTGAGGGTTTTTTTTTTGGCAGACTCTTGAATATGTGTCTGAAGAATATGGAGGAAGAGTGGAGCTTGCAAAGGCATATTACAAGGGGCTCAGCAATTCACTTGTGAAGAACTTCAACGGGAGTGGACTTATCTCCAGCATGCAACAGTGCAATGACTTCTTCTTCCTTGGGACAAAGCAAATTTCTATGGGAAGAGTTGGTAAGAAAATAGTAGTTTGTTGGTGTATATATATATATATATATATATATTTTAATCGTACAAGTAATAAGATTATGAATGAATAATCTGTGAATTTGTCGTTTGTTTTTTTTCTAGGAGATGATTTTTGGTTCCAGGATCCAAATGGAGATCCAATGGGGGTATATTGGTTACAAGGGGTTCACATGATTCACTGCGCATACAACAGCATGTGGATGGGTCAGATGATACAGCCAGATTGGGACATGTTCCAATCAGACCATCTTTGTGCCAAGTTCCATGCCGGATCAAGGGCTATCTGTGGTGGTCCTGTTTATGTGAGTGACTCACTTGGTGGTCATGATTTTCTTCTCCTAAACAAACTTGTTTACCCTGATGGCACCATTCCCAAGTGCCTCCATTTTGCCCTCCCAACTAGAGACTGCCTCTTCAGGAACCCCTTGTTTGACAACAAGACTGTTCTTAAGATTTGGAACTTCAACAAGGTATATAATTAACTTTTGCATCTTTGTACTTGTTTTCATGATAAGAGTACCTAGAAGCATATAATTTTGGACCATCAATGTACCTTAAAATCATGTCAAAACCAAAAAAGTAGAGCTCAAGTGTGCGGTGCTAAGAGTGACTTTTTTCTTTTTTTGGAATGCTTTAATTAGTTTTTTTTATTTTTTTTTATTTTATAAAAATAATAAATTAATTAATTAAAAAAAAAAAAAAAAGTTACCAAATGATAATTTATTGCAATGTTGGATTAGTATGGAGGCGTGATAGGAGCATTCAACTGCCAAGGAGCTGGTTGGGACACAAAGGAGCAAAGAATAAAAGGTCACCCTGAGTGTTACAAGCCAATATCTGGCTCAGTCCATGTCTCTGAGATTGAGTGGGACCAAAAGGAAGAGGCAAGTGAGTTGGGTAAGGCTGAAGAATATGTGGTGCATCTCAACCAGGCTCAAGAGACACACGTAATGACCCCAAAATCACACCCAATTCAGTTCAACATCATGCCATCTTCCTTTGAGATCTTCAGCTTTGTTCCAATTTGGAAGCTTGGCAACGGTATACAGTTTGCCCCAATTGGTCTCACCAACATGTTCAATACTGGTGGGACCATCCAAGAGCTGGACTACAAGGGCTCTGGATCAGAGTTTTGTGCACGTGTCAAGGTTAAAGGTGGGGGGAGCTTCTTGGCTTACTCAAGTGGGTCCCCCAAAAGGTGTTTGTTGAATGGTGCTGACGTGGACTTTGAGTGGTTCTCTAGTGGAAAGTTGACCTTCTGTCTTCCTTGGGTTCGAGAGGCTAGTGGTGTCTCTGATGTGGTTTTTCTCTTTTGAGGTGGTATTTTGTGTCGGTGGTGTATCCTTAAGTATTTTTCTTATTTTGAAAATGTAATCACGGTGAAGAATCCGAATATACCGCGGTAAATACGGAAATTTAAGTACTTATTCTATTGGCTTATTGTAAGAAATAAGTGTAGGGAAGAATGTATCTTCGTTTATCCCATTATTAACCTATGGTATGTCATAATTATAATATAATCAAAAATTTGTTGTTGTTGATGATAAATTAATCCCCTCCTTTATCTCCTTTTAGACCTTACCATTTTTCAGTGACCAAGTGCTCTAAAATGTTCAATGATTCATCAACATATCCTCTCTCAAAAATACGGATTAACTAGATATAGCTGAAAACCTTCAAACCATTAGTTACATCATTAAATATTGATTTACCCCTATTTCTTTTTTTAATACTTGTTCCAATATTTCCACCACCAGAGTATCTTTTTATCTTTTTATTTTTTTTGTTGAAAGACAGTTTTCTAGAAGTTGCTTTTAGCTTCTCAGATCCAAAAGCAGCTTCTGGAAATATTTAGATAATCTGTCATAAGAGCTTTCAGTCTCCAGAAATGCTTCCTGTTAAAGCCAAAAAATATGACTTCTAGCAAAAACTTTTCTGAGTAGAGTTTAAAACTTATAACAAAATTTAAATTAGACATTATAAACTTCATTTAACATTTTTAGTACTTATTAGAATACTTTAGATATCATTTTGACCTCAAAAGCTCTTTGGTTTGAAACACTTACAGAGATACTACAGTTTTTGTTTCTTTTCTTCTACTGACTTGAAACAAAAGTAAAAACTCTACCAAACGAGTCCTTTGTGGCTTTACCTAAAGATAACCGAAGAAGCTACATTTACTTCTCAAAAAGGAGGAGAGAGAACTTAGATTTGGAACGTAAATCCCCCCTCTCACTAGGAAAGCAAAAGTATGTAATTATACAACAACTTTTTTTAAAGCGACTGATTAAAGTTTGAGTCATTATCATTGTGTTGATTGGAGTATATAGATAATTCACTTCGTAAGGGATTTATATATCACGCGGGAGGGTATCTATTTCCCTGAGATTATCTAGGCATACCAACATCTATCTCTATAACATATTTTCTTTCAACAAAATAAATAAATAAATAAATAAAGTTCAACCTTCTCACTCTATGTCAGTAATATGATGCGATTGTAAATATAATTCAAATAATAATTTCACATTTGATTTTAATATTATATTAAATGTTAATTTCACATTTGATTTTAATATTATATTAAATGTTAAGTTCAAATCTCCTTCTTTAAGTTTAAAAAAAAAAAAAAAGTTAAGAATAAAAAAGTAAAAGAAATGATAATAAGATGATCAAGAAAATAAGGATATTTATAAATGGGGCCGTGGCAAACGCTAGAGTCTCCAAATGCTAGAGGTCTCTCTCTCCCATCTCCATATATAAATATATTTGTCTTGCTTTATGAGGAGTAATCAATTAAATTGGTAAACTGTCACTTCTAAAAAAGATATTCTAATCTGCTTCTATTATATTTAATCAAAGTAGTCATATAATTCAATATTATAAGTTGCTTTTTTCAAGAATGAATATATTGAGGAACTCTTATTAGTAAACGACGAAAGTTTGAGGATCTCATTATTAAATTATGCAATATAAAATGTCATAATTATAACGTTTGTTCTTTTTTTTTTTAAGATAAAATTTATTCAATTAAAAAGTATTATAGACGATAAATATAATGCGGATGATCATGTAGTACATAATACAAAGTATTAGATAAAAATCAATTCTATCAGTAAAATCTGATAAAACACAAGGAAAATGATGCAAGACGAGACCTGATATCAGGAAAATTCCTCAACACGTCAATTTGAGCACCCATAAAGCTATTTTTGAAACCACTACAATCGATGGAAGCTTTCAATCCATCGAGAGCATGTAACATGTAGCACCAAGGTCACAAATATCTCCGCTAAGACTCATAGCTAGCTGAACTTCTAACTCGTCAAGACTTAAATCTAGTGGACTAAAAACAAACTCAAATGGTGGGAGAACCACTTCCATTATTACTATGAAAATACTAAAACTATATGACGAAAATATCAACACCTATATTAGACTACAACATAAAAAACTAAAAACTAAAGCATGACATTCGCAAGCCTTTAATGAAAGTGCAGTAGACAAGAGGACCATCAGAGTAGGAAGAACATTATGGGGGACAAGCAACAAAGCCGACGAGATGCCTTCAAACGACAGAACATGAAATACACACATTACCATCATCAGCATCCGAAGTCAGAACCACCAATTCCACAAGAAGGTCATCACCATTCGAAACAAATCCCGAAAGAGTACAACCACCAGACGAGAAAAGTATCACAAAATACCTCCAAGTCGTCTGGAAACTATCCTCTAAACGACATTAGATCCGCTCTAATGAAACCACCTCGCCAAATATAACCACCATCATCAAAAAAATCACAACAATACAAGCCTAATAACTAATTTTTAAGGTTGGAAATCCAATGACGTACCTAAAAACGATCCTGAAACTCTGACTGACTCACCCTCTCCTTTTCTCTTTTTCTCGTTTCCTAAGGCCGGCTGCTTGTTTACTATTCAGTCATCTAACGTTCTTTCTTTTTCACCGTGTGTATTTTTATAAATCTCGAAGAAGATTTTAGAAATAAAAAATAAAAAATAAAACAAGAAGCATTGAAGAAGATCAAGTGATGACAATGAAAAAAGAAGACAAATTATAATGATATCACTGACACTTGTGTAGAAAAAGATAGACACACAATTAGAATAATTCCACTTTACATGAATCCAGAATCCAGATTATAGCAATAGAAAAAACAGAAAAAGAAAAAAACTTCACAGGAATGGAGAAAATAAATATAAAAGATTAAAAAAGAATAAAGCAAGAAAAGTTATATGAAGAACGAAAGCTGAAATTATGAAAATGGGTAAAGAAATTTAAAGTAAAAGGAGATTATACGCCTTTTAATCACGGGAAGGAATTAATTAATTTCACATATTAGTTATTTTTTTTAAATCTATTTCACATAGTTCTGGTTGCTTCTAATTCAACGATTCTAAGCTTCTCAAATAAAAAACAATAAATAACTCATTTTCTTGTCTAACGATTCTAAGCTTCTTAAATAAAAAACAATAAATAACTCGTTTTCTTTTTTAGTATAATGTAGTTAGATTTTAGATATTTTATTTTCTTTTATTTTCTTGGTAGAATAGTTAGATTTGTATATTGCTGGATCTAAAATAGAACTGGTTTATTATCAGATCTTGGAGCCTGAAATGTACACGTGGATCCGATCTGTCTGACGTGGGTATTGTAGCAGCTTCATGGTACGTGTCATATATATGAGAGGGATAACACTTACAAATTTTCAAACGTAACACCAACCATAATGTACTTACCCTTGCATCGCCTTCGCGAAATCACTTCCTCGGACTAGTTCAATATATGAAAGAAATTTTGATAAAAACTCTCAAATTTAAAATTTAAAAAATAATGAAAACCATAATATTTCATACAATAATAATAATAATAATAATCTTCACTTACAACTTTCATTTAATTACTGTATCTCAATCAACACTAATTAGATTGCGTCAAAAGGAATATATATATCACACGTGATATTGTAATCTAGAGAAATTAAGAAAATAATATGTATGAAAGTTTCTTTCACATCACCAAAAGTTTATAAACAGTAATAGGGAATATTTTAATATTACTTATTAATAAAAAATGAGTCTCATAATATAAGAGTCATCAGTTAACATCACTTATTATAACTCAGTCAACACCAATTGGATTGTGTCAAAAGGAATATATATCACACATGATATTGTAATCTAGAGAAATTGAAGAAATAATATGTATGAAAGTTTCTTTCACATCATCAAAAGTTTATAAATAATGCTAAGGAATATCAGTGATGTTTTAATATTACTTACTAAAAAAGGACGAGTCTCACAATATAAGGCCCATCAGTGGAGTTCAGGGGCGGAGTCATAAATTTTTTTTAGTGAGGGCATACACTAATTTTTTTTTAAGATAAAACAAATTTTAGTGGGGATTATATGAGTATTTTTTTTTATTTAGTAGGTTTATGTGATGATTTTTAATTTTAGTGAGGACAAAATAGAAAGAGTATAAACTTTTTTTTTATCGGAATTAATATTAATGAGAGTTATGTGAGAATTTTTTATTTTAGTAGGGATAAAATTAGGATTATATGAGAATATTTTATTTTCAATGGAAATAAATTTTAAAAATTAGAAACTTTTTGGGGCAAAATTAAAAAAAATAAAAAATTTAAATGATGGTTATAGCCTCCACTCGCACCTCTCTCCCTCTACCTCTGTTAGAGCCTATGTACTTATTTATTAGTGTGATGTTGGTCACTAATATTCTAAAGCATTTTTGAAAGTTCATACACCTGTGTGGCAACATTGTTGGATAGAGTCGAATCTAGAATTTGGATAAAGCTATGACGTCTACTGCTTAAGGTCGGTCCTTCACCGCCTTGTCAATTCTCCTAGGAAACAAACAAGAAGTGGGTTTATCCAAACAGGAGGGAAAAAAAAAAAAGAAGAGAATTTTAAGTCTTGTTTGGTGAAAAGTGGAGGAGAAATAGAGATTAAAAAAAAAAAAAGAATACTAAATGAATTTTAAGATTTAAAATCGTTTTTTAGGATGAATATGAAAAGAGAGTACATTGAGAGAGGGGTTAAAAAACATAACATAACATAATGATTTCAAAAAAAACGAAAAAACATGACATAAATATGCTTTCAATTATAATCCTTTCAAGTTCTAAGGATTAAGAAATAATATGACCTATATCAAATACCATAGAGAAAAAGTTATTTCTTCCTTTTACTCGCATAAATTATATATTTTTCCTTATTTCCTAGCAAACACATCCTACGAAAGATGATCCAACAAGATTTTTTTTTTTTTTTTGGGTTAAATGTTGAAATGATCCCATGAGAGAATGAAACAAAAGAAAGTGCCGCGGGGGGGTGGTTGGGGGGTGTGGTGTGGGGCCGGAGGGGGAGGTAGTGCGGGTGATTTGTAGGTGAAAACGCGTGTAAGCATTTTTCTATGAGGATTATCCATTTGCTTTCTTGGTCGGCCCAATACCATAGGTTCCGGTTTGAAGGCAAAATCAGAACAAAAAGATTACGAAAGTGTTTTTACCAAAAGTGAAGCAAGATTTGACAAACAACTGTCGGGTTATCTAACTAACTAACTACCTAACTAATTAACTGATCCATTAGATTTGTGTCTTTTGACTAGTGCATCGTTTTCCTTAATTTTGACCACATTAAAGCTATTAATCTTTTGGAGGATTTGACACATTTTGCTTTGGATGACTACTAATTTAATGCATATAATATAGTGATTATGTGTCACCTTTTTTGTTGTTTTCCAATTTCATGTCGTATTCGAATTTGATGTCAAACTCCCAGTTTGCCCGTTTCCACGTTCATGCGTTTATTCAGTTCTTCTCCGCTTCACGTCATTTTTAAGTTGTTGTCGTTTTCAAGTTTCATGTCGTATTCCAAGTTGATGTCGTCTCACACTATCTTTTTCCACTTTTTCGGTTATGTTCGTTTCGGTTCACATGTTTTTTAGTTAAATTTTCCTTTTCTTGTCTTTTCATTTCGCGAATAATTGTCGTTTTCATTCATGTCGTTTCTCAGTTATAGTCTACAACGAATGGTCGTTTTCCGATTTTATGCCGTTTCATTCATTCATGTATTTTTACTAAGATTTTCAAACTTTTTTTTGTTTTTTTCCTAAAAAGTTTTTGTCTTTTTCCTAAAAAGTTTTTTGTCTTTTCTGAAAATTCAAAAAAATTTACTATTGAAACTTAAAAATTTCAACTCAAACTTACACACCAAACTCCCCCTTAGCTCCCAATTGGATCTCAACCGTTAAATTCTTAAGTTAATTTTGACATTTCCATAACATTCAAATGTGTCAATAGTTTCTTAGTCACTTTGAAAGACTTTGATCTTTTCAGTTTGAAATACCCACCGACTTTAGAATTATTTGACTTTTCAAAATTTAGTTTTTTTTTTTTTTTTTTTTTTTTGGGGGAGCGGAGGGGGGAAGACAAAAGTGAGTTAAAATAATTTAAACCAGAGAATCAAACGGGGGAGGCGAAATTCCCACACTAACAGTTCAAATGACCCAAATGGTATAAAATCAGTGAAACAAACAGGCACTTGGACAATGGGGGTCTCAAAGTGGTGCTGTCGAAGAACCCAAATTGCAGAAACTTTATTGCGTATTTGATTTTTTTTTTTTTTTCCTGATGTTTTGGTTTAGAGTTTTGTTTTTATAACTAGGTATGTTGGGCACGTGCAGTCATGTCCATTAGGACGTTTATTAAAAAAATTAGACTAATCAAATAACAATGTAATTTATTTGAAACTTGATTTTAAGAAAAATGATAATAATTAGAAACATTAACAAAATTTCTTTAGCTGGAAGAAAAATAAACGAATTATATGAATACAAGTAGTTCAAATTTCTATAGAGCATCATCAATTTCGATCCATACTTATGCCTAATCTTTTTATTGTTTAGGTTTTTTCTTTTCGATTATGTACAACGCAATATCTTTTATGTTATAATGGCATCAAGAATTACGTTTTTACAAAGGGGGAAAAAAAAAAAAGAGTAATATGTAGAAGGTTGGTTTTAAAGATGACTGATTGGAAAAGTACATTTACATTGTTGAGTGATTTATTTTAATAGCTTCCACAAACTAAAATAATTTCAATGATTAAAATGTATTCTTTTCAGCTCTTAGATTTTCCCATTCGTTTAATCGTGTAATTGTCTCCTCTCTTCTTCGTGTATTGTCTCAATACTTCATGTTCTTCAACCGTAAAATTAACCAAGAAGAACAAAAATGATTTCCTTCCGCTCAATTTCAATTGGATATTTCTAATGTTGAGTTTGTTTATACAAAATTTTTTCATGAGTTTAGAAATTTTTTAATCAAGAAGAAAAAGATTGGAGATCAAATCACAATTTCGTAAAAAAAATTAGAGATCAAATAAAATTTCAAAATAAAATCCAAAAAAAAAACAAAGAAAAAGAACATTCCGACTATGGGGCCGTACGAGTCTGCCAACTCCGGATGCGGAAGCAACAGCAGCGGCAGCTCATCGGCGTCGTTGGGGAAGCCGACGAACGACATCGACTGGCTTCTCGCCGGTGCCGGCTACAAGGTCTGCTCCTCCGACCTGCGACACGTCGATCAGTGCCTTGAACGTCTCGAGACCGCCATGGCCGTCAATGCCCCCGCCGTCGACATCTCCCAGCGCGCCTCCGACGGCGTCCACTACAACCCCTCCGACGCGTGTTGGTGAACAGTAAACCCAAATGGGTTTACTATATAACGGATGAAATGGAGGTTCAAGCTGAACCAAAGCACCAAACACCTTGAGTTTAAGTTGAACTAGAAAATTCCAGTCTGAACCGGAGGGCCAAACGGGCTGTTAATTTAAAGGAAAAAAATAATCTAATTGTGTTTTTTCAAGTGATGTCATATAAATCGAATTGTTATTTTTTATTTATCTTAATAAAGCATTAAGCATATGAATATTGTTTCTGTATTGAACGACGTGGACTACAAATCAAAGACGGCTGGTAGTGGTTGCTTGCCGTTTTGCACTTGCACAGTTTTTCTTGGCGACGCCTGCTAGTACTGAATGAAGAACATACTACAACAGCAAGCTACTTCATGAAATTTAACCAAAAGACAAAGGGCAAAGAAGGGAAAAAAGATTGACAAAACCTTAATATACTAGGAAAGGATGGCACGTGCAAGGCACGTGCTTCCTACTCTATATCAGACGGAAAGGTTTAATATTGAATATTAACAAGAAACTATATTTTATTTTCACTTCTAACGATTCACAATCAGTACAACTATAGCATAAAGATTCTATGGAGTGGTCCTATTGCACCGATTGGCTTTAATTTGACTTGTTAAAGAAAGCTTGCAATTTTTTGTTTTGTTTTTAATCATAAAGCCTTTGCTATAAATATAATTAGCCAAACGTAAATGGTAACTTAAAAGCAGGTAGATTGGTCGTTCAAAAATGAAAAATGAAAATGAAAACGAAAAAAATAACAATACACATTTATTTTGTTTTATTTTTTGTTTTTTTGGTACGTACAAGGTAAACAATGATGAGATAAAATTTGATATTTAAACATAGTAACCTTGTTAATATGGGGTAATTGAGCTTGAATTATAGGAAGCACTACCATAGTATCGTAAATTGAGTGAGACTTTCCTTTACATTTACACAATAATTATAACAAAAACGTAAAGTAACTAATAATACATTTACAACTCAGACATTTAGTGTAAAAAATAAATTATGAAATTTTCCTATGCACAACTGTATTTAACTATATGAAAACAATCTCAACTGAAAAAAAAAATAAAATAAAATAAAATCTCAAAGAACCGAAAAAAGAACTTGGTAAATCACGGCTCTTCAAAAATAGGAAAGGAAATAAAACAACAATTCACCATATCTCTACAACTGCTTTTACATATCTCCATCTCCATGACATCGATGGCTCCTTCTCTCTCCACTAGTCCATGAGAAACCCACATGAATCTGTAGCGAAAACTCAAAAATAAAATAAAAATTCACTGTTCTATAATTACTCATAAGCAAGAAAAAAGAAGACAAACTAAACGATGAAAACAAATTTTTAATTGAGAAATTTACGGAAGAAAAAAGAATATGAAACTTACAACATCAATATTCTTTACACTCATACGCGATACTCTTTTGTTCTGAGAATACGTAATTCAGTTGCCATCTTACACTTAAATTAACCAATGATAATTTTTATTACAAAAAGAAAAAAAATATCTGGTAAATGTTTTTCGTACTTCATTTATTTTAAGCACTCTTAATGTACATTGTAGTTGTCTGTTAGCTATGCAAGACAAACATTATAAAAGCCCAAAACATAAAAATAAAATAAAAAGTAAAATCAATTTCAAAAATATGAAATAAAAAGTAAAATCCAAAAAGGGTAAAATTGAAAAAAAAAAAAAAACAAAATACAAGAGAGCGGCTTAACAAAGAATGAGGGAAGAGTTATAGTGCTCCATGAAATTCGTAGCAGTACTTGCCCCTGTGAAGAAGACAATAATAGTAAGACAATTATCTGATGGTAATTTACAGAAGAAAAAAAAAAAAAAAAAAAAAAAAAAAGAAAGAAGAAGAAGAAAAGAAAGAGCAGACCTCATGTGGATTTTTATTAAATTTTATTTTATATCACTGCAAGTTGTCACTAACTTTGCAGTGGAGACAGCCACCTAATTCATGGTAATTTCTAAAGAAAGGGCAAGAAAGGTCTTAAAAAGATTGACAAAAAAAGTGCCAAGGCACTAAGTATTATACTAGGAAAGAAATGCACGTGCAAGGCACGTGCATTAATTTTAATTATTAATTGAAAGATGTATTATTTACTTAAAACTTATTTAGTACAAGATATATCTTAATATTTATCCTTTCAAACTCAATAGTATTTGACTGATAGAACTATTAATCGTAATTTATAAAAAAAAAAAAAAAAGGACTGGCATTGACATCCTAATATATATCAACGGACATTTAATTTTAACTTTGTTTTAATGACAGTCCAACAAAAGTTAACATATTACTTTTTTAGAGATCAAAATTTCTTTAATTGCATAAATTATCCTCAAAACAATATAAAATAAAATTTCCTTTGTAAAATATTTACAAAATGCATATTTTGTACTTAGGTATCACACAGCCAACAAATGTTGATAGATTTTCCCTTACTATGTACAGTTTGTATAATATATACAATCAAAAAAAATTTACATGATTGTAGCTGCAATTCTAAAGCAGCTGGTGTAGCTACTATATCCAATGGTACATGAATAAAAGTTAACGGTTATGCCATTGAGACGTTTATTATAGGAAAAAAATTAATGTCTTGTGGCCTTTTTTTTTTAATATACTATTTACATCAACAAAATGTGGATTGCTTGACATTTCAGATTGCAACATCAGAAGCCTCAAGCAATTGACCAACAATAAATTTGTACTCGGCATGCACGTACTCTTGTTTAACCTTTTGATACATATGAGATGCTCTGCTACACTTAATGTATGTGCGCAAAGAGAAAACCATCAACTATAACAATAATAATAATGCACTTCCATTGAATGATAGATACTACTAATTTTGTATAAATACATGATAGATCCATAATCGTTCAAAAGATTTTTTGTTGTTAATTTTTTTTTTTTCTGCGTTTATTCACACCCAATGCATGGATTTTCATAGGCTTGTTAAGGTACATTAACTTCCTTTAGTTATATTACAGCAAAAATTGCAACACGACATGTCAATGTTGAGTAAAGTATTTTGATTTTTTTTTTTCCCCTTCTTTTTAAAGTTTTTAGTAATTTTCACAAATAAATATATAACTTTTACATCGACATAGCAAATCAAAATTTGCAAAGAAAATTAACAAAACAAGACAATACAAATTAACCAAAACAAAGAAGAAAATAAATTATATCAAGTGGAACGAAATATCACATACTAGAGTAAAAAAAATGACTGACAGTTAATGATCAGTAATAATAGAATCAGACAAAACCATCCACATCAATAATCAACATAATAAACAGAAACAACAAATACTCAAACATTGAATAATGAAACATTCACACAACAAACTAATCATGACCAAAATATAGAAACAGAAAATAATAAAATGAAAAAAAAAAATTTTACCCCAAAAATTAAGATTTTCATATTTGAACAAAAATCAATGGAACAAATTTTTGACTTGGTGAAAAGATATGAAGAATGTGAGTTTTGTAAGAGAGAGAGAGTCCCACAACAGTTTGTAACTTTTATTAACACTTATATATATTTATATATATATATATATATAATTATTAAAGACACTAACTCTTATCCTAACTATTAAGAATCAATTTATATCATATGGCATATAAGTTTTACTTTTTTATTTATAAGTATTTAATGCATTGTCACATTAATAAATTGAATAATCAATAAAAATATGATATGTGAGTTGGTACTTAATAAATAAATTGATATTATAATTTGTATCCCTAATTTTTTTTTTCCCTTCCACCACGAGACGTTGCTCAAATTTTGTTTTTTTTTTTTTTAACTAAATAAAAGAAAGCCACGTTGGAAAGCCCTTCGCTATCTTTTGCAAGGCTTTATGGTCTTTAACTTCTAACTATAACCCTGGTTGAAATATTGAACAGTAAGTGTAAAGTTAACTTGGCGTACAAAATACTTTTGGCCAAAAGGTGTGGGCAGTTTTGTCAACCAAAATATGAAACGTCAAAATGAAAGTAAACGACAAAACAATATAGAAGAAGAAAAGGTCAGATTTTTGTCGTTTAATATAGACAGTGGGCACATATTCTTTGTTTTGTAGTTACTTGATGGTAATTCAGAAAGAAAAGGAAGGACAAACATATTACGTTAATTTTATTTTTTTTAATATACGTCATGTGTAAATCACCTCTCTTATCAAAAAAGTTTAGTATAAGTTTTGTATAATGTTTCATGTGTGGTAAGTTTTTTCATCGGACAAGCTGTTTTTTCTCTTTCCCAACCTCCATCTTGTTCTTCAAAAATCCATAAATCTTGTGGAGGTTTTAATTTATCTAACCAAAAATAGCTACAAAAATTGTTTGAATTCTACTGATGGGGGCGTTGCTTTTGTGGATTGAGCTCAAGAGTCAAATGACCTTAAAAGATTTTATTTAACTGTCAGATCGTCATAATGTAGAGATTTTGAAGTTTTTGAGTTAGCAATTACGAGAAACAATGGAGGAACAAGTAAATCCTTTTCAAATACATGAAAACTTGTTGATTTAAGTGCGGGTTAATGAAGGCATTTGAGGTTTCAGTTTTCATTTAGTTTAAGGGCAAAAGGAAATCATGCATCATGGAAGGATCCATGGTCTCTACGGCCACGGCTGTCCAACTATTAAGTTTATATGACCTGTTAGCACTACTTGTGTCTTTTGTGAAATTAAAAGTTTCTTTTTTTTTTTTGGTGGAAAATTTCTAATTTTGAATTTAAGGGTCCGTTTGGGTGATGAGTTCAAACTCATCACCATCAACTCAATTTTTCTCTTTTTTTTTTTTTTTAGTTTTTTATCTTTTCTGAAAAAATCAACCAAAATCACTATTTAAACTTACAAATCTTAACTCAAACTCATACACCAAACGAGCCCTAAATTAATGTTGATTGCTCTGCCGAATAAGAATATGCCCAGTATAGAACCTTTTTTTTTAAACGTCAGGAAAAGTAAATCTTATTTCAAAAATAAATGAAGAGACGCTCTTGTCTACATTTTACGCTTCTTCTTCTTCCATTATTGGTTGTTGTAAGGATGACGATGAAGTTTTTATGCGATAAGATGAGGAGGAGAATTCTGGGTGTTACCTGGACAAAATTGTGAGTAGAAGAAAAAACGACATGTAACAGCAAAGCAAAATAAAGAGGTAAAAGTGTTGGATTTTATTATTAAAAAAAAAAAAAAGCCACATTTTTGTCGTTTACATATTTTTTTGACAAGTTTTTGTCATTTTATATTGACAAAAGGAGCATGTTTGTTATGGTAATTTATTTAAAAAAAAAAAAAGGGAGTGTAAAATGGGCAAATAAAGATTGACAAAAAGGTGTAAGGCATTTAGTATATATAATAGATAATGGATAATAGATAATAGATGTTTTCAAATAAATAAATAAATAAATGAATGAAAAGAAATGGTTAGGGGCCTTTTTGTCACTTACCTTGTTTTTCCCGTCTAAAAATGTGATGATAAAATTAAAACATATTTCTCAAACCAATACGGGTACAGAAACCTTGTAATTTCTAAAACTAATAGGATAATTGAAAAAATATATATATATATATTATATAAGGTAATAAATCCTAAGTTATATTCAATCTCATTAATACTGGTTTTCTCATGTATTTTAACACTGCGATTCAATTCACTGCCTTAAATTTGATCTTTCTGGAAATCACCAATTATTGAAGCACAACCAACGAGCATGAAACAGGTTCTGATGAAAAGAAAGAAAGAAAGAAAGAAAAAAAATCGAAAAACCAATACTAAAGCAACTAAGGGCTAAATGAAAAAATAGATCTGAGGAAAGACAAAAGAAGGAATCCAAGGGTACGATAATTAGAGAGAGAGAGATATATATATATATATATATGTAAACTAATTGCGTCATTTCATCAAAGTAATTCTATAACATTAAAGCGCACATGTAAACTTCGTTTGATTAGGTTTGTGTCACATCAGCTTCTTGGAACCAAAGAAAACAAGGAAACCTGAAAGGAACAGCCACGCTGCAAAAGTGCTTAGTTCCATTTCAAATAAAGTTTGGATTTTGAAAATCAGGTGTCAATGGGAATGGCTATTCAAGCAAAAGATAATCTTTCCAGCCAAAAAGATAATAATAATGATAATAATAATAAAGCAAAAAGATAAACACAGCTCTCAAAAAGGATCCAAAAAGAACAATAGAGATAATTGATAAAAACGGAAAGAATGCCACAGCAACAAAGATCTATGTTTACATTCCTTAATTAGCAATGCTAGAAAGTCTTTCACTGAATCTCCACCAAATGCGTATCAAAATTTTCCAAAGACAGAAGAACATTCAACATAGGTGACAGGAGAAGTGATAACATTAGAAAAAACATCTCCGGAAGTCACGTTCCTTCCTATGTGGCTTGAGTCCTTAGCTTTGAAAGTTCTTTAATTCTAAACTCAAATATAAAGCCAAGATTAAACCTAGCCCATTTCACAATACTGCCAGTCAGAAAAATTAGTAATATCAGCTTGGCTATTCTCCTGGCTCACACTATTACTAAAAACCCATATCTCTGTTGGTCTAATCCTCGTAGTCTGAGATTTCAAATACCTAAAATTAAACCAAAATAAAAATAAATAAATAAAAACTCTGGGGATAATACACTACCATTTCATATTGTGACCGCAAACCTCTCTGAATAAGTGTAGCAACAAAAAAGAAAAAAAAAAAAAAAAAAAAAAAAGCATTAAAATAAGTCCTCTTCTAACACCGTTGAAAGGATAAAGTTCCCATTTTGATTGCTTCCAACAACAATTCGAATCTATTCTGATGTTAAACCTGAACTGAAGAAAGCAAGGAAGATTCTACCACATATCTATCCAGATATTGATAAGCAAACATGAATTTTTAACAAAAATAATAATAAATTTTCCTCTTTTTTTTTTCACAATAAATGAACTTCATCACAGTTCTTTACCAATCTCATCTACGATCTATCTCAAAGACCAGATTTTTAGTTGGGATATTATTTACATTTTTTCCCCTTCGCAATTGAATAAATATATTTAAGTGAAGAAGGTAATAGAACAGAGTACCGAATTAGATCCAAAACGCGCAGTCGCTTCACCTTCAACTGCTCCTCACGCCAAATTTCTATCGCGTCATAAAAACACCAAATTTTGAATCGGAAAAAAAAATGCAAAACTTCAAAAATTGCGGAGAAATTAAATCGAACTGGGAATCTTAAAGAAGAAGAAGAAGAAGAAAATTGAAAAGGCAGATTACGAGTTTGTGGGTGAATCTAACGCCCACAACACAAAAAATCCGGTAAAAAGTCAGAGGGTAAATCGACCAAGAGGATTTTAGGATTGCCATTTGCCTTAGATTCACACACAAACCTGAAATATGCCTCTTCCTTCTAAATTCCAACCACGTCCTTGAATCGACCTTTAATTAATGGAGAAGCAAAACTAATATGATATATGTCGTATAAAAGAAGAAGGCGGTGTTTTTTTTTTTTTTTTTTTTTTTTTTTTTTGCGCTTGAAGAAGAAGGCGGTGTTAAATTGTCCTAATTGTGGAAGCTGGCAAACTGTGAAACCCTTAAAAAGGCATCTTTCTGAAGAAAATATGCTTATATATGAGATAGGGATTAGGGATCAATAGGGTAGGCTACAAGTCTAGCTCGTCCTCGGGTGATGTAATCCTACTTACCGAGATCCAAGAGCTTGATTGGGTGACATGTCCAAACACTTTTCTAAGGATTTGTTTGGTGGAGTAGTTTGAGTTAAGGATTTTTAAGTTTTAATAGTAAATTTTTTTAAATTTTTAGAAAAGATAAAAAAATTTTTAGGAAAAAGATAAAAATTTTTTGAGAAAAAAACAAAAAAAAGTTTGAGTTGGATGGTTTGGATGGGTGAATCAAACTCTCCAAAAGCTTATATTTGATTTTTAGATTTGAGTTAAATATATTCATCAGATTCAATCAACCAATCAAATTAATCGATCCAATCCAATTTAATATATTTTTTTATTGATAATCGAATTCTATTAAATTAAATTAAATGTCAATTATTAAAAATCGATCAGATTGGAAAGGATGCACATTTTAATTTCAAAACATCATATCCAACCAATTCAATATATCTATATAGTTTATGAAAAAAAAATTATGATTTATTTAATTAGTCCAAAATTTAGTTTTTTTTTTTTTTTTTACATCTTCGCCATAAAAATTCAAAACCAATTTATTATGATATTAACACAAAAAAATTCGTTCTCTTGTTTTCTAATTTCCTAAACATATTATATTATACATCTGCACGTCCTATAATTCTTGCTTGTTTTGTTTACAATTTAGTATTTAACTAGTATGTGAATTCTTGCTTGTTTTGTTTACAATTTAGTATTTAACTAGTATGTGAAGTGTGTCAAAAAAGTCTAATAGGTTATCTACTGTAGAAAGGCCAAACAAGAAAATGGGAAAAGAAGAAGGAAAAAAAATTACAATATCCAATAGAAAGGTCTAAGTTCAACTGATCAATCAAATCTAGACCAAACGGACCTTAAATAAATTAGATTGGAATGGATGTTACATTACTAATGGATTAGATTGGATGACATTTTAAAAAATTGACCTTTAATTGGATCTGATGTTATATTACTAAAATAGGATGGATCATTTCCGATGAACACCCATAGTTTGAGTTAACATATATGAGATGAAGTTATTTCACTTTTCAAAAACTAGTTAAATAATTGTTATTTTTCCAACAAAAAAGAGAGAGAGTGAGAGAGAGAGAGTGAGAGAGACAAAAATGAGTTGAAATTTTTGAATTTGGATTAGTGAACTAAATGGTGGCTAAACTTTTCTTTTTTCTTATGATTTCATTATTCACTTTTTTTAAATATCTTTCTTATTTTCAAAAAATTCAAAAATATAAGTCTATAATTTTACATATACAAGTTGAAATATGATTTTTTTTTTAAATTACATAAAATCTCAAGAGGATCCAAACAATATATATATTGGTTTTTTTTTTTCAAATGCTTTTCAAATTTTTGTACTTCTTAACTTCAAACAGTTAATTTTCACGAAGCACATATTTCCGAAGTCAAGCTCGTTTGGAACCACATCTAGCATCTGGTTTTCATATGAGGGTCTTTTTCTTCAACTCGAAACTATTTTTTACAATTCACATTTAAAATGTCTAAATAATATATAAATATTTATAAATAAAACATAATTTTGAAAAAAACGAAACAAGATCCATATTGATGTTTTTGCCGAATATATTTTTTTGGTTTTAAAAATTTTTACTCCAAACATTTTTCCCCCTAAACATACATGTATAAACTATGTCTTAATTTCAATCCAAAACTATATATCTCTAAAACCTCCCTAAACATGCCCTAAAATTAACATCTAATTTTATAATTAACATTTAAATATTTATTTAAATTTTAAAATTTATAACTATATATAGAAAGCATAATGTGCTTTATTATGCAAAGCATTTTTGTCCAAAACGGTTCGTTTTGGACGAAAATATTTTGTATTTGCTTTTTAGTCCTTCATTTTTTTTATTTTGGCCCAATTTTTATACTTTTTTTTTTTACAATTTAGTCCTTTTTTGGTCCTTCGATTTTCTTTTTTTTCTTTTTTTTATTTTGGCCTTTTTTTTTTACAATTTCGTCCTTTTTGGTATTAGACAAAAATGTTTTGTATTTACTTTTAGTCCTTCGATTTTCTTGTTTTATTTTGGCCCAATTTTATTTTTTTATTTTTTTACAATTTAATCTTTTTCTGTATTGATCAATTTTTTTTTTCCCATTTTAACCCTTTTATCTTTTTTTTATATATATTTTTTCATGCCTTTCTTTTTTTATTTTTTGGTCCTTTTTTTGTGGGTCTATTTTTTAAATTTATATTTATTTTTATATATGTAGATAAAATTTTTCAAATACATCTAATATTTGCATAACACATGCTTTAAACTTGTATAATAACAAATCTAAACTCATATAATCGAAAACTAGCAATATTTATTCTTAAAACTTGTTAAAAATCTCACTATACTTTAATTCTACATATGTAAACATGTCATAATGTACCTCAAAAAAAAAAATCTAAAACCATAAAGTAATAAATCCAAGCCCAATTTTTTTACGAAAGAAAACCAAAATAGCATATTGGACTATTATCCTTTAAAATTATAACAGAAATCAAAATATTATAACCAAATAATATAACTAGGTCAAAAAATTAAAGTGAAAATATGAAAATACCCTTCAATTAGAATCCCACACAAGGCCCAAGCCTTTCTTACTTCAAAAACATAATAACTATCAAGGGTAAAAAAGTAAATCAACAAGTTCAAAAACATAAAATCTGCTATAATTTTACAATAACAAAGAAATATGTTATATATTTAAACTATGCCTTTATAATATACTATACAATATAAATTCTATTTTTTTTACACCAAAATTTATCATGAAATGATGATGATCGACACTTATTGAATTGAAAAAAAAAAAACTAAAGATTCACTTTTATTAAGCTTTTTCTTCTATCATCGCAAGTGACACATGACATACATATTAAATGCGAGGTCATTATCAATGGGATGATGATGTTGCGATAAGATCGTAGTTAATTTTAATTTTAATTTTTTACTTTTAAAATGTTCTCACATTCCATATTTGACAACCCAGTAAATTTTTTTTTTTTGTTCAAGTTAATGTGTTGTGCGTGTTAGACTCGTGATAATTTACGTAAAAGTAGGTTTATCTTTTGAGTAAATTTTTGTTGGTTCCTTTTAATTTTATTGGAGGTTTCTTAGATTATATATATATATATATATATATATATATATAAAATAAGAATGGAAGATGAGATAGAACAAATAATCTATTTTTATTTAATAGAAAAGAAAAACGTGATACTCAACTTTTACACTTATTTTTTGATGTGCTAGCTAGTTTTTTTTTCAATTTTTTTTTTCTTATTTTCCAACAAATTATAAAAGTTTTATTTATTTGTGATAACTTCAATATTCTATACACAGGAAAACCATGTCGTATTGTCGTTTCTATACGAACATTTTTTTTTCTCTGTCAAATTTATGACATTGTTGTATCTAATCCTATATTTTTGCAGGAATTATCCTTTTACATGATATTATATTATCCAATATTGGTATGTCGTTTACTTTATGCGGTTAAATGACATGTCCTTACTAATGACCAAAACGATAAATCGTTTATTTGTTGGCATGATCATTCAGTGATGAAGCCAGAACTTTTTTTTTAGAAAGGATTAATAACTATATCATAGATAATAAGAGAATCATTATGAGTAAATTTTTATTTTTAGGAGGAGCTACTATGAAAGTTTAATTAAAATCATGGACTATTAAAAAAAAAAAAAAACAAAAACAAAAACAAAAGTTGAGGGGGGGCTTAAGCTCCCCGTGGTCTCTCTTTCCCTCCGTCTCCGTGATCATTGATCAATTCGTTTACATCAACTGGAACGATTTGCCTTCAATTACCATATTCTGTAAATTATATTAACAATAAGTCAACGTATTCTATATATATTTTTTGTTAAAATTAAAAATAAGTAACCGAAACAAGTTTTTATATGTGGTTGTAAATATTTAGTTAAATTCAATTTAATAATTAGTTGAGTCCATTTTTGAAAATCGTATAGTGCAAATAAAATTAACAGTTTTAAGTTATGCTCGGACTCCATAGAAGATTGTTTCTCACATTTAAACTGCAGTTTAACAAAAAAAAAAAAAATGGTTGCTTCTAGATCCTTAAAGTGTAGTTATTTCATTATTTTTTTTAACAATGTATACAGTGACGGAGTCAAATTTTTTTTAACAACCTTTAATTTTTATACAAATAAGATGAAGTTTTTAATTTTTGAGGGGAGTTATTTGTAAATTTTTATCAAATACATGAATAAAAACATAATTAATGAAGAGTTGAGGGGGCCCTAACAAACACACGCATTAAGAGTTTGTTTTCGTATTGTTTTCAAGTGTTTTTCAAACTGTTACTCCACGTCTTTTGATCTATAAAAATAAGAACGTTTTAAAATTTAGTTTGGTTGGCAAATGTTTTAGAAACAGAAGCAAAAAATTAATTAAAAAAAATAGTGAAAATTGATTTATGTTATGAAAATGAAAAAATAATGATTTTTTTTTCTTATTTAAGTTAATTAACACAAAAACATACCCAAACATAGAATCGAGATCTGTTATCCTGGATTTCCTGTTTCATTGACTATCATCTCAATAGTGTCATAATATATTATTTGAGTTTAAAAATTTAATTATATAAAAATGTTAAATTTTAAAAATACTTGTACAAATTGAGAAGTTGTCAAAAATTAATTGAGAGGACAACCTCTAAGATAGAAAAATGGAATAGTAGATTTGAACTCCCCAAACATATACTTTTTTAAAGGAAATAAAGAAAAAAAAAAAAGAATTACATACATACGTGCCAACAACCAAGTGTCAATAAACAATTGAAAATTAAGTAATACACGTATATATATGTTGCAAAAAAAAAAAAAAAAAAAGAGAGAAAAATCCATTTGAGCGCGTCATCATGGACATGAACAATTGTCAATCATAGAGAAAGATATTTATGAGAGGCCATGTAGGAGGCCACCATCATCAATCTGCCCCCTTTGGTTCCCAAAGTGCCGTGCATACATTAATGACTACAACAAAACCCCCAAATTGATAAAATACGATAAAATAGGATACAAAAAACGGAACATCAATTTCGTTGATCATAGCACATTATAAGATTAAAGTTCACTATACTCTTTCCGAGCACATGGAGAAACATGCTTCCCTCCTTTAATTCTGAGGAAAATATATAATGGAAGGTTGTAGCGGGAGGGAATGATTCTTGCGGGTCACAAAGACTACAATATTAACAACCGATATATATATATATATATATGTATGTATGTATGTATGTATAGCTCTTCACATTGCCTAATTAAGAATTTCAATTTAAGAGTAATTTTTACTCTAAATTTTTTCATGTAGTGTATTTGCAGATTGTTAAAGATTTAAAAGTGTTGTTAAATTAAATAAAACTGCCTAGGAATGAAAACTAGCTAGAGTTGATTGATTTTAATGTAAGAAGCTGATGTTCAACTTCCGGTTTCAAGTTATATATAATTTGTTTCAATTGATTGAGTAATGGCGTTTTGGTTTCATGTGGGGCTCTTGGGAACTTCCCTTGGGACTCAAGCCAGATAATCAAAGATGCGGAACCCTAAGTCGTCTTATTTACGCGTTATTATGAAAGAAAAAAATAGGGAAATTTTGGTTATTTATTTATTTTCCTCTAGGCAAGAGATGTAATGGAACAGTAGAGTCGTTATAAGTACTAGTTATGAGTTATGACTCATCCACTTCAAATAAAGTAAACCTTGCGAAAAATCAATATAGCATATGTTCAATAATATGCGTATATTTTATCGCAAAAATTTGAAGAGATTATATTAATCAACGGCAATATCAGATAATGCACTGCATTACTATAAAATTAAAGGAGAATATTAGAGATGATCCATGTGACACATCCGTCATAACGTTTGTTTGTTTTCTAAGCTTAACTTAATTCCGAAAAATATTTTATTTACTAAAAGTAAATATAATTTATATGCACCAACCAATGCAGACATTGACAATAGATGACCCTTCATTTTATGTATATTCAATGGTGGAATTAGCTTATTATTTCAGTAGGAGTGTACATTGAGGGTAAATTTTTTCAAAAAGACTTACATTTAGATAATTAATTTTTAATATTGGGGGTAAAATGAAAAACATGTAAAAGCTTTAAAGATAAAATAAAAAAAAAAAAAAAAAAAAAAAACTAAGGGTCGATCATCTTAATTCCACCCCGTTTATATTATTAATTACACAACGACGTCTACGAGCAGGAGCCCACCATTACTGGGATCCAACATTGAAGGCATATATATATATATATATATATATGTATATATATTATTATTATTATAAGATCACACATTGGTCTAAAATTTGCTGACATGTCATATTTAGAAACACTCGATCTAGGGTCCAATTCGCTGCCTGGACATAGCTAGCTATCAAATATTGCATGTGCTTGCATGTTCTAGCTAGTTCGGATAATGTGGCTCTTACGGGAGTGGAATCGGTTTTTGGTCCTAATTTGGAGACTATAACACTAATAACAAAGTAGAATATATATATATATATATATATATAACTTCAATAGTGACTATTATAACTTTAATTAAAGTTCTATATTTGCTACTAATATATATACTACAATATACAAAATTTACTGTAGCCACTAGAAATATACGTGATGATCATGTAACTGAAAAAAGATGCTATATGTAAATCTTTTGAAGTGCGTGAAGAATTCATGTCGCATAGTATGTACTTTCTGTTGGCTAGAGGGAGAGAATGGATCATAGGATTTCAGAAGCCTCGAAGTAAACTATATAACTATATTTGTGTGTAAATATCTAAATCTGCGGGGACAAAAGATGCATGCATCTTTGTCTGTGAGATTGCCCCCATGGTGTGTATATATGTTGAGTCGGCGTACGAAGAAGCCAAACATGTTAGAACATGAAATCATAATTTACGAATAATGTTTATTGTATTACTAAGACAAACATTAATCATCATCCTAGCTGAACGAAAAATGCGGGGTTCATGAATGTCAGAAAAGCAAAATCTACCTTATCCCAACATCAAGATCTAATTTGTCCTCTTTTTGTTTAACACAAAATATTATTGACAATTAAGCAACACTCTATATATATATATATATATATATATGCTGGCACTTCATTTCCTCGTAGTTTATATTAAATAATATACGTTTCCTGTTCAGAAACATGGGCTTAACCACCATGAACCCTAGAAGTGGCATATAATATATGTGGTATATATATGCCATTTTATCGAGCTGGAATTAGGAAAATTAATGAAACCCCCACTAGCTTCTATATGTATATATGCATATATACACTTATTATACATGTATGTATATGCATTGAATTTGGAAAGTTGGGGGGAGAATAATCCAGAGTGTTTTGAGATGGGTGGTGATGAAAGGTGGTGGAGAAGAATCATGTGGTTGCATGTGCATCGAGTTGGAGAACATGCTCAAAGCAAATAAGCTCACACCCTTTGGTACACGTGGCATTATCCTATTCATTCATCCCATTCTCTTGGAGGCCTTCCATGAAATTGTGTGTTGTGGTCCCCCCTCCTTTAATTAATTTGTGTTATCCTAAATGGTAGCCCACCTAGTTTCCAATCTTACCATATAAAACCCCCCCCCCCCACCCTTTCAAGGCCATATATTCCACATAAATGTGCTAGCAATTTGAGGTTTCTATAGTACTAGTTTTGACAAACTTGAAGTTTTCTTGAAGAAAGTACTACTACTACTATTGCTAGCTAATAGAAATCATGGGAGTTTCTCAACATTCTCTTCTTGAGGTACCCCTTGAATTGAAGGGCACTAGTGGTTTTGATGATCAGTCCTCCTTGTGGAAAAAACGACGCATCATCGTTTCGATGAGAAGTAGCGGCGGAGATGCGATGATCCGGAGCAAGAGGCCAAAGAGCAAGAGGGTTTTGATGAAGAGAAGGCGTCTAGGAGCTTCTAGAAGGCGTGGGAATTATGGTATAGTGAGAAGGGTGAGGACATTGAAGAGGCTCATCCCCAACAGCCAGACCGTTGGGAGTTTGGATGGACTTTTCAGAGAGACGGCTGACTATATTTTGTCTCTGCAAATGAGAGTTAGAGTCATGCAAATTATGGTTAAGGTATTGTCAGGTTCCGAGTAGTGACTTGTACTACAAGTAGAGCTCCTTTGTAAAGGCAGTCTTATGATATTCTTTTCTTCTTTCTTTCTTTCTTTTCTTTTCTTTTTTTTTTTTTTTCCACTTTTCTTTCTTTCTTTCTTTCTTTCTTTTTATTATTTTTTCTTTTTTCGTAATTTTCTCTTTGTATGGTTTGGTTAATGATCGTGATTATTGATCATGGTCATGATTATATAGAAGGTTGTTTTTGGAAGGTCCCATGTATAGGTGGCCTCCAAGGTATATCATGAACTCATGTTTTCTATAGATCATGAGTAAACAGCCAACTAATATCTCATTATATAGATATATATTTTTATTGTGTGAATGAATTGATAAGTACTTACCCCTATAACAGCGCCATCTTAATTGTACATAGCATATTTCTACATTAGCGCCACTATTTTCGAAAGCAAACCGTATTAATTAACAAAGTTGCACGTTACGTTGGAGGAAAGAAAAAATAATTAATAAAAAATTACAAAAGCTCACGAGGCAATAGCATTAGCTAGCTGCTAAAGCCTCTATATACATACAAATATATACCCAATTAGTTGTCCCTTGAAAAATTAGTTAAATATGATGGCGATTATATTAAACTACTTCAACTCGCAAGTGCTTGCCAAATCAGACTGACTAGCTAGAGCCTAAGATACAATGTCAGCGAAATGTGCAAGTTTGAATGCTGGCAATAATCCTTTTATATATATATATATATATATATATAGAAGTAACGAACTCTTTTCCTTTTCTTTCAAAGGGGTTTGGGAGTTTTAATGATACATCATGTAAGAGAACGGTATACCATTACTTCATATTATTATATATACTAAAAGGATGGACTAATCACTGTTTATGCACAGTAAAATTACGTTTCTATCCCTCCAGATTGCCTTTGGGAGCTGGGTAGTACAGTAAATTCCCCTTTTTACCCCTTCCTCCCTTTGTTTACCGGTTTTGCCTTTCAATTTGTTTCTACCGGCTGTTTTATGTACAGTTCTATGCCTTTTTTGCCCCCCAAACCCTAGAAATACTGTTTTCCTTGCCTTGGTTGCCGCCTCCCTCACAATTGGCTATTCTCTCTTAATTTTTTTTTTCCTCCTCTTTCTTTTTCGCTCTCTTTGTGCTTCTTTTTCTCCCTCTGCAGTTGTTGGTTTTCTCATCTCAAAATCTAATTTTTGCTTCCTCTTGCTCTGTCCGGCCCTCTCCTCTAATTTTTGGTTGTATGTTTTTGATGTTCTTTGTATTTTTGTTTGTTCTCCATTTGTTCTTTTCGGATTTTTTTTTTTGAATTTTGGGTTTTTCAAATTTTGTTTTTTGTTTTTTTTGTTTTTTTGTTTTTTTTTTGTTTTTTGTTTTTTGTTTTTTCTGATTTCTTATTGTTGTTGCTTCTCCTTCCTCCTCCCTTGATGTTTCATTATTTTGGAGTATGTGCTTTTAATGTTGCTGGTTTTTTTTTTTCCCTTGGATTTTCGGTTTTTGATATTTTTTTTCCCCCATTTTCTATTTTTCTCCCCAGCTCCCATTCCTCTCTTAATCTTTCATCATTTTTCAGTATGTGCATGTAATGTTGATTGGGTTTTTTTTATTTTTTTGGCCAGCATAGAAATAAAATTTTGTAAACCATAGGTTTTGATTTTGGCATTTTTTTTGGGTATTTTCGGGTTTTTTTTCCTTTGATTTTCGGTTTTTGATTTCTTTTTTCCCCATTTTCTATTTTTCTCCCCAGCTCCCATTCCTCTCTTAATCTTTCATCATTTTCCAGTATGTGCATGTAATGTTGATTGGGTGTTTTTTTTTTGGCCGGAATAGAAATAAAATTTTGTAAACTCTAGGTTTTGATTTTGGCCTTTTTTTGGGTATTTTCGGGTTAGGTTGTATAATATTTTTTCCTTCTTTATTGTTAATGCATTTTTGTTTTAGAAGTGTAGCCTTTTATTTGTATTGTATTTTGGGTTGTTCTTACCTTTTCCGGTGGTCTCCTCGCATTTTTCAGTGTTTTTCTTTGATGTTTACTATGTTTTTATTTATTCTTTGTTTGTTGTTTCCCTTTTTTTTTTTTTTTTTTTTTTGGGTTTTTGCTTTTTCAAATATGATTTTTCCATTCTTTATTCACGCCTTTCTGGCGCCCCCCCCCTCCCCTCCTTTTTTTTTTTTTCCATATTTTCAGTTTGTCCATCTACTGTTGATTGGGTTTTTTTTTTTTTTATTTATGTCTGGCTATGAATAATTTTTGTTAAGCTCCAGGTTTTTATTTTATGATTTTTTTGGGTATTTTTGAGTTAGGTTATGTGATATTTTTTCGTCCTCTATTGTTAATGTATTTTTGTCTTAAAACTTTAGCATTTTTTTTTATTGTGTTGTTGGAATTTTTTTGATCCTCTCTGTTGTTGTTATTTCTGATCTAATTTTTTTTGGGTTTTTTTTTTAACTTTTTTCTCTTCTACCGGTGAATGTATGTAGAAAAAAAAAAGAGACTTTCTGGTTTTGTTTTCTTTGTTTCAGTTTTTTTACTATTGTGTCGGGTTTTTTTCCCTCTCATTGTTTCAGTTTATATTTTTGGAATTCTAGGTTTTGAGATTTTTCTCTTATTTTCGTTTTTCATCAATTTCCTTCATTGTTTCTGTCAACTGTTATATTGAATTCTTTAGTAAACTCACCTACTACATTTGTCTTTTACAACTCTAAGTTTTGATTTTTTTTTCTTCCACCTTTTTTTACTATACAATTAAATGGAAGGAGTGAAATAAAAAATTTAGCTATGCTTTCCTCTTTGTTGTGTTTATTTTAGTAATTTTTTTGCTGTTTTTTTTTCATATGTTACTTGATTTTCAGTTTTTGATTTTTCTTATTTTTTCCCTGCAGATTGAATCCACAATGCTATGGACATGGCTGATTGGGAATATGAAGCAAGAGATTGAAGATTTTGTTTCTGTAATGTTTGTATTTGTTTATTTTTTTGGTTTTTCCCCTCGGCTAATAGTGTCCTGATTTTGCCTCCAAATTTTTTCCCCGTTTTTCATTTCCTCTCATATTTGATGTTTCAATTTTATGATTTAGTTAGGATTGAATGAATTGTTAGCTTTTCTGATTATTCAGTTTTCTAGATTATTCATGTAGATTCTGCCGTATGATGTTATCTGCTGTTTTTGCTGGTCTGTCATGGGCATTTAATGCTTTTACATCATTTTGCTTTGCTTGGAATATTACTATTTGTTTTACCTCTGTTATTTACAGATTGATAATTATTTTGATTGAGATTTTTTATCTCTTTAATTCTGTCATTAATATTTTTAATTTTCGTTCTTTTTATGATTTATTATGAATTAATGTATTTTGTCTTTATATCTGTACAAAATTTATTATTTCTCTTTTTGACCGACCTTTTTTTTGAAACTTTTTGAAAATAATTTTTTTTTCATATTTCTTCTTATAAAAGCTATTTTTCTCATTTATTACCTTATTTCCATATGTTAATATTAGTGTCTCTGTAATAGTTTCTTAATTGCTCTCCTCTGAACGTTCCTTAATTGTTTTTGCTGATCTGTCATGGGCATTTAATGCTTTTACATCATTTTGCTTTGCTTGAAATATTGCTATTTGTTTTACCTCTGTTATTTACAGATTGATAATTATTTTGATTGAGATTTTTTATCTCTTTAATTCTGTCATTAATATTTTTAATTTTCGTTCTTTTTATGATTTATTATGAATTAATGTATTTTGTCTTATATCTGTACAAAATTTATTATTTCTCTTTTTGACCGACCTTTTTTTTGAAACTTTTTGAAAATAATTTTTTTTTTCATATTTCTTCTTATGAAAGCTATTTTTCTCATTTATTACCTTATTTCCATATGTTAATATTAGTGTCTCTGTAATAGCTTCTTAATTGCTCTCCTCTGAACGTTCCTTAATTGTTTTTGCTGATCTGTCATGGGCATTTAATGCTTTTACATCATTTTGCTTTGCTTGGAATATTGCTATTTGTTTTACCTCTGTTATTTACAGATTGATAATTATTTTGATTGAGATTTTTTATCTCTTTAATTCTGTCATTAATATTTTTAATTTTCGTTCTTTTTATGATTTATTATGAATTAATGTATTTTGTCTTTATGTCTGTACAAAATTTATTATTTCTCTTTTTGACCGACCTTTTTTTTGAAACTTTTTGAAAATAATTTTTTTTTCATATTTCTTTTTATAAAAGCTATTTTTCTCATTTATTACCTTATTTCCATATGTTAATATTAGTGTCTCTGTAATAGCTTCTTAATTGCTCTCCTCTGAACGTTCCTTAATTGTTTTTGCTGATCTGTCATGGGCATTTAATGCTTTTACATCATTTTGCTTTGCTTGGAATATTGCTATTTGTTTTACCTCTGTTATTTACAGATTGATAATTATTTTGATTGAGATTTTTTATCTCTTTAATTGTCATTAATATTTTTAATTTTCGTTCTTTTTATGATTTATTATGAATTAATGTATTTTGTCTTTATATCTGTACAAAATTTATTATTTCTCTTTTTGATCGACCTTTTTTTTGAAACTTTTTGAAAATAATTTTTTTTTTCATATTTCTTCTTATAAAAGCTATTTTTCTCATTTATTACCTTATTTCCATATGTTAATATTAGTGTCTCTGTAATAGCTTCTTAATTGCTCTCCTCTGAACGTTCCTTAATTGTTACCTCAAATCTTCTGTTCTGCTCTTTGCTGAAAATTAATCATCTTCACATCTTCATTTCTGTGCAGGACTACTGTTTTTAATCAGGTAATATTTATATTTATGTTTGTTAATTAGAATTTATTGTTTTTTTTAATTATATTACAGTTATCTGTTTTATAATTATTCTTATTATCATTATAATGCAACTATAGAAGAAATAGTTTTATTATTGTCTTTAGTTTTTTTTCCCGTTCTCCGTTTCTGTCCTTCTCCTCTTCTCTCCTCTCTGACTAATTTTCTTTAATTGTTGTGAATGTTAGTGTTGTTGTGATGAATGTTTAGTTTTTTTCCCCTCTGTTTTCTAGCTTTTTTTCCTTTTCCTTATTTTTTAAATACTTTTTTACAAGATTTCCAGCCAAAAATTGTAACATGCTATGATGATCTCCATTTATGTATATTATAATTCATATACCAAATATTTTACTTAATTTGACATATGTTGCTGAATTTAATATTATTCAAAGTGTATGTTGAATAACTGTTATATGTTATTTGATAGTCTTTATTGTTGCTGGGAGTATTTGTGAATTAAAAATCTCTATCTTCTTCTTCTGATAATAAAATTATATTGAATATATTACTATTTAATTTATTTTCTGTACTTCTTAGTATTTTCTTATTTTTTCTATCTGCACAGTTTTGTATTTTTACTATTTTTCCCCTCCTTTCATTTTTCCCATTTTTGTTTTCAGACGTTCATTTTTTGGTCTTCTTTTCTGCCTTTACCGGTTATTCCATTTTTTTTACTATTCTTAGTACTTAGTCTTTTCTTACTATTCTTTCCTTCATGTTATTTCCCTTTTCTTTTTATTAATTTTTTCGATAGAATACATATTCCCTTTTCTTCTTATTAATTCTTATTATAAGATTGTAGATTATATTATATGAATGACTATTTTTTTTTTACCTCCTGTGATTGTTACTGTAGTTGTGATGAATGTATGTTTTTTTTTCCCGTCCGTTTTCTGTCTTTCTTTTCTTTTGTTGATGTTTTAAATTTTTTATGGCAAAATTTTCGACCACAAATTATAACATACTATGATGATCTCCATTTATGTATAATATAATCCATATACCAAATATATTACTTAATTTGGTATATGTTGCTGAATTTAATATTATTCAAAATGTTTGTTGAATAACTGTTAGATGTTATTTGATAGTCTTTATTGTTGCTGTGAGTATTTGGGAATTATAATATCTATCTTTTTCTGATAATAAAATTATATTGAATATATTACTATTTTACTTAGTTTCTTGAGTTTTTAATTTTTCCTTCTTTTTTTTTTCCTGCATTTGCAGTTTTGTATTGTAACTATTTTCTGTCTCCTCTTATTGTTTTTATTTATGTTTTCCGCAGTTCATTTTTCGCCTCTCTTTTTTCTCTTTACCCATTATTCCATCTCTTACTGTTTTTACTAGCTGTTTTCTTACTATTTTTTTTTTTTTTTGGTTATCTTCCTTTTCTGCTTATTAATTTTTTTCATAGTTTAGATATTCCCAAATATCTCACCTGGTAGCTATTGAAGACAAGATTGAATAACATTTTAGTTATTCTTCATAAATAATCTTATGATATATGAGATTTGAGCATAATATAATAAATCTTAATTTTCTTCTATTTTCCCAGAAAACAGTATCCATCAAGTTTTTTAATATTTTCTATAATATGAATATATTGAATTATTCATTTACATTAGTATCTATATATTGATTCTGTATTGATTCTACATTTTGAATGTTCATTTATCCTTTCTATTATCTTGCCATGTTATTATTTTTTTTTCCTCATTTCACACAACTTTTTCCCTCTATTTTTATGAGCCGAGGGGGTCTTTTTTTTTTTTTTTTTCCCCCCCCAGATTGTAAATTATTTAGATTTAATAGGAGAATTTATCTGTATAAATATTTTTGTACTTACAAATGTTCGTAATTTTTAATGTATTCTTCAATTTTTTGTAGTTTGTAATTTCTTTAATTTTTATTGTATGATTTACTTTTTTCATATTATGTTATATTGTAGTAGGATGATAAATTTTTATCTTAGAAGATTTATCATATTTCTTGGATAGTTTTGACAAATTAGTCAGATTGACAATTTCATAATTATATAACAGACTAAAATTGTTTCAAAATATTAGCACCAGCAAAAAAAGATAAGTATATAAAAAACTTGAGAACTCTTTGCCTATGAATAATTGACTACTAAACTGAAAAATAAAATTATCAAATTTTGTTCACCCAATATTTTAAATAATAAACAAAAATGATTAAATGTTGACTAACAAAAAATTATGCCCCAAAACAATAACAAAATTAATACAATTATCTTTAACTTCTAATTGTAAAAAAAAATAAATCAATTTACACAACTGTTAAAATATTTTGTCCAAAAAAAATTTAATTAACAAAAAATATCATATTAATACAATTAAATCATGGTACTAAAAATAAATAACAACCAAAAATCCAAAAAATAAAAAATAATTTATCAAAATTTGTAATTATAACAATTGTAGAAATTTAGAACAAAAATAAGAAATAAAATTTCATATTATAAAATAAGAAACATAAATTTTGTTCAATTAGTTAAATTTCAAAACAATACATTTCGTATATATAATACTTTATATAAATTTAAAACTTAAAAAGTTATATAAAATTGTAATAAGTTAAAAGAAATATAAATTTATATTTTTAAATAAATTATTATTTATGTTATTAGGCATAAAAAAGGATGAAAAACTTCAACTTCGTTATTTAGAACGATTGCTTCTCCCGTCCCGTAAATTATTTTTTAATTTTAAAAATATTTAAATTAAATTTAGATTTTTTATAATTTTATTTAGTTAAGTGATAAATTTTTTTATATTTTATATTTTTAATATTTTTATTTTTATTTTTTATTAATAGTTTTTTTTATAACAATATATTATTTTAATTTGTTAGAATGTAAAGAAATTTTATAGTTAATATTTTATTGTGATAATTTGCATTATAATTTTTTAATTATGTAACCTTTTTTTTTTTTTTTTTTTTTTTACAAATTATCTAATTGGAAATTTTTTCCCTCTTATATTTGCATCTATCATTTTTTTCTTCTAACAATATTTCCTATTATTATTTCTTTATTTTGGGAAAAAAAATTTTTTTACAGGAGATGGAAAAAATTGTTGACAAAGATGTTGATTATTTAAAAGAATTAAAGCATCAAAAGATTTCGAGTTATATCAATGATAATGGAGCATCTACATCAAAAAATGTATATTCTTCAAATAATCAATTTGAAGAATCAAATGTAGAAACAGCAAATGAAGAAATATTAAATGTATTTTATGAAAGTTATAGTTCGTTCTCATTTGAAAAAAGTAATTTCTTTATCTTAAATTTTATTTTTATATATTTATTATTTTGAATAAAAAAATTTTCATAATATTTTAAGATTTTTTTAATTTTTTAACATAATACATATATTTTTTTCTAGATTCAAATGATGAATATATAGACATTAGAGATTGTAATTGTACATGTCAATATTGTGAAGCATTATTTTGGAAAAATGAACAAATACGACATACAAATCCCCCAAAATATTTTTTATGTTGTCAAAATGGAAAAATCAACTTACCTTTAAATAAAAAAACGCCACAAATTTGAGATGATCTATTAAATTATTATGGATGACCTTTAAGTACAAATTTTAGGAAAAATATTCGAATTTATAATTCTATGTTTGCTTTTATTTCATTTAGTGCAAATATTCAGTCAGATATTAATAATTTGTTAGAATCATATATTTTTAAAATTTCTGGACAAATACATTATTTAATTGGATCTTTACTTCCGATTAATAATAATCGCCTAAGATTTACACAATTATATATTTATGATACAGAAAATGAAATTCAAAATAGAATAGTTACAATTCCAAATGCTGATAATTTAAATAAGACAATAGTTGAAAAATTAATTACAATATTAGATGAAACAAATAAATTAGTACAACTTTTTAAAACTGTCAGAGAAACTTATAACAACAATCAAATATCATCAATGAAATTAAGATTATTAGGAAGACGACATGGAGATAGTACACAATATGATCTTCCAACTTCAACAGATAGAGGTGCTTTAATTGTTGGAGATATTGGTGAATATGAAAATGGAAGAGATATTATTATTCATAGGAGAAGGGGAAAAAACTTAAACACAGTTGATGATATTTTCAGTAGAAGATGTTTCGTTCATACCAACTTTATTTATAAATATATATCTATATATGTTTGTCTGTGTATATAAACCCAACACTTTGATATAAACTTGAATGTAAATATTATAATATTGTAATAATTAATGCTAAAAAAATATACTCATCATAATTATATTATTTATCTTAACTAACTACTTTTATTGTATAATATCTAATGATTTCTTTTTATTTTTTTCCCTGCATTCCCGAGCATAGCACGGGTCTCAAACTCGTTTATTACTAAGTGAATGACCACCGAATCTATTAATAATGGACATCGATTTGTAGTCCATAAAAACTTGAGATATTTATTAGAAAATGACTTTAAAAAAATATCATTTTCCTATAAAACCCTATCTGTAATGTTTTCGTTAGAGGTGAGAACCCAGCAGAGGAAGGGAGAGGAGCAGAAAAGTCCATGTCGAAAGAAGACAGCAATCAATAAAATACAGAATCATCAAAAAAAAAAAAAAAAAAAGAAAGACGATAATCTTCACTAACCATAAGAACGCCGGCCGGTAATCTTGAAAACAATTAAATAAACAAATCAAATTAATAAAACAAAAGATAAATGAAAAACGGCATCAACCTGAAAACGAACGATCTCCATTGAATACATAAAACGACAGAAATCTCAGAAAAACATGACCTAGAATATCACATGAAACGCAATAAACGACAAAGAATATCAACATTAAAAACGACTACTAGTAACAAACGACAAATATACTGAAACACGACACAATATAAATATGCGAGAATCATAAAGCGACAACATTATAACAGACTACTAAAACGATAGCAACCCAAAAATAAGAAGACTTAAAAAGGAACATTGAACTTTAAAAATACAAAATTTCAGAAACGACAGTCAAATCATAAAAACGACCACATCTACGTTTTGCCCCTCTACGCTTTAATTTGATGTAGCTATTAAGTATGATAGGCCTATAGACATGAATCTTTTTAGCGGTGTCTTCTTACATATACTACGTGCGAAGTATGGACTAAGAATGTTGGTTTCAACGATGACATTTTTAATTTGGCTGGTGTGCTACCTCTAGTTAGTTTAATTTGGTAAATGTTACATATGTATTTGGTTCTCAGGTGTGAACCTAAGTTTTTAATCATAGTTTTTGTTTTGTTTGTTTGTTTTTTTTCCTGAAAAGCTAACAAAAATTATAACTAGTATTTGAAAAGTCAACTAACTTTAACCTAAAAATTTCATCTCAAGCCTATATTCTAAATGTACAGTAATAGAGACTTAGATTTGTCATCAAACCATTAATTTTTACAGCTTAAGCGCTAAGAGTATACAGAAGAAATTTTACTGCAACAAGCTAATGAACAAAAAACGACAACATTTTAAAAAATGCTACGGCAAAAACAAAACGACAATAATATGATAATATCATAAACGACCAAAGCGGAAAGACGACAGTCTCCATTAACTGTAAAAACGACATTATCTAAAAAATGACATGAAACTCAAAACCGACAAACAACATCAACCTCTTGACTGAAATCAAAACTGAGCACAAACGAGACAACAACCATAAAAACACTAGGATAATAATGAAACGATATTATTCTCTTTTAACAATTGAACAAATCAAATCCACTACAAAACGACCTCAACCTAAAAACTACGTGATAGCACCAAGGACAACTTGTAAAAACGACAATAAAATTGTGCAACGACCACAACATATATGCACATACATATGTGCTCTAATTTTGGAAAAGGAAAAAAACTACAATATACTTCAACATTAAGACATCATATTTCTCAAAAAAAAAAAAAAAAAAAAGTATAAAAGAAACGATAATGTCAAAAGGCAAAGGTGACATCATCCCCGAGACAAATACAGTATAGAAAAGAGTCATAAGACAAGTAAAAACGACATTGAGAATGGGAAACAACAACATTATTCAATTCGCAAATAAAATAAAAAAATAAAAAAATAACGACATAATTTGACTATAGTAAAACACGAGACTGCGTCAACCTGAAAATGACAACATGCAACAATAATATAAACGACAACTAATAGCAAATTGCTAGGCGCAATGCCAAAGAACATCAAGAACAAAAATATGATGGAAAGTTTTAAAACGACAAGAATCTCCATTAAAAAAAAAAAAAAAGAAAGAAAGAAAGAACTAGTTGAAAGTAGATATAGGCCTGAGAAACTAAGAACGATAATATCTCCACAATCAACAAAAATATCTAAAGACAATCTATGAACATACAAAACAACAACAAAACTACTAGACTGGAATAAGATAGAACGTAAAAATAGAGCATGCCACAAGAGATGGGAGAGCATGTCTCGTCTCTGTTGTTGTTGTTGTTGTTGTTGTTGTTGTTGTTGTTTTTTCGTGTCATCTTAGGAGGGTCTATAAAGACGAACGAGATAATGATCCAACATAAATGTGAGTGGGCCTTCGAACTTGGGCTCTCTAGTTTAACTCCCTTAAATGGGTGCCTTTTTTATTTTCTGATTCAATACATGGTCTGTTTTTTGTATTTGTTTGCGGATTGGGGAGTATTTCGGCGCCGTTCAAAATAAATAGGAACTTTACTGGTCACAACTTTTTCTAGGCAAAATTATTTGGAAAATTTTGAAAATCTTCTTTATTATATCGTAATTTGAAATCTTCTAATGAAATCTTCAGGTTCAGTTAATCAGTACTATGAAATCTTTTTGGGGTGCAAAAGAAAGAAGGGGAAAAAAAAAAAAAAAAAAGGTGGTAGGGTCCATCTCTGCCTTAACAAACAAGTGGGTAATTTTTTTTTTTTTTTTTTTTTAAAGAAAACGTGGGTAGAACTAGAATCCAATCAAAGGAGACAATTGCAAAGCATTCCATCGACAAACTTCATTACCCCACAATTAACATTAGCGCTATCTTATCTTTTTTCTAAATTATAATGATAGAAAGATTATTTGGGTACATTTCCAATACAAATTTGTTTGCACCAAAAGATAACATAAACATTGTACAAGAAAAGATACACTCAATTTAACTTCGAGTAATTATATCAATCATTGTTATTTTTTTAACTTTTTGGTAAATTTATAAGGTTAATTATATATATATATATGAACAATGAAAATCGCAGGGGTAATTAGTGAATATATCTTAAAACATAAAGAATCATATTATTGTTCACCAAAAAAAAAAAAAAAGAATCATATTATTGAGAGGTTGAAGAATAATAATATGATATATCGAGAAAAACATGAAAGTTGACTGATTTGAATTTCATGAATGGACTGCACATTATAGTTCAAAAAAAATGTGATGCATTAATTGACCATGTGTTTTTATTTCCTTCTCGAATATAATGTGAAAGATGGCCAACAGGTTTGGGGTGTGACTAATTTGCATTTGAATTTTTTTTTTTTTTTATTTTTTCCAATTAAGGGAAAATAGAGAAGCAGTGTCAGCACCAACCAAGTACAAAGATGGCAGCCGCATTTGAGTCAGCGTTTATTGCCCTATATTTCAACTAGAATGATGCTCAACACTGCAATTCTTGATTTCTCTTACTTGCCAAAAAAAAAAAAAAAAAACAACTTTGATTTCTCTTCTTTCTTTCTTTTTCTTTCACTCCTTTTCTGTCCAAGGCACTGGCTCTCTACAGGTACGGATGCCGTGGTGGGAAAGGTGTCAATTTTATAGAACCCTAGTTCACACACACACACACACACACACACACACATATTGGATTGATTTTGACGATTTTATTTTTTTAATTTTTGCAATATTAGCTATAATTCAGTGCATCTTTGAGAGTAATAGACGGAATATAATCAAGAGTTCAAAACAATCTTCTTACTCGTGCCTAAAGTAGACTTAAGGGCCAGTTTGGAAATGGTGGAGATTGGAGTTTCGTATGTTGGAATTAAAATGTATATTTGGTTAAATTATAAATTGGAAATATATAAAGAATAGTGTGTAAAAATTTGAAATGTATTTGAAAAAAAATTCATTATGACTTTTAAAAAAAAATATGCGTTATGGATACTATTTAGTTTCTTTCATTCTTTTAAGCGTTTAGACACTAGAATCATCTAATTTTGACTTGAAATAAGAAATTTATGGACTTTTGAAGTTTGAGTTTATAAAAATTATTGGAGAAAGAAAGTAACACGTAGTTTGGGAGTTTTAAAATTGAATATGTAAAATTCTTATTGAAACTAGTGTTCCAAACGAGTGCTTAATTAGCTAGTGAATGAGCAAGTTCTGTACCCTATTTAGAAAGAAAGCAAACTAGAACTAGTAACAAATTAATGGCCAACATTAGAGATAATTGTACTTTAGCTACCCCCAAGTGAACGGATGATAGCATAAGTAACATCGTCTTTTTAATGGTTAATTTTGGTTTATTTGATGAATTAATTAAATGCTTAAGGTTTATTTTGGTTTACTTGATTGAGTTGTAAAGAATACTAATAAAAAGATCAATAAAAGAAAATCTATCAATTTAAGCACCTTACAAACATATCTAATGGCTCATCATCGTAGTTAATTTTCCCTGTACAACCTACCCGACCCCAAGTATGTAATTTTTATGACATATTAATTGTTTGTTTATTTTTGGAACAAGCCTTATAAATTAGATTTTGAAATGAGACTATATGGAATTCAAATTTTTGAAATTTTTGTTTTTGGAATTATTGAGCTTTTAAATTGTACTGGTTTTAAATCACTTTTATGATTAATATCACTGGTCTTTCTAGAGTACTCTTGATAGTTGATAATAAATTCTTCGTCCTTTCCATTAATTATGAGGTGTCCCAATTTCAATTCGAGCATCATAATGCTGATATCCTTATTTTTAAGTTGAAAGAAAATTTACAAAGAGACCACATTAATGGATTTTAATAAGAAAAACACAAACTATATAACACGATTATTCAGAAAGGGCAAAAAAAAAAAAAAAAAAAAAGGAATTTCAAAATTGATTATTATTTGTCCCTCTGGTGCTCTCAAAAAATCCACCATATAGGTGGTCTGGTATTGTTTTATTTGTTTTGAAAGTAGTTTTGTTTTGGTACAAAAATATAAATGAAAATACTTTAAAAATGATACTATATTATTTTTGAAATTATTTTTGATTATGTTTTTAGAGAGATTGATTTGGGTATAAGAAAATATGAATTGTATTTGGACATATTTCTGAAAACAGATATTTAGATATATAACCTTAAAAATAAAAACGGAAATGAAAAACAGCTTTTAACTATTTTTCATTTTCTTCACAAAAACCATTATAACCATTTTTTGTTTTCATTTTTGCTTGCAAAGAATTTACTAAACAAACACTATTAAATAAGAAAACATTTTCGTTTTCTCATTCAAAAAACATGCCAAAACATTTCTAAAAACACTTGGAAACAAAACCAAACACCACCAAGGTTGCTTTCTCTCTCTCTCTCTCCCTCTCTCTCTCTCTCCATTGGATCCCAATACTGTCATGTGTCAAAAGAAGATCACAAGAGGCATAAAATTTTGGACCTTTGGTTGTCTCATTCTATTTGACTTTGCCCTCTCATGAATCCAATTCACAAAATATCTCCTTTGTTAACTCTACAGTACTATATACAAGTTTTACTTTGACTTCCCCATGTGCACCTCTAGATCCTCTCAACTCATGTATTTATGTGTGGGTGTATATATTAATTTGAAATCTCAAGTTGCAATTTGTTGGGTTATATATGACTGATGACCCCCAAAAAGAGTATCAACAAAAAGTAAATGCTATCGCCTCACGGGTCAGATAGAAAGAACGATCTTACTATAATTTTTTTAATCTCTTAATTATATATAATGTCAAACTTCTAGAAGGTCTCTCTTTGAGAGAGAGAGAGAGAGAGAATCATGACCTATATATGGAGTCTCATCATTTAACATACATATGAGGATAAGTTCACGGTTTCATGTGGGATGAGAGTCTAATTTTATTAAATTAAAAAGTAGCTGTGAGGTAAAGAAATCTGCAAACAAATATATATATATATATATATATATATAAAGACCCCATGAGAAAACAGGTATAGGAATTCTTGGCTTATGACCCGGCAATAATGGAGGGTGTTAACACAAATCTAGCTACTAGATTACGAATATCATGATTACTTTTTCTTTCCATGCTTAAAAAAAAAAAAAAAACATGTATAACGGGAGAAAAATAAAAAAGGGAAAAGAAATAAGAAAATTATGAGAGAGAAATCAGAAAGCCAAGGATTATGAGAGAGAGAGAGAGAGAGCCAAGGAGAGATATGTAGAAAATTGTCCTATATCCACTGATTGGCTTCACATGCTCTTGTTATTGTGATTGAGATGGGAGAAGTTATTACCAAACTCATGATAATTTCAGCTGATTAATTATCATTAATCATTTTGTGAAAATAGTTATCGTTAATTAAAAGTGAAAATTTTCAATGATATTATATGTATTGGTCTGAGAGAGTCATGATGTTTTACAATCTCTTATATACATGCATTTTTCTTAAAAAGTGTCGGTTCATTTTAGGGAGGGAGGGGGAGGACTCGAAATTCGTGTATTTATAAGAGGATAAATAAAAAGAAGAAAAGTTAAACAAATCACCCTAATAAAAATTGCACCACAAGTAATTTCATTTGAAGTGACCACTTCAGTTGAAAATTTTCAAATATCTTTCACTCTTTCTTAAAAAAAATAAATCAATTTCACTATTTATATATTTAAATTTATTTTAGAATTCAATTTTAAAAATTAATAATTTTCTTATTTCAAGTCGAAGTGAGATGGTTTTTTTTAACTATATATAATGACAAAAAAAACATGATAAGATTCGTATTTTATTTTGTTTCAAGACATATCACAGTTTATTTTTAACTAAACACACAGATCCAAAATATTCACTTATTTTCAATTAAAATATTTTCAAAACTTCAAAGTGTATGATTCAAATGCCCCCTAATTACACCATTAGAGTCTTTTTTCTGATCAGAAAAAAAAGCCCCCTAATTAGTCTTTTTATTTTATTCTACATAATTAAAAAAAATTTTGGAAGGATGAGCATGTAATGTTAGTAGTAGAATTGTGCACGTTGCATGTTGGTTTTCTGACAAGCAAATACTATAAAATATGATAAATAAAATTATATTCTAAATTTTATCAAAAATAAATGTGCACAATAATTAAATAAAAAATGAAAAATAAAATAATATAACCATAATTACGGGACAAATGGCAATAGACTGGTGACAATGGGAAAATATTGGGGTTTGGGTCTGTGGCTTTGGGCTGGTAAGGGAAGACGGAGACTTTTCACTAAAAAACAAAATAACTTTAATTAATTTTGTGCTGTTTTTGTCTCTTTTTGGGCTCCCAAAACGTATCCAAGAAGCAACATTAGTCAAACAGTTCCTTTAATATTTGTTTTTCACATTTAATATTATTTAGTACCGTTAGCCAATCTTACAATATCACCATATAATATTAGACCAGGATTTAAACTATTACTATTAATCTTCCACTAACATTAATGAAACAAAAGAAATATGCATATTATATTGGGTATATATAACACCATTTCTTGAAACCGTGTACTATTAAGCCAACCCTAGAATATTCCAAACGCGTTGAAAGCCTTTTCCTTACAAAAATTTTGATCTTAATGATCTTAATATATAGAAAAGGAGATACTTTACCTCCTGTTTAGTTTACCTATATTCTTTTCCAGCAAATTTTTTTTTACCTATATTCCTCTTCTTCTTTTTTAATTATAATAGTGAGAACATTAAACGCTATACTTTAGGTTAGAACAGGTGTATTACTGTTATGTTTACTATCACATATATACCTATACTCGTTTGAGAGATTAGTTTTTGTTTTGAATATGGGTTAGAACTGAAAAAATAAAATTTAAATTAACAATCAAAACTGAATTTCCGTGTTTGAGGTAAAAAAAAAAAAAAAAAAAAACGTGGTGCAGATTTCTTAAAAAAAAAAAAAAAGTGTAAAGTTCAATTTAAATTTTAATTCAATTTAGACTAAAAAATTCCAATCCAAACCTTAGATTCAAACATGTACGAAGACTTTTGAGAAGACATAAATTTATCATGAGATTTTAATTAAAATTTCATTGAAAACGATTGGTTGTTAAAATGAGAAATGAAATAAATGGTTAATTTTATTTTTAGTTCTCGGACCTCTCATTATTTAAACATCTTCAAATAAGTCTCTAAGATTATCAAATGATGCTAAAATTCTTTTGTTTATTCAACTTTTAAAATATCGAGAAAAAAGGTACATATTTGTTAATAACAATCATTTTCTAACATGTAAACGACTAAGTGTCACATGTTTCTCGTATACCTTTTCTTATCATGACTCATGACTTTAAAAATGGAGAAAGCATCTGAATTACATAAATTTAGAGATCATTACACCAACATGATACAAAAGATTAACATTAGATCATTATGACACAAAACTAAACTGAAATTAGTTAATTTGTGTTATGTTAGTTAAAAGTAAAAAATTTGTGTCGTATTAGTCAATAGATGAAAAAAAAAAGGTATTTAGGTAATTTTTTATTTAAAAATCAGATGGCAAAAGGATTAATTTGACACCCCTTTAAATCAATTACTCATTTTAGAATGTTTTAAAACTCAAGGTCCAAACAAAACTTGGTCAATAATTTGTTGATTAAAAATGGAATTAACCTAAAATATGTAAATGACGATTTTATTATACTACTATGTCTATTGTAGGTACAATATTATTAAAAATCATATTTGTTTTAAAGTGAATTGTTTCCTTATATATATATATATATATAGACACAATAGTCAAAAAGACTCGTTCATTGCTTTACGATCAAATTTGGCACATGTATATGGTTCTGACGTCAGCTGCAGCAAAGACAAGATCAAACACGTGGACGGTGACAGTGTAGTTGATCCAGGGGGCCCATAGAAGGGACAATCAGAGGAGGGTTCCACAATTTGTTTATTTACTTTCTTAGGTTTAGAGCCTATACTCACTCGATAGTCTTTAATATTTTTTAAATTTAAAACCGAAGAATTCATATTCAAATTCCTCCGTTCTATTCATTGAGCTAGTCCCAGCGAGTCTCTACAATATTTGTGATTGTGAAAGGCTAACCCACCCAACCGTCACATATAATATTGGTGTGGAATGGAAACGGAAGGGGTTGGGTGAGACATGGGGGACCTTTGTAACCGTGCAGTCATGGCCTAAGTAGGTTTCATGAAAACAGAGATAACGTGGATTGAGGCATTCTTGGTTTTGAATTTTGCGGACAATCCTTAATGTTTATATGTCCTTGTGTACCCTCAAAAGTGGCTTGTCTCTTCATATTGGTGAAAAACATTATATTATAAAACTGATATATATATATATCTATATTTATATAATGTAATTGGTGTTGATCAACACCGAGATGTACACGTATAATGAACCTGGAAGGAATTTTGACAATTAGTTTAATTAATTATGTCATGGGTCGAACTCAGAATCTGTAATAATGTCTTCAAGCCACTTCAAAAATATACAAGAGAACCTTGTGGGTATTGCACTGATTTAATTAATCGGTTAGATCATATAAGAAATATTAGTGCATTTGGTGTGTATTGATTTGGAATTGAATTTTTAAATTGAATTTGATTGATTTTTCAAAAATTAATTATAATTTTTTTTTTTACTTTTTAGAAAACAAAAAAAAAAAAAAAAAACTGAAATGAAATTTTTTAATCTAAACTGGAGAGCCAAACAAACCGTAAATTTAACAAAACTTAATCATGATTTGATGATCCAAAACTATTACGATACTAGTATTTTTTTTTTCTCCAACTTATCATTTGTAATTGAATCTAATGTGAAACCACACGATAGAAGAGGAGGCCATGAGAATTTTGTGATAAGAAAGTTGTGGCTTAATTAGCCTTTTTAATAAACAGGTATGAACCCACAATTCAAACTTATTTTTACAGTGTTTGATAAAAATTTGAACTACGTCACGTTGGTCTTTATTACCTTGAAGATATTGTGAACTTTACCCAAAAATTATATGATTCTCTGAGAAGAAGCTGTTTAAATATTTGGCTACAGAAAAGTTAGAAACAACATAATTGAAGCATGCAAAGGTACACGGAAATTATGTCATGCCTCATGCGTACGCCACACGTGTGTGCATATATTATATATATATATATATATATATATATATATATATGTGTAACCTTTTTTGCATACACACACAGTTTCACGAAAAGAGAAGCAGCCAAGAGAAAGAGATCGTCATAGCTAGCTGGTTCCTCTTTATCTCTTTCTGATTTCTTTTTGTTTCTTATAATTTCTTTTTTGTTTGTTGGGATCTACATATTTTCAAATCTTGGCAGCCAGAGAAAAAGCAGCTATCACCCACCGACTCTATCTACAGACGCATGAAACTCTCTTATTTTTCCCCTAAATGTCATTTCACACCTTACAAAAAGATATGATAATTAAATTAGATATCGATAGTATTTATACTTAATTAGTTCTATTTTAGGTCCTTAAATATACTCCATGAAGTTCATGCTTACCATTATACATCCAATTGATTCTAAAAGAAGACCCCAGCTAGAATATATCCACCCAAGTTAAGTTTATCTTTTTCCACTAATATATATTTATATATTCGGTCGTTGGAATATATCTTTGTTCTTATTATATATGGATGCATCAAATATATATATATATATATATATATTTGATATGGTGCCTGCTTATATATAAATGGTTTTTCTAGTAACATTCCCACTCTCATCACATGTTGTAGTCAAAAAGCGCATGCATACTAAATAGGGACAGCTCCTTCTCTTCTTTATGTTCAAATTAGTATATTACACAAACACACACACACACACACACACATATATACATACTTAATTTTAGTTACCTTGATTAAAAATGAGACAAACATAACATCATCACACGATCAGCAAGACATTCCCTTTACTTTGTTTCTTTTTTCTTTATATGCGTGTATGAGAGAGAGAGAAAGAGAGACGTATTGAATGAGGACAACTTGGATAGCTAAAGACTAAAGAGTATTCAAGAGATCCGAAAGTAATGTAGAAAGGCAATAAAGAAAACAAGCAAAGAAGAGGAGATAATAAAAAGAAATACTCAAATTTTTAAAAAGCAAACAGAGAAAAAAAAAAGGAAAAAAAAAAAAAAAGAAAAAGAGGAATATCTTTGGAGGATTCCTCAAAATCTCAAGATCAACACGAGTCACAATATTCATTTCATATTAGAAAAAATAAATTAGAAATCTCTTTGAGGCCGTAAGAAGGTCACGTGCAAGGCAAACCCGTTCACACTTATGAGTTGTGAACTTTTTTTTCTTTCACAAATTAACAAAATTCATAATTTAAAAAAAAACTACAAAGAGATAACATTAAATGATCAATTGAAAAAAAACTCATGACACTTATAAATTATTTAATATAATCCATTTATAAATTATTAAGTTTTTTTTTTTTTTTTTTTTCTAAATATTTGTCTCACAATGTGCGTATTCTTGCATGAATACCGGAAAACATTAGATGGTCAAAACTCAAAGGGTATGAAAGCGTGTCGTCGACCACTTTGTCGGAACTTGGAAACCCAAAACCCAAAGCCAAAAAACCCTGCATGCATTCAATTTGCTGCGCCTAACCGGCTTTTGTTGAGTCCGTACAAAACCTTGACCTACAATTGCCGGTCAATCTTTGATGGCCACAACCTCTATTGTCAATTATCCTCGAAATCTCTCTCTCTCTCTCTCTCTCTCTCTCATATTGTTATAAACCAGGCCGACCTTACCCTACTTATTAATCTTTCTCTTTCTCTCTCTATAAAACACACCTCACTTTCTCTCTCTATCTCTTTCTCTCTCTCTCTCTCTCTAAGAGTTGATGAACAATTTGCAGCGCTAGTACTAGAGCTAGTGAGCTATGGAGAAGAGTCAGATGACGATGAAGAGGCCAGAGATGACAAAGATGAAGAAGGAAAATAACATAACATTTTCCGATCAATATATGATATCAAACACAAGTGGTCCTACTACTACTACTACTACTACTACTACTAATAGTAATACTAGTTATCCATTAACATTAGGCAGTGCGTTTGACTTATCCGAAGGAGAAAAGGGATCTCTAGGGTTTATGGAGCTCCTCGGTGTTCAGGACTTGATCTATACTTCTACTCCTCCTCCTTCTTCTTCTTCCTTGTTTGATTTTCCACTTCAGTACTCTTCTTCTTCTACTTCTTCTTTATTAGCTTCAAATCTGACCACTTTGAATGCTCATAAAGAGACTTCCACTCCTGATTCCTTGAATAACAGTATTACTAATAATAGTAATCAGCCTGCAACGCCTAACACTTCGTCGATTTCGTCGGCGTCAAGTGAAGCCCTCAATGATGATCAGCAGCAGACTAAAACTGCTGGTCAGGAAGATGATGATGATGATGATGAAGAAGAAGAGGGAGAAGAAGAAGAAGAACAGCATGAAAAGACCAAGAAACAGTAAGCTAATTATGTTTTTTTTTTTTCTTTTTTCCTGCTTCTGACTTTTGGTTTGAGAGAGACTCAGTTCAGATTAGATCAAGATTAAAAATTGGTTTCTTTTTGTTTTTTGTTTTTTGTTTTTAGTTTTTTGTTTTACTATTTTTGGGGTTTTGTTTACAGAGAAATTAAACTAAATGAACCATGTCGGTGTGAAAGCGGATTCGGGAATATCAACGGGGCTTTAATTTCTGAGATGGATTTATTATAGATTTGTTTATTAATATTAAATAGGTTTGACGGTGTTATATATGTATATATATATATATATATATATATTATTGATATGGTTTTATTGTATTTTTGAGGGAGAGAAGGTTGAAAGTGAAGAAGACAAATCAGAAGAGACAGAGAGAGCCGAGATTCGCGTTCATGACGAAGAGTGAGGTTGATCATCTCGAAGATGGCTACAGATGGAGAAAGTACGGCCAAAAAGCTGTGAAGAACAGCCCTTTTCCCAGGTATATACGCATATATATATATATATATGTTCATACATGTCTCATACACATACATATGACCTTCTAATTCACCGCAAAAACCAGACCAAAATGTTTGGTACATACAACATTGTAATCTAAGAATCATATCAATGGGAAAATGTGACAAACCTTCTCATGGATTTATGACAATATGTTTTGTTTGACATCATGAGAATGTTACATACTACAATGAGGTCTAGTATTAATATGTTGCTATATGTGTATATGTGTATGTATAGGAGTTACTATCGTTGCACTAGCGCGTCATGTAATGTGAAGAAGCGAGTGGAGAGATCTTTCAGCGATCCAAGTGTGGTGATGACCACCTATGAAGGCCAACACACTCATCCGAGTCCACTAACTTCTCGTCAATTTACTCACGGCGGCGCTCCGCAGAGACCGGCCGTGGGAGCAGCCGCTTTTGCCTTGCCATTTGCAAGAACATCTCTGCTACCTCCTCACTATCAATTCCTCCAACATCAACAACATTTTGCTGAGGGCTTATCACCAATATTGCTTTCAAATAATTTTGGTAATAATAATGATGATAATATAATTGGTTCTGGTTTTCTTAACGAGAGGCGCTTTTGCACCCCCACAGGGCCTGCAAATTTGCTTATACCAGACCATGGCCTTCTTCAAGACATTGTCCCTTCGCATATGCTCAAGCAAAAGTAGAGAGAAGAAGTAAGAAGAACAACGAAAAGAAGAGAAGAAGAAGAAGAAGAAGTAGAAGAAGAAGGTCAAATATTGCTAGCTATAATGTAATTTAGGTTACTTTTTTTTTTTTTTTTTTGTTTTTTAGAGGAGAGGTGAAGATACTACTACTACAAAACCCCCCATTACTGGTATGTAATTTTCATGCTGACCTGGTGGTGACTTTTTCTTTCCCCCCCCCCCCCCCCCCCCCTTTTTTCCCCTCTCTCTCAAAGAATCCACTTCTTTTTCATGCCCAAACCCTGATCATGGATTCATGATATGATTACTTCTTTAGCTTTTTTTTTTTTTTTTTGGTTTTTTTAAATTCTGATATCCACCGCAAGAAGTGGCTAGTTTCATGGTTGGCTACTTTTTTAATTTTTAATTTATTTATTTTTTCTTTTAGTGGGATGGGAGGGTGTAGAAGTGGTAGAGCGGTTGGGTAAGTGTAACCAAAGATAAAAAAGAGGAAGTAGAGAGAGAGAGAGAGAGTAAAATTGGGGTTGGGGGAAGGGGGCGGGGGAGGGTTTCTTAAATTCTTCTGACCCCTCATTTGTCCTTATATCTTTGTTTTTGTTGATGAAGGAATGTGCATTGATTTCATTGAGAGGACTGCAGTCATGATTTTGAGGGTTGGAGTTTCTCCGTCAGTGCCACACAATTAATATGTATATATATATATATGTATATATGTATATATAGGACCCCAAACTCCCCTTCTTTTCATTTTGAACTTTTCCTCTTTCAAGGCAAATCCAAGAAAAGAGTAGGAAAACAACAATTCCAAAGAAAGAGGCTGCAACATTGAGGATTTTTGGTGTGAGAGAATTCAATGCGTTTGTGCCCAAAAAAAAAAAAAAAAACGGAGAGAGAGAAAAAGAAAATCGAATCACTGCCGACTCACCTTAAAGCATAATAAGGGGGGTAAAAATGGCTTGTATTTTCCGTTTATAGCATTGGATTCACTAGTGGATTTGGTTCATTGAATAAGGAGGACAATATGCCAAGGAAAACCAACATTTCACCGACTCTTTTCACATTAAAAAAGACGTAGGATACAGAAATGAAACTCCATATATGCAATGAATAAATATGACCCATTAAGATTTTTGATAGGGACATGGGAACCTTATTAAGTTGTAATTTTCTATGGCTCAAAAATCCCCTCCCCCTCCCCAATTAGCATTGTTCGGTCGCCATGTCAAATTGTCTTAACACTAAATGAGCATCTTGCACTGAGGATCGATCCTTGCTATGGGAACAAAAATAATTCCTACTAAAATGCCTCATTAGGGTGGGTATGTCATAGTAACTCAATATAACTGTAGATTCGACTCTCATATCTTATTCTTTTGTGATCCATAATATATAACATCTACTAAAATTTTATATCGTGTCAGTTAAAACATTTTAATTGACGTAGTAAAATATTATGAAGGAATACGAGATCTTGATCCAAGAGCTACACTTGATTAAAGTGCAAAAGGCACCTTCTCTTTTATTTATTTATTTATTTATTATTTTTTTTGGTGACCGAAAGAATTTTGGAGCAATTTTTCCTCAACAGGGCATGTTAACCTCAGGAGGACAGTTTTTCTTTACCTCCAAATCACATAATTTCACTTTAGTATAACCAATCAGCTCATCCCTTTGGCATAATGATGGCTATAATTTTAAGCCAAAACAAGCGTAACCTCCAGAAGGATGGGTTAGGTTAGTTAGTAATGCAATAATTGTAAAACAATCATAGCAACGGGTATAACATCATAAAGTTCACCAAGCACAACGACATGAGAACTTGAGAATTGTTCGATTTTATTTATTATTTTTTGATAATGGAGAGTTGTTTGTTCTGACGTAATAAGCATTCTACATGTTGGCTCAGCCCAATAGGAGCATCGGTGCCTCTATATTGTTGCTCATCAAATCAAATTCAAAATCCATCACATAACCCAATTTTACCCGCAAAATGTTATTTATTAGGGATTTATGATCAAATAGTCTTTTTTTTTTTTTTTTTCTAAAATGATTAATCAATCATTGATTAATTGACCATTAGTCAATCATTGATTAAGCATAACGTAAATCACCAAATTTCATATTCAATTATTAATTGACCATTAGTCAATCACTAATTTTCATAATCAATCACTGATTGATCAAATCTGAAAAATGATAAATGGTTATTTTCATAAATAAAAAAAGGTCGGGTCATCTGTTAGATTAGGTGATTAAAAAAGATCACCCAACCTAATTTTCTTATTTATTATCATTATAGGATGCAATTATCACGTATGTATGCATTAAAATTATGATATAATAAAAGTGAGACTCAATTCTTTCACTTTTTATCATTTAACGTTCTCTCTTTTACTAACACTCAGTATCGTAAAGAAGCATAGCTTACGAAATAGGTAAATAGCATTTCATAGAAAGGGCCATATTTTTCGACCTGGATCTTATTCGCATGTGTGTTGAAGGTTCCTCCACAGTTCAACATCGGGATGCCGCTCAAGCACCTGTCTCTGATTCAAGAACTAGAAGGAATAAATAACAGAAACCAAAAACATAAGTGTAGGGTCTCTTTACATCCCTTATGAGCCTACTAGAAGTTTAAAATGAAAGTTGACACTAGAAAAGTCGACATGTGAGTTTTTATGTTGTATGTGTAAGCATATATATATATATATAGATATATGTGTGTGTGTATCTAGAGATGTATTGCACGTAAATGTACCGGCAAAGATCCCACATACATTGATGAGTGATTTATAAGATTGCCTCTCAATAAACACATCTCTAGATTATTATCCTAACTATAATAGTTTCAGTTTTTTCAACCTCTAATTAGATAAGTACGGAGGGTCAAAAATCCAAACAAGCATTAAAGAAGGGAAAAAACATAAACGTATCTATTTAACGGGTTATCTCCACAATTTTCTCTACATTTAGATTAGATTTGTCTTACAATAATCACCCCCTGTTAAAACTTACCCCGAAAGCCTTCAATCCAAAAGTCTTAACAGAAAAATGAAGGGTGAAAAAGTAAAACAACTATAATTCGGAGGCAAGAAGCTAAAACTGAATAAAGTACTCTAGCGGCAACTGTTTACGGAGAAGTAACGGGCCAGCGAAGATAATGTTGTGGAGATCCTGGACTGAGATCGGAGATCAGCTAATGACCATTCTGCAAGTATAAAAAAGAGCAAGAATGACCTAGTCTTCAAAATTTAGTTTAAGAAAACACTGATGCAAAGCCATCGCAATACTCGCGTAAAAGATGCATCATCCAGATTCATGATACCCATAACTTCAGATGCAAAATAGCAGGGACCTTTCCCTCATTGCACTTCCTCGTGATCCAGTTCCTACAGAATTACACTCACAATAATGAAGCAACTCCTACCTCAGAAAAATAACATTAAGAATGAAAGTCAAACCCAATGCAAGAGTTATTAATTACAGGCGTTCATCTTGGGAGTAAAACCAAAATCAACACTTCTAATACATTAAATCTTTTTTTTTTTTTTTGGGAGGGGGGTGGTGGACACACTTCTTCTGACTTTGATTTATTGGCAAGCAGAAATGAGAATGCAATCAAAACAGCGTGTGAGGGAATTAATGCAGTCACACAACTAGACAGAAATTACGTCGCTAACTAATCATAGAATTTGAAAAACGAAGCCTGTGTATAGAAACTTCTAGGCATTCCCAGTTCAACTATTGTCAACTGGAACAGAGACCATCAACAATGCGATACTTGTGACTAGCAATTTATAACGAGGATTGGTTATGTCAAACTCTGTAACAACTCTTCATGTAGGACACGCCAAAGTTTATGGGACATCCAGTATTTTGTGAAAATGAAAGACTAGGAAAAAATGAATACACACCGGTGCAGACAAGGAAGGTTTTTCGAGTTGAAGTTTCTGATGAAGAACATCAGTCTGATTTTGGATTTCTTGTGGTTGAGCAGGTTGTTGGGTAGAGAGAACGGGTGACTGGGACTGGGGGTGGTCGCAAGGGTTTTGTTCTTGTTCCTGCTTCTTTACTTGTTCCTCAAACAAAGCAAACTCCTTGGGCTTCTCCCACTGCAGATCAATTCTCACACCCTTTATTCCTCATATGCACTTACCACAAATGCAAGTATAGAGTGAGGAAAAAAAAAAAATGGTCAGAGTCAAAAAAAAAAAAGACAGACATACCATGCTTTCACAAGTGACACAATTATAGTAGTACTTATATCCGTCAGGGCAGGTATGCTCACTCCAATCACATTCTGGAAGTTCTGGCATTACAAGAACTTTAGTCGAGGTAGAATTGCTAGCAACCGCCTGAGGACTGATTCCGCTTGGCAGAGGCTGCAAAAAACATTTTGAGCAGCCGTCATCAAAATGGTAATATCACAATGAACAATTCTAAAAGAATGTCTGAGAAACATGAGGTGAAGATATATTGTATAAATCCCTTTAGATGGCATCCGCACCACATTTAGACCATCTCCAATGCAAACGTCAATTCCGATACCATATTTGGCACTGAAACGGTCAACACATCAACCAATAGAAACCAAATGCCAAAATTTGACACACATCAATTTGGCATTGCATTAGAGACGCTCTTATGATAGATCCCCATGTCAACTGAAATGACATGCACATAGAAGCCCTTTTCTTTTCTCTTTTTTTTTTTTTTTCCTTTCCTTTGTGTGTGTGTGCGTGTGTGTGTCTGTGTGCACACGCGTAGTTTGCTATTGCATATACACAATGATTATTTATCAACCACTCGAATATACTCCATTTCCACAGACAACTTCCACTCCTCAATAGATAAGAAAACTATTTATTACCGTTGACTTGCAGTACCGTCTGTCCGCTTGCCTGAGAACACTGCTGCTGCTCTAATATTTGATTTGACGGTGGTATCATATGGGACTGTTTATGCACATCCAGAGCTGCAACATGAAAAGATTGAGATCTTGTTTCTGAATTCTGCATCTGTTGAACAGGCATCTGAGACAACTGAGGTTCCTGGTTTGCCACTTATGAAACTGTTTGCGGTTGTGAATTTGACGAGAAAGGTTGCATGAGATGTGGTGCATTGGGCCAATTTTGCCCAGGCTTGGAATCACCAAGATTGCTTGTTGGCCTGCCACAAACAAATTACCAAAAAAGAAAGGAAAAAAAAAGAATCTTAAGTATCTTTAACATCGAAGGAAATATGAGGGGAAGTAAACACAATTGAAAAGGAAAGAAAGAAAGAAAGACAAGATACCTAGCAGCTGCAGCTGGTTCTTGAGAAGGGGGGGCCAAGTTCGTGCCACTAAATATGTAATTGCTCCTGGAGAAATATTCATGAGTACCCATTAGATTCAAACGACCCAATAGCAAAGCCAAAACTTCATCGCCAAATCAATGCCAAAAGTACTTTGGACCACAAACTTAAACACCAAGACTAAGGGGGAGTTTGACTCTCAAGATTAAACTTAAGAATTAAACTCAAATTTTTATCTTTTTCTGAAAAAGTTTTTTATCTTTTCTGAAAAATTTTTTTGTCTTTTTCTAAAAAGTCAACAAAAATTACTATTCAAACTTAAAAATTTCAACTCAACTCAAACTCAACTCAAACACCAAACACCCTCTAAGAATTGCTTTTGGTTTTGGAAGACAACAACAATTGGGGCATTTTGCTATCAACTAAAAACCCAATGTTAAATGAAAAGCTAAGTCAAGAGTCAAAAGAAAGGCCATGTAGTTCACAAATATAAGTTGCAAACTTTACTACTGAAAAAAATAATAATAATAACAATAATAGTTGTAAAGAAGCAGAACCTTAATTATCCACGCCTAGGTTTCTTGGGATCCGCAATACGAACAACTAGTGGGTGATCACAACCCTTGTGATGCCGAAAACACCCAAAAGAAAAGGGGGGAAAAAAAAGACAGAGAATTAATAGATGCCTCGATATCTGCAAAGGAATTACCAGGACATGTATCCATAGCAGATAAAATTTACCCGCATTGTGTACGTTCCATTTAATGCTTTGATTGCTGCAAGTGCCATGTCCGCATGAGAAAACTTAACAAAGCCACATCCTTCAAAAGAAAGAAGGGAAAAAAAAAAAAAAAAAGCTACTAAAATAAAACTATATATATATATATATATATAAAAGATAGCTAATCAAATTGCGATATGCAACTTTGCATTGCAAATTTACATGCCGCTTTGACAGTAGAAAGAAAACAATAAAATTTTTCGGACAAGTGCATTAACTTAATTAAATTTTACATAGAGACTGATAAAACATACGGCAAACCACGACTTTGCTTCATCTCATCACGCACAATGAAGATATCTTCAATGAAACCATATGGAGAAAATATCTAACCGGAAAAAAATAAGAAAATGGACGCTCAGAAATGAAGTTGAGTAGAAAATAAAAGAAAAGTTCACATTCCCATTAAGGAATTCGCATAACACTGTGTATACAAAAAGGTGGTTTTTTATGTATATCCAGGGGATTTAGATGCTTTAATATGGATTCATATAAGTACGTACAAAGTAATTACTTGGGAAGAGTAAGTTAACAACTGCATGCACATTTATACGAACAGAATAATTATCTGGTGAATGTAAAGCAATAACAAACTTAGCATTCTATGGTCGTGGAGAACATACTTCCTCAAGTTCCTTCGATGAAGCTTCTTTACTAAACACTGCAACAATGACTTTGTCACGGAGCCCTACCATACGTTGCATAAAACGGAGGACAAAGAAATCAGCTCATCCGATCTGAACAAGTGCAGTATTATTCTTCTAATGAGAAAGAAGGGCATACAATTGACGTTTAGCTACAATTTTAGTAATGATTGAGAGGCATGCTGTAAACAGAGACCTGTTGTTTATGACGTGTGCACAGAATGAAAGCAAGAAACAAAAGAACAATTTAGCTAATAGTAATGACTGAGAGTCATGCTGAAACACAGAGCTTCTAGCACAAAATGAAAGCACGGAACAGAATTATGAAAATCCAAATACGGAATTTCTAATAACTGAAGAAAATTCCAAACTGATGCCTCCACAACAAAACCCCAGGCCCAGAGGCCAGATTACAGATTTTGAACCAAAAATATACGAGTCAATAAACAACCAGCTCTCCATTAAACAGAACAAGAGAATCCATGAAAATAATTATTTACTTTTAGGAACACCCTTCCGTATCTCTCTGTAACAGTTTATATAAATTATAAAAAAAAATTTTTTTTGAGACACTCATTCAGCTATGCAATAACAAATCCACAGGCAACTGGACATCCAATTCGTGTAATTTAAAATTAAAAAATATATATATATATATATATCCTCATATAGGCGGTGCTAGTGGAAGGTCTCAAAATTGTACTACATGCAACAACAGGAGCAAGGGGGGAAAAATCTCAAAAACAACTGCAGTATGAAAGATCAGAAATCCACCAAGACGTTCTTTTTCACTGTCGGCATATTTAACTGTAATGGGCAACGGCTCCTTGCAGAAATTCAAAAATTTGAGTCAGTTAATGTGACCAAAGCTACAATAGGCATCTTATCGTCTAAGACACAGAACCATATAACAATTAACCCCCGGAAAATTAAGCTGATTGTTTAGAATAGCCCTTTCAGCCTCAAGTGCTGTTGCATATTTTACAAAACAGTTTCCTGTTAAAACAAGCTATACACATTTCATTCGGGCAACAAAAACACGCAAGCTCATTCTACCATGTTTGAATGGCGAGGAAACTAGGGTAAATGATCATCAAAGTACCTGACGCTCTTATCAGATAAGACTAATATACCTTGTTGTAGGCCTGTTCTCTTGTCCTTCAAAAAAACAATCTCAATAATATTTCCATATTGCTCAAGCAAGGGTCGGATCTAACATAAAAGTAACATTACACAGATTAAGAGTTGGCAGAGCATTTAGAACAATTATGCAAAGCACTCAGCAGCTTAATGAAACCGGTAACGTTCATCTGTTTCTGTTGCTGTTCTTGGAACTTGAGAAACATTAAGTTTTGCATGATTCACACTCTCTACATGATCTGAAACAAAACAAAATTAACTCCAAGCTCTTAGAGTATCTCTAATTAAATGCTAAATTTATGTGATAACGGTAAATTTTGGGATTTGGTGAAAAAATTACTCTTCAATGGAGTGCTATCTTTGATGTTAATTTTCTCAGTCACTCCCATAAGTGATGACAATTCCTAAAAAGTTGTGTAACAGTCATTAATCTCTACATGAAAAAATGATAAGCTGTAAAATTCCATATCGCTTGAGAATGTATATATATGATAATTAATAAGTAAAAAGATCATATTTTAATTATATGAGGCCTTTTGGGGTAAAATCCAATACCAAAATTATACGAGCGATAGCCCAAAGCGGACAATATCATACAAAAAAGAAGTATATATATCATTACAAATGATATAAGAGCCTATAACCTAACTAGAAATGTGACTAATGGCCCCAAAATGAGGAGTGATTGAAACAGTCATTACTACTTATATGGAAAAGTGTAAGTTGTGTAATTCCATATTGCTTGGGAATGGATATATGATGGTTAATAAATAAAAATATTATCTCCTAATGATATGAGATCTTTTGGGATAAAGTCCAAAAGCAAAACCGTGCAGATCAAGGCCCAAAATAGATAATATCATACCAAAAAAATGCACGGGTCATTGCAGTACGTCCCACTATAGATGTTTGATCTTTACTCTTTTTTTTTAGGTTCATGAATTTATTAAAGGGGTGTACAATAATCCCTTTTTTTATTAATAAACGTCAAATATTTTACAGAAAATATTATGTGAATTACATATGATTTTTAAAAAAATTTATATGATTCAATTTACATATGTCGTATACGTTATTTATTTCATATTATTTTTAACATTCGTTAGTAAAAATAATCATTTTGCATCCATTTAAAGAGCTTAAGGATCTTTTAATCACTTTCTAAAAAAAATGAAAAAATTAAAAAAATATATATGGAACCAAATCGCAATTTTGTAAAAGATTAAGAATCAAACCAGTAATTTACCAAAAAAAAAAAAAAAACTAACAAAAGAAAACAGAATGTCGTTTCTAAGAAACGGCAGCAAGCTTTAAACCAAAAACGATTTGCTATTTTCATGCAGAAATCATGTTTTTGCCCTAGCCCTTAGCCTTAGGCCAGGCCAGGCCACTCAAAGCTCTTTGTCATCGTTTGAAGCCCTTGTTTTGCCATTATCGTCACTCTTTTTCTTCTTCAAGTAAAACTTTCTTCATCTTTTTATCCGAGAAACAATTACACTTCTTTATACGTGTAATCTCAGGCCAATTTTTCAGTTTCTTATTTCTGCGATTCAAGATAATGCTTTTCCTCTGTTTTTTCAATTCTTTATTTGCAAGAATTATGTTCGGAAGCTTGCACTTTTTTTTTTTATCCTTAAGGTTCTGTTTGTTTCTGACGAATTCTTGTAAAAAGAAGTTTGAAATCTCATTGCCATTTTGTTTCAGAGCTAACGAGCCAAGCAAGAAATATACTCTATCACTGTTTTTGCTTCGATACTTGGCTTAGTTTCTTTTTCTTTTTTTCCTAATCCATATGTGTAATTATATAAATTACAAATTGATAGGTGTTTGAGTGTTTTTTTCAACAAAATAAATCGAATATGGTTTTATGCGTGCTTTAAAATGCCGATGTGAACTTGTTTGAATTAATTAATGTAACAACTCAAAAAATTAATTATGAGGTTAGTTAGATTAATTTGAGATTAGTAGACCAATCTTGAGCTAATGTTTACCAATTAGCATAATTATTTTGGGAATTAAGTAGACTCCCCAACGTTAATGTGTAACTCATAGATTATGAGATAATTGTAACTGGACCCTAAAGAGTACATAAGTATCTAACTTAAATTCATGAGGAATTTTGTTTTAGAACGAATAGATAAATAAGTTGGATTGGTGAAGAATAAATATTGAAAAGATTTTACTTTTTTTGAGCTCTAAGCATTGAAAAATAAATTACTGAGGTGGTGCTGTGGTGGATTCAAACTCAAAAGAACACTTAAAGAAACAATCTAGAGAACTTGATTAAAATCTCTGAAATTTTGGAGTGAAATATATTGATAATAGTCTAAATTTCTAACAATTCTTATTATTGTTGTAATGAGTTTAGACTCTTATTGTCAGATGTGTTTAGCTTATTATCTATTTCCAGGAACTAAGTTATGTCTTGTATAACAAAAAACTAATAGAGCTAACTTTTACTTGACATCTTATGCTCTTATCATACATGATAAGCTTATTCGTTGGAGGATTTACTTCCACATATAAATTATTGTATTAGACACTTTCTATTTATAATAACAGATTCTCTTTCTAAAAAAAAGGAAAATAATAATTTAGAGAACTAGTGTAAAAATAAATAAATAAATAAATAAATAAAGATAATGGGGAACCTATTAGTTGTAGTTGGCCGAATGAGAAGGCCGAAACCCAATTAATTTTCTTTTCTTTTTCTTCTACCTCGTCCACACGTGGTCTCTTTCCCTCTCCTCCATTTTTCACGCCGACTCTCCAACTCTTCCTCGCACGCCGCCCTTCTTCCCTCTCGGTCTCTATCTCTCACGTCCATGGGAGGTTCAAGTTGAGCTTGAAAAAAATAGAGGGCTTTTTCTCCATTCTTGATGGGGAGTTCAAATCCAAGGTCAATTTCAAGTTAGGAATTGGTTTTGCTTGGGATTTTGAAAGATTGAGCATCAGGATTTTGGAGGATTGGCTTGTAGATTGCACGGGTTTGAGGTAGGGTTCCTCTTCCCTTCTATATCCGAAAACTAAATTTTGATTGTGATGTTTGTGTTCAATTGAGTGGTGATTTTGTTTGATTTCGTAATCTAAAATGTCAATCTCACTTAATATCTAAAAACCCCCAACCTTTGAAAGTTAGGGTTTCTATCTCCTTTCTCTTTTAAATCTGAGATGCTCAGTTTGATTGAAGGTTGTCTTAATTGTGGTTTGACAGTCAATTTAAGCCTCTAGGAATGATTAAATTTTTTTTGACTAAAGTGACAATTTTTCTTCAGTTATGGATTTTGATGTATATTGCAACCCATTGACTTTTTCCCTCTGACTATCATCAATACGATTAAACTTGTTATTTTGCTAAGTTGATAATTATCCATGTTTTTATATTAAAGTTTGTGGATATGAAGAAAAATCATGTGATTTGGTTAGGTAATTTGGAGTTGTGTTTATGATTATAATCATGCCTATGTGATGCTTGGTTTTATGTATAGTTGAATATAAGTTCCAGAGTTTGGTCATTATCTTGAGTTGTAGAGGTTTTTTTTTTTTTTTTTTTTTTTTTTTGGGGAATTGATTTCTTGTGTGTTTTTAGATTTATGTGCTGACCATGCCTTCATGGTGGTGGGAATTGTTTAATTATTTGAATTGAATTTGCAGGTTTTAGTGCAGTTAGAAACTGTTGGATTCGAGTAGAATAGGGGAGGTTCTGTCCAATTCTGTACTTAATTAACCAGACGAGTCTTTAGGGTCTATGCCAGATCGAATATGTTGATATGGCTGTTATATGATGCAGATTGAACTTGTGTGAAATAATCAATGGAAATGTTTAGTGTGTCTTTGTACTTCAGTTCCATCTACCTGAGGCTTCTTTCCATGTATTTTCATTATATTTTACTGAATTTATGACTATTTTTTGCTTGCTTTCGCTGGATTGTGATAAACTATTCTGTATAAAGGTCAAGGAGGGAGTTCAAGTTGTGTTTTAGTTTGGTTAGATGGCGACTAGATCCGACCTAGACGTCGATGATGATTTTAGCGAAATCTATAAGGAGTATACTGGACCTCTTGGATCTTATGCCAGCAATGCACAAGATAAGGCAACAACGAACAAAAGGTCTCATGCAGGTTCTGATGAGGAAGAGGAAGCTCGTGACCCCAATGCCGTTCCAACCGATTTCACTAGCCGAGAAGCGAAGGTTTGGGAAGCAAAGTCAAAAGCTACTGAGAGGAATTGGAAGAAAAGGAAGGAAGAGGAAATGATCTGCAAAATATGTGGAGAATCAGGTCACTTTACCCAGGTAAACTTTAAGTGATTTCTTGGTTGTATTGTGTGTTGATGTTAGTAGAGGAGCGGCTGACTTTGGTTTATGCGGTTGTTATGTTTGCCCATTTTTAGGGATGCCCTTCAACTCTTGGAGCAAACCGCAAGTCTCAAGATTTCTTTGAAAGGGTACCTGCCAGAGAAAAGCATGTAAGAGCACTATTCACGGAAAAAGTGATACTCAAGATAGAAAAGGACATTGGCTGCAAATTCAAGATGGATGAGAAGTTTATTATTGTCAGTGGCAAGGATAGATTAATTTTGGCCAAAGGTGTAGATGCTGTTCGCAAAGTGATAGAGGAAGGTGGCGATCACAGAGTTTCGTCTAGTTCTCATGGCATGAGATCTAGGTCACCTGAGCGAAGTCCCGTTGGCTCAAGGTTTCTGCGCTCTGATTCTCTAAAATCCCATTCTGGTCCCCGAGGTGCACCGCAGTTTCAACAGAGATTTCACAGGCAAGAGAAGCTTGTGGAAGACCGTGTACGTGATAATCTGCCGAAATTTTCAAGGGATTCTTCACAAGGTAGGGACAGCATAGGATACCTTTACGGAGTGCATAAAAAGCTGGTAATCCCATGTTCATAGCTTCTTAGGTTTCTGGAGACTTTCCTATGCCCTGTAAACCTTTTTCTCCTTTCTGAATTGTTAAACGATGCTGCTCCTTGCTTTTTCATTTGTTTGCAGCAAGAGGTAAGTTCTTATGTTCAAGAATTATGCGTACGGTTCTGAAGTAACTGTCATTGGTGGGTATGAATTGATCGGGTTGTCTCCAAAAATTACTGAAAGCCTTTCCGGACTTTTTGCCTTGGATGGTTCACTTTGAATTCAAGATAGTATGTTGAGTTAAAGCTACAAACTAAGTTAGTGTCTTGAATCGAGTGCTTAACGTACTCTTCATTTCCTGAAGCTTATGGTAATGATGGAGCAAGGGGTCGTTCAAGCCATTCAAAATCTCCAGCACACCCCCCTTACGTGAGCAACACATATAGTTCGTATGATGGTCGTAATCAAACCATGGTTTCTTATAGAACTGATGGATGGGATTCTGAGAGAAGAGGATCTGACATGCAATCTGGTCATCAGTTCGATCAGCCTGCCTTCCCCAAGACATTAGAGGAGTTAGAGATGGAGTTTAAAAGGGAGGCAATGGAACTTGGAAGAATTCGTGACAAGGAAGAAGATGAAGAAAATTACAAGCATCGTGAGGTATTGTATAATTTCTAATGTGTCCGGACATCTTTAACTAATCAAAACGTATTTCAGTAGTCCCAAATTTTTTTTATTATATTGTAAAAATCTTGGTTGCTTATAAAATTGGAAATTTAAGAAAAAAGAAAAGAAAAAGATACGTCAATTGAAAGTTAAAAGGCCATTGCTCATAGTTATGCTAAAAATAAATAAGTAATCACTGGCCTAACTCTTAAGGAGGCTTCACTTCTGTGAAGCAATCAGGCACGGTATTTCATATTGTTCCAAGGTATATCATCAACTGCCTTGCGCAATTTGAGTTTGGGAAAACATGTTTTTAAAACTCCCCTTAGTGCTGTAATCTCATCGTTTGCAAGTTTGTGATTTCTGGATTATGGTTCTATGGGTGTAAGGCTATAAGGGAGATAAGAGAAAACCACATGAAGAAACTGGCCGTGTTGAGGGATGTGCGGGCAAAACAGTGGGAGGAATTTCTTCAACTTGATGCCCAGAGGCGTTATCAACAACAACAACAACAACAACAACAACAGCAACCACCACAACAACAACAAGCACGTCAGCAAATTCCTGCATCAGGTTATGGTGGTTATAAACAGCAAGGTTTCTCCAACTATGATGGCTCCCTGGCTAATCCTCGTTATGCTGGGGCCAATTTAGCTGTGGACTCAATGAACAGGTACCCGAAGCCCATGGAAAACTATCCTTCGAGGCCTCATGAAAATTTTGGCGAGTTCCAGCGCCAGAGGTGTGATGATTATGGGAAAGCATACAATCAATATTGATTTGGTATTCATGAATTACGTTAGGTAAGTCTCCTTGTTCTCGAGGTAAACTAGAAAAATGTAGTTTTGATGTATTCATCTGGCAATTTTTCCTATAACCTGTTGTGTATCACCCAGCCAAGTTCATGGTAAGCTTCTGAAATTATAACGGGAAGCTTTTGGGGCTCTGAGATGCGGAATTTTGTTACGATTCTGCTAGAACTCTTAGAAACCTCGCTATATCCACTTTTGAAAGGGTAACAAGTGGGGTTCTGAGGTTGCAGACTGTAGTGGCTTTTTAGTTGGGTAGGAATGGCAGTTTTCTGGTATATCATTTTCCTTACTCAGCGGCTGCTTAAGTTTCCCTCAAAAAATTTTCAGGGTCCAGTCTGGTCGGTAAACAAAATGCAGAGCGAACTCCAAATCTGGGTAAGTATAGTGTTTGTGGTTATGGATGTAGAAGAAGAGATTGGTGCAGATTAGATTGGTGAAACAGATTTGTTTTTCAGTTTGGTGGGCACTGTTCGGAACTTCTTTGTTGTAAAGAAGCGAAACAGAGTTTCGAACTTTTTTCCCATGTTATTTTGAAGTTATCGACTCTTTTGCTTACCAGATTTCTCCTTTGATCGAACTCCATCATAGAATGCTGCAATACTTGTATCTCTATGTTACGTTAGATGCACACATGCAAGCGCACACACACACATAGCTTCCACCGTTCTTTAAGCATATTTTGGTACGTTCAGCGGCACTGAGCTGCAACTTGTTGAAATGTTGAGGAATTGTGTCCATACTATGTGCCACCGTGAAACAAGGTAACGAACTTCATTTCATTGTGGGATGTTCGATGCAGAAGCTTCTTTTCCGAAGCTTCATGGTAAGTTGGTTTGGTCATGGCTGGACAGGGATTGCTTTACGGTACCCTGGCTCGCATCAAACTTGCGGTTACGTTTTTAATACAGTTGTCCAATTTTGATCATCTTTTAAAATCACAAGTGCGTGTGAACTAGCTGCGGAATTGCTTATGCAATAACTGTGAAATTGGCAATTTTTATTTCCCTTACAACTTGTTCAAGTTTGGGAATCCTTGGCCGGTGCCAGCATAACTTCTGAAGAAGACCAGGTTTTGCAGAGCTTTTGATGTATCAAAATCAAATTCTGTTTGTTATCCCCCCACCAATAACAAAATACATGAATCGCGAAATGCAATATTTAGTGAAATCTCGATTAACTATTTACATGGTTAACAAAATGCAATAATTCCTCTCACACAAAATCAACTGATAAAGTGGTTATCGGTATCTCCAAACGGTAGTTTTACGTTAGATTTCACGTGTGGAGTTCAAATCGAAGTTCAAAAGGAAAAAAGGAAAAGAAAAGAAAGAAAAGAAAAAATAGCTTGTAACCCTTGGATTCAATGATGGACAGCGCGTTCCTGCCGTGTTTTCGTTCTTCCTACTCGATTCTCCTTTGATATTGCCAAAACTGAAAATACCACTTCGATAACCAAGTACAATATCTATTCCATGAAGTCATTAGCATTCACACCTATAAGCGTCCTTTTGTATTTCCATGCACTAATTATGTAATCTAGTACTGCCTTTTGGTGTTCTCGTAGTCAGATAGCTCTCAAATATATACACATTTGACCTACATATATAAACACATATACTATGTTCAAGGTTTGAGGGAGGTGAAAGAGTGGGAAAAGAGAGAGCGATCGACATGTTTGTTGTGTACTTGGTTCCCTTCTGCGGCAAAATCTTGGAAGCAACAGTCACAGACGATGCTTCCATAACAGAATATTGGTTCATGAAAAACGTTGAGCTTTCTCAAGAGATCAGACATAACATCATAGGACTCCAGTGTATATGGGAGCCTCGTCCCATGAACAATGTCTCATGGAAAGGCCACAAAATCTCCACCATTCTGTTCTGCGTGGACACCAAGTGCCTCCTTCTCCAACTCTCACACATGAACTCCAACGCTCTGCAATCTGTGAAGAGCTTTTTGAGCGACTCGAACAATACGTTTGTTGGGGTAGAGGTTGAGGTGGTTGTTTCGACGCTCGAAAATGAATACGGAGTTCGTTGTAACGAAACGGTGTTTGACGTTCGTGCACTGGCCAAGAGACGCTTCCCGTTTAGCTTCAGTGGAAGAACTGGCCTCAAAACGCTTGCTTATCAGTTGGTGAAACTTCCTGTGTGGAAACCAAAGAAGGGTGGTTTTTTAAGAGATTTCGAAACTTCCAAGAAGCTTGATAAGGATCAGGTTAAGAGTTCTTGCATTGATGTGTATGCTTCATACAGAATCGGGCACAAGCTACTCATGGAAATCTAACGGTTGGGATCTACTACATAGTTATGACTTATCGGCCACAAGCAAATTTTCCTTTTATTTTGTTGAACTTTGGGCTGGGAGAAATTGAAATCTAGATCTCAACAGTAAAGATGTGGAATTATCGCCAAGTGTTTTTCTTTTTCTTTTTTTCTTTTTCTTTCTTTCTTTTTCAAGCTACAGATATCTAGGTTTCTTGTAATCCATATCATATAAACAAAATTTTTATCTTTTCCAATAGGATATGTGCTCTTAAAAATGAATAGACCAGTACTAAGATTCAAATGGAACAAAACAATACTAGAACGTTCAAATTAACAGTTTTATATGTTAAATTCAAAGACTAAGAAAAGGAATTCATAAAAAAAAAAAAAAAAAAAAAAAAAAAGGGACTAAGAAAAGGAAGAGAAGAATTGTACAGATGATGATCGTCAACGCACTGTTCTAAGATAATGCTTTATAAGATTATGTTTTCAATGTTTGCCCATTTTTTTCTCCTAGAAACTTGAAGTTGGACAATGTTGTCGCTTACCAATTTCCAGTCACCCAATTATTAAACGAACGTGTCAGCCATACTTACCAGTTGACTGACAATGAGAAGTGGCACAAACATCTTTAGTTAAAGAAATTGTTGAAAAATACTATAGCTTTATTCAATGAAAATTATCATATTCGATATTATACCCTTTACCTTATCTATACAAATAGGGCATTATATGAGTGATCATGTATGTATATAACAATAACAATGTTTCTTTTATATGTTTTTCAAATTGGAAGTTCAGATGATGTTGCATTCTATATCATATTACTTTAAAATAAGATATATAAATTACATTAGTTATGCCTACATTTTTCGTGTATGGGTCTTTTAGTATACCAGACTCTTCGCATTATTTATTTTTATGAGCATTTACTTTTATTGGTGCAGTGTCACAACATAATGCATTAAAGAATATTAATGGATCATGGAAAAAACGATTTAGCTCCCTTTCCGATAAACAAAATTGACTATTTAGATACCCAATAAATTGGGAAAATATGCCAAATTATCGCAAAATTAAACAAATATCAAAGTATCAGCAAATATATGTATATACATAGTTTCTCATCTCTTCAAACTAAATTTTATTTTTTTTCCCTTTTTGTCTCAGTCTCAAGTACATTGTCATGTCTATGAGATGTGACATGGCATTTTCACTTTTCAGAGTTTAAGGCTTTGTTTGGCATTCAAGTTTAACTCTAACTAAACTGTATTTTTTCATCTTAATTTTTATCTTTTTCTGAAAAGTCAACAAAATTTATAACTAGTTTTTGAAAAGTCAATCAACTCCAACTTAAAAATATCATCTTTAATTGGTGAATTAAACACAAGCTAAATTTATTTTAGCATTAAAGAAGAAAATTGTGTATAAATTACGTGAGAGTAGAAAGTTAATGAATATGATATCATGACGAGGCAAACCACAACAAATGCAAGAACAACGATGATATATAATTACAAAGACAAACGACAACAAGCATTTGAGATCGCAGATGACAAAACGAATTAGCAGAAAAACGACAAATGATTTATTGATACGACGTAAATATCTAAAAGACGACAGCAAACATGAAACAGGCAGATGACTTTTGAAGATTGAAGTCTTAGGACAACATGACCGTTAAACGACACAGTTAAAAATAATAATAATAATAACACGGTACTATATTCCTGGACAACAAGACCGTTCCGAGTTTTGAAATTTTATCATATGCTACTATCATGCTCTTATTCTTGCCTGTCCTATATATGTACTTCTTTAATTTTTCTTTATATGCATGTGTACATACGTGTATATATGTTGTATATATATATATATATATGTATATATATATATATATTGTGGTACGCATCTAGACAAGTGAAAACAACTATAAAGATCGAACGTTGAGATAATGGAACGAAATTAAATTAGCCAATGTAAAATAATGAAGAATAACGAAGAAGAGAGAAAATGAGACTAGAGGTACGTATAATATTATTGCAATTGCATAGAAAACATAATTCATTAACGAATCAACTTTCCAAGTAAAATTATACTCTGAATTATTTTAGAAGTCTAAACTGACAAAAGATAACTTAATTCTAAATAATCTTAATAATCCTAAAGAAATAAACATAACTATATTTTTTAAAATAAAACAATAAAATAAAATAGACCGTGAAAACTATAATTATAAATTTTTAAATTCAAATATTCAAGTATTCTTTATCAGTAAATCTAATAATTCTAACATTTACAATATTCAAAACTGCTGGTTTTCTTTGTCAGTACATTCATTAATCCCAACATTAATAAGATTAAAGATTAAAGTCTAGCTTGATAGTGGCTGTAAGCATAATCTAGCGATAACTATATATTTAGATTCTACATTTAGATAGTATCATAAAGCATAGAGTTCAAATCTTTCATCTTTAAAATTAAAACATACACACAGAGACACACCTTTGCTTGAAGTTTCTCTCTTTCCCTCACAGCTGCCTGTTTTGAGAATGACAAGCGCGATGCTAACTTGAATGATTATAAAATTTAAGATTTATATCGACACGCACCAGCTAAAAACACAAATTTGGTCAAAAATAAAAATAAAAAGCTTTTAATTAAAACCTATTCCGTCGTTTTAAATCTCATAATTGTCGAACTAAATTATTAGTCAATTTGTAAGAATACTATTGATACTTTTAATCACCAATTTGGTGCTTATTTTCCGAAACAATCATATTCTTGAACATTAACTAAATGTCACATTTAAAAGGACGTTGTGACAATTTTGAAAAATTCAAGATTTGAAAAATGAGATTATGAAAGAAAACATGCTATAATACCTTCTCCTATCTGATTAAATCATCTATAGATATTAATTATTATTATTATCATTATTATTTCCTAAACAACTCCAAAACATGCATTGTGGTGGTTAAGAGGAACATATATAATCCTTGACATAATCCGAGCTATGTCGGCACTGATTGACAATGGCTATATCTTTCAAACCAATTGGGACGAACTGAACCATATAGTTGATATTTATTACATAATAATTAAAAACCTAGCTGCAAATGAAAAGTAACATCTAACTATATTAAAGAGTTCAAAATTCAGTGAACTATCCTCATCTTATAAATATACGTGTGGGTGCGTGTATGTATGTTATGTTTATTATACCCCTTTGGTTTTGGGAATGGTATGGACCTGCACAACAAACTTGAAATAACGCATAACTTATAATGCAGTATTGATAATACCTTGGAGTCCCATAAATCAGCCCATACGGCAATTGTACTTTCTATAACATGAAGTTATGTGAAATGCACTTAGTTTTTATGGACCATTAACGCTCTTCAATAATATTTTTGGTCCTTTGTTTGTCAAAAGCGGTATGGCATATTTGCATCTATCTACATGGATAATGAATAATATCCATATATCCATGCAAAAAGATATTGTATATTTTACGTATATATATGCATGAATATAATTAATGTGTGTGTGTTTCGAAGAGAGATTGGTCTCTTAAGTTATATTTAAATATATATGCATGAATATAATGTATATTGTGTGTGTGTGTGTGTGTTGTAGTTTCGAAGAGAGATTGGTCTCTTAAGTTATATTTAACCGTTTAGATAAATTAAAGTTCATCTAATATATTGTTAAAAAAGGCTTTGAAGCAAATAGGAAAAAAAAAATTCAGATTTATTATATACGCAACACTTTTAATAACTCGTTGTACTCTCTCCCTTTGACTATATTGTTTATAAATTTTATTTTTAATCATCCTACAAAAAAAGTTTATATTTTGTGTATTTTATTTGAAAAGTCAACAAGAATGATCGAGTGCGTGCACACCCATACAGCTACATGCCGGTCGGTTTTGTTCCAATGCATGCATGCATAGTCGGCTGAGGAAAACTATTACCTATATTGTATAATAAATATATATAGTTCATAATATATAATATATCTCAGCTAATTATGCGTGTTGACTTATTATTCAACATAAAGTCCAAACATCAAACATCTTGATCGGGAGACCCTATATATAGTCGTATGGATCAGTATATATATAAATATATATATATATATAGGACTTTTTAATTAATTGAAATTCATGTCTTCTTCTTCTTCTCTCTCTCTTTTAATAGTTTGGCGGTTGTATATTTCAAAATTTTAGAAAAGCTGAAGATACGTTTAATTATAAATAAATAAAAAAACACGAACAAACAAATTAGTACGGTCTCATTGTTTTAATTAGTATACGTTTAACTTTTGTGGTTGATTTTTGTTCTTTTTTATGCATCTCTTATTCTCTTGACTTGCATTTTCTGAATGTCCTACTTTAATTTAGAGCTTATATGGTCACCTTTTATAACTTTTTGTCCTTAAATTGAAACACATTAAACTCCTCCAGTGATAAACGATCGAGTACGTACCGAAAAGGATGATACTAAATGGAGGCCAAAGTCTCATTTGGAGTATATATAATTAGTTACTCGAGCCTCGCAACTTCATGGCGTGTTATTATTAATATTATTACAATTATTATCATTATTTTTCACTTGAAAAAGGTTCAAAAAGTAGGCAATTGAAGGGATTGTTATAAATGTTGACAAGCTTTTTCATTCAAAATTTACGACATGTCATATATATCTCTCAATGGGAAAGATGGTGTTCCTATCTTAGCATTCAAACTTATGTTAGCGGTCAGGATTTGGTGGGATTCTAGACATTCTAAGTCAAGTACTATAAGGGTAAGAACAAGTATATCTTCACATTTAAAACTTTTTAATTTAATATTCAATCTTAAACTATAGACATATATATATCATACGAATTCTTTAATGCTCGGCGGTTGATGGCAAGTTAAATAATTTCAAATTTATATGTATTTTCATGGTTATAATCTATTATGTTTTAGCACCATCTAACAATGAATTTGGAGTTACAGCCAAGATATTTACATAGAAAACAAGATAGAAAAGACAATATATAGGTTAAATGTGCTACTTTAAAATAAAATTAAGGTTAGCACTGAAACTAATTACAAATTCAAATACCACCCAAATATATATATATATATATATATATATATATATATAGGGAGAGAGATTCATAAAAAGAAAAGAAAAAGAAAAAGAAAAAAACCACCTGCCACATAAAGTAACTATTATAGATATTTGTAATAAACGTAATCCTGAAATAGAATTCCAACAACATAAAAAAAATTTTCCATAAATGGAATGACAAGTATGTTTGAACAACGACAATTTATTATACCATACCAACGTCAAGCAAAAAATTTCAAAAAATTATTAATACCCACGACAACAATAAATAATTAACAGTAGAAGCCTAGAAGGGGTGATTGCTGATTAGATATTGTAACAAAACTGGTTTTAATGAGGTACAATTAGTACTACTAAATGTGCGAAATTCAGGTCTTTGTTTTTATAGTTTTTATTTAGTAAATGCAATGTTTTCTTCAATTCTCTTTTGAGACCCGTGATGAATAAAAGAAGAATGCGTACTAATTATATTTTCCAAACATATTACAAATTAGTGTTTTTCTACCATAAGGAGTTATACCGATAGTTCAAGTAAAAAATACTAAGGTAAATAGACATTTCTAAAACAAATAGGCTGAAAAACAAAGTCCACATAATGCATTTTTCATGTCCTATTATAGAAATCTCCTCCAAATATCTAAAAGGTTTATTGGTCAAATAAAATTTAAAACCTCATGAAATATAATTTAACTGTGTATTATTTTTTTGTTAGTCACTTTTTTTTATTAATTCTAGCAAACGTTAGAAGGAAGAGGAAAACAATATCCGATCATATATATCCATCTATAATATTATACATATCAACAAGTTGGTATATATAACTAATTAATTCGTTTACGCAATCAAAACCCATTTTCATAAAGAAAACGTCGCTAATATAGTAATAATACAGTAAATCATCGGAGTACATAACTTGGTTTCATATATATATATATATATATATATGTATATATACACACACACACACACACACTCACACACTTCATTTTTTAAATTAAGAGCATTAAGGGTGGCCCAATAGGTGGTTGAATAAATTCAAATACAAATTTCTTTGGGTTCAACTTCAAGTGGGTGTTTAGTGCAGGGAAATGTAGAAATACACTCATCTGTATATATAAATGGGGACATATTCATGGGTCCAATTTCACATAAAATTTTTACGGCTGTGACAAAGTCCACGTAAACCCACCCCCATCTACAATTTGAGTGAGGACCACGTACCTTTTTCTTCTTTCAGAAGTATTGTTTGTAATTAATTACTTGATGAAAGTGGTCAATTATGACTTAGGGTCTACTTTGGCAACATAGAATCACAAAATGGGTCCAATTACAGCACCATTTTAGCTGCCAGTAATTAGGCGTTCCAATATTTCTAAGCATCCGCGTCGTCTTTATCTTCTGGTAATGTCTTTTTGCTCCTTTTTGTACTCTATATATATATATATATATATATTTATGTATATAATATATATAGTATATTTTGTATCCAAGTGGAATATTAATGGTATGTCAAAATTTTCATGATTGGTTTGTTTACAACTGTATATCTCTAATGAATTAGGAAAGATCACTACTTGCTTGTCGTAATTTATATAGGGAGCTCCATTATTCAGCTGATTAATATATAATATATAGAACAAAATCGTATCATATATAGATTTGTAGTTGCTTTTATACACATAGAGTAATAATAATTGCCCATATATCGGTTTAAATAGCTCTTTATTTTTTCAACGGATGAACTAACAACCGACTTTATACCAATCTCTTTCTACTTAAATTAATAAATTGTGCGTTTGAATATATAACTAAGAAAGCAAAAGGGACGCAGTACTGAGAGAGACTACTACCATCCTATTGATTAATTGTACCATAAATAAGTACTTTGACTTAATAGTGTGTATAAGCTGATTAATTCTTACGGCGGAACACGTAAACTTTAGATTTGGTGTAGTTACACATGCATACAGGGGCAAAGTCACCATAATAAGTGTGCTTCCGGCATCAGTGAATTTTTTTGTTATTATTATTATTCTTTTTTTTTCTTTTTTTTTTTTGCAATTTTTAGTTTTAAAAATTTTATTTTTTCTCATTTTACTCTTATTCAAAATTAATTATCTCTATCTAAATTTTCTAAAAATTTTATCTTTTAATGTATGTCTTTACTAAATTAATACGCTAGTTCTGTCACTACATGCATATATATATGTATGTGGACTGTATGACTTTTGTAAGAGCCCTATTTGTTTGACCGAGTAACTGTCAGTATGTTTCAACTATTTTAGCAGCGTAAGTTCACACCATAACAAACTACGTGTCTATTTGTATATATTGACTGCATTGAGTAGGGAGGTTACGACGGATTTTTCCATTTCCAATTTGAAATTTAAGAATAAAGAAACAAATATTAGGTCGGTGCCATAATTGCAACAAAAAAAAATAATCTCAGATTTGAGAAAGTCATACGTCAGCTATGTATATATATATATATATATATATGTATATATAGGCTCCATATTTGCCAAACTGCCACTAAACAAATATCCAAATCCTATATATGCCATTTATAATTATGCTACGTAATAACCGTTTAGTTGTCTTGGTTTTACGTTCTCCCAGAAAAAAATATATACCGTGCAGTGATGAAAGTAATAAATTTTTAATGACGGAGCTAATAAATAAAACAAGTATTTAATCAAATCAACTAAGTTAATTACTAAGTATTATGATCGTTTCCAATATGTAAACTAGTGCACACCAAAAAAAAAAAGAGAGAGAGAGAGAGAGAGAGAGAGAGGGAGAAAACCAAGTAGACCAACTTATAGACATTCCAAGTCATTGAAGAGGAAAAGATACTGGTAAATATTTGGGGATATTAGTTGGACTAATTTGGTTTTAAAGTTTTTTTTTTTTTTCTTATTTTTGAGGGGGAACAAAATAAAGTTTTTAAGTTTGTAGTAGGGCTTCCACTAAAAAAAAAAAAAGTGTTTAAAAGATTAATATGTAAATTTGAAACAAATACATATCTAAAAATGTAAATTAAAAAAATTGAGGGGACTAATTAATCACTCTTTTGTGACTACACTCCTCCGTATGTTTCAACCATTTCCTAGTATTTCAAATGTTTCTATTTTCTAACATTTCAAATGGGTATATGGAAAGCAACATTTGAGATGATGTATAATGTTGTACCATGTCATTGTTTGTAACTTTTAAACAAAATTCAAAATATTATGGAGACAATATTTTGACCATTTGAATGTTTTTTTTTATCATATTAAATATTTCATTCTAAATGTTTATCCAAATGTTCTGAAATGAAGACGTCTCTCATACTGTGGATGATGCGATCAATATTATATTTGTGTGTGTGTATATATATATATAAAGTTTTAAAACTCGGACTACTCTAGATCCAATATATATATTAATGCGTTATTTTTTTTAGGTATACTGTTTTTATAACCTAAGTGTCATGATATACACGACTATATGATAAATTTCCCTATATAAGGTTACATACATGATAGATAAATACTAATGTTCTGAAGTTACTTGAAAAAGGCCACGCGGTTATAACGCAGACCCTGTAATTTGGTAGCCAGTGCAAGTTGGGTATTTGTACTTTGGGGATTAGCTAATACACTGCACTTTTAAGGAAGACCTTCTTTACTTTTTATTATTAGTAATTCTAACTCACTCGTCTTGTCGTATATATAAATATCACTCTCGTTCATCAGTTTATTTAATACATTCACGCAAGTTCTGCACAAAATATTAATGCCCTATGCTCCAGAAGCTAAAGGGGTGACCACTTCAATTATCCAAAAGAATATATATATATATATATATATATTATTGGATTATATTTTTGTCAATCATATAAAAGATATTAGTAATAGATTGAATTTAGACTCGAACTTAGATAGGAGTCTACCTAAGTAGAAACCTAACTAGTAATGAAATAGGAGTTTACCTATTATAAGGTAGAAGTCTACTTAGCAACAAGGTAAGAGTCTACCTAAATAGACATCTACTTAGTTATAAGGTAAAAGTCACCTAGCTATAAAGTAGGAGTCTACCTAGCTATGAGGTAGGAGTCTACCTAATTATAAGGTAGGTCTACCTAGGTAGATGTCTACCTCTTTATGAGAAAGAAGTCCACCCAAGTAAGAGTCTACCCAAGATTATATCAGACATCAGAAAAAGAAGTTCAAGCATCTATAAAGGAATAATAGTCGACAATTAATAGGAGTTTACAAAGAGAAATCAATCATTCATATTTAATATCGAAGACGTTAAATATTCGGATTTATTACATATCAAATCACCGGAATATGAAAGTTTCATTGTAATTAAAGAGAGAATAAACTCTCAAATTAATAATAGAATTAAACTCCTTTATTCCCAGTATACTATAAATTCTCTCGAATTGAGAAGAAAAAGATAAGACATAATTTCCAATATAAAATCTTGACCGAACTCCGGTTTGTCTGTATTGTTCTTAAAGTTTTATTGGGTTTTCTTATGTTATTGCTTAACATTCTTGATTATTTTGTTCGTTTGATCTTATTTTCTAATTCAAGAACGTTCATTTGATATTGGACGAAATTTTGCTCCAACATATATTATTATGTATATACACCATATCAAAAAAAAAAAAAAAAAAACCGCCGCTTCTATGTTTTATTGGGAAATGTGCCCTACTTACAATATATAGTATTCGAAAAAAAAATAAAAAATAAAAAAATTTCTCACGATCTTAAAACTCATCATCATAAATTTATTCCCAAGTTAACCTCTCATTTGATCAATCAAGGAAAGACAAGACTTACAGTCTATCGCACCCTATATAATTGACACCACAAATATATCACGATTCAAGTAATATAATGATATATATGTCATAGTATTTATAACTAATTCCTATGCACAAGATTATAATAGTCATATAATCGTTACTATTCATACATGCACAGTTTTTCTTACTTTCATATATAAGTAGCCGGCCTTATGGTCAAACAGAGAAAAAGTGCCGACATGGACTGGGCAAAATAAGGAAGTTGCATGGAGATAACGTCAACGCGTAGATGTTAGGTTTGTTGTAATTAATTCCAACTTCAAGGGTGTTTTCAAATCCCAGATGTATAAATAAAAGGCTGCAAAAGGTTGTAAAAATACCAACAATATCAAATACTAAAAAACAAACATTAGAACATGGCGAAAGCTTTCTTCTTCAAAATACTCTTCGTCTTTTTCTATCGCATTCTGTTCAGAAAACTAAAAAGCCTGCGAAGAAGTGCGAGCAACATCCATGCAAGCAGCGGGCAGAACTCGTCAAGTCTTAAAAAATGTCACAAGTTTTGTTCTCTTTCGTCCGCTACTAGATCTGAGAATCGTGATCGTGATCGTGATCGTGATCATGATCTGATCTCCAACGCCACCGTGATCTTCAACGTGGAAAGATCGTTGCTAAGATCTTCTTCTTTGTTCCCGTACTTCATGCTCGTGGCGTTTGAAGCGGGAGGTCTCCTTCGGTCGCTTATCCTTTTCGGTGTCTACCCCATCATCTGCTTGTTGAGCCAAGAGATGGGGTTGAAAGTGATGGTGATTATATGCTTCTTCGGGATAAAGAAGGAGAGCTTTAGGGTTGGCACCGCGGTGCTGCCGAAGTTCTACCTGGAGGAGGTCGGGAAGGAGATGTTTGAGGTGCTTCAAAGGGGTAAGAAGAGAGTGGCTTTGACGAATTTTCCTCTTGTGATGGTGGAGAGCTTCTTGAAAGACTATTTGCAGATTGATGTTGTGGTGGGAAGAGAGCTTAAGGTGTGTGGTGGCTATTATGTTGGACTCATGGAAGACCAGAAGAAGATGAAGAAAGATCTTGCACTAGCTTCTTCTCTTGAGGAAATATTTCTCTCAGAGAAGACAAGTAGTGATAACGTCATTATTGGCATCACCGATTTCAACAACTTTTGCGACGATCACCATTTTTTCTCTCATAATTGCAAGGTATGAACTTATGTTAACTTGGTATAAACAGAGAGAAAAATATATATTTTATAGACATATCATCATCATGGTTCATCCGTAATTTTTTATTCGATAAGTGAACTTGAATAGTTATGTAGATTTAGCTTACATTTGGTTTATCGGTTGGAGATGAAAATTTTAAGTTGAAGTTCGTTAATTTTTAAAAAACTAATTATAATTTTTATTTACTTTTCAGAAAAAGATAAAAATTAAGATGAAAAAGTACAGTTTAATTGAAATTAAGTTAAAATATCAAACGAACCCTTGGACTCTAAATTTTAATATTAAATAGTAGTGTTATGTGAAATTTATTCCAAGTCATAATTTTAATTAGGTGATTTATTAGTTTAGTGGGGTTAGTTCAGTGGATGGGAGGGGATTCAGCATGAGTTTTTAGATTCGAAAGCTAAAAATAATCTTATTTTTCTTTCATAAATAGAGAAGCATAAAACCCATATACCGTTAGAAAAATAAATTAGATGATATATATATATATATATATATATTTATATTTTATTCTGACTATAAAGGTACAACTAGTAATGGCACATGTAAGTTATACATCCCAACTCATAAGTTATTGCGTAAAAGTAGTACATGGGGTCCTCTTTTCGGTGACATAATTGATAATTAAATTTTCTTACCAAAAAAATTAATATATATACTTTTGTCTGAAAACCATTTTTCACAATGATTAGCAATGATAAACATGATTATTCAAAAAAAAAAAAAGAGTAACATGAAACAAACTAATCCTTATACATACATATATCCATATATTTATAAATATTGGTGTCGTATGTAACTCAAGCTTTTTTTTTTTTTTTTTTTGGTGATAATTAACAGGATGTGTATTTGGTGAGCAAAGCAGACAAGAGAAACTGGGAGAATCTACCGAGAGAGAATTATCCCAGGCCCCTCATCTTTCACGACGGTAGATTAGCTTTTAGACCAACCCCACTGCGGGCCCTACAAGCCCTTATGTGGGGCCCATTTGGCTTTACTTTGGCTGTCGCCAGGGTTATTGTTGCCCTCTCACTCCCCTACGACATCTCCTCCCCCATCTTGGCCTTCAGTGGGCTTCGCTTGACCGTCACAAAGCCCAAAACTTCCGGCCCAGTGACAAGGCCCAAGAGATTAGACGACAGTCAGTCGAAAGGGTTACTCTACGTGTGCAACCACAGAACTCTGCTGGACCCGCTCTACCTCTGCTTCGCGTTGAAAGTCAACCTCACGGCGCTCACCTACAGCCTGAGCAGAATGTCCGAGATACTGGCGCCGATCAGGACCGTCCGATTGACGAGGAACCGCGACAAGGACTCGATCAAGATGGAGAAGCTGTTGAATCAAGGGGACCTGGTTGTGTGTCCCGAGGGGACCACGTGTAGGGAACCATACCTCCTGAGGTTCAGCCCGCTTTTCTCTGAGATCGCGGATGAGGTGGTCCCCGTCGCCGTCGAGACCCACGTCAGCATGTTCCACGGCACCACCGCCGGTGGGCTCAAGTGCCTGGACCCACTTTTCTTCCTGATGAACCCGTCGCCGATCTACACCGTTCAAATATTGGACAAATTGTCGGGCCTGTTCACGTGTCGTGATGCCAGTGAATCAAGGTTCCACGTGGCGAATCAAGTGCAGGGCGAGCTTGGGAAGGCGTTGGGATATGAATGCACAAAGCTAACGAGGAGAGATAAGTACTTGATTTTGGCCGGCAACGAAGGGATGGTAACAGCTTCTACAAAAAGTGATTAAAACAAAAAATCTTAAAAGATTAGCTTCTTCTTTTTTGTTTTATATTATAATGAAGATACAAATTTCTTCTCTTTTTGTTCTTTTTCAAGTTTTTTTTTTTTTTTTTAAAATGGCAGAGAAAATCTTGCTACTTTTGTTTAGACGTGCTTCTGTACTGGGATTGTATATTATTCCACGTAGCCCTTACTGAGTTCAGGTGAAAGTCACATATGTAAGTTGTCACATAAATATAAATATATATATATATATATATATCATTAAAATATTCTCTTCTGATATATATTGTTTTTTTTTATTTTTCTAAAAAGATATGAGATAAATTGTTTGTTTCTTAATGATATATTTAATATTACTGCAAAATTTAAAAGGTACGTTAAAAATCATGTGTTCTTATCGAAGAAATACTATCCTATTTGGGTTATGATTCGTGTGCATGAATGAGGCTATGGGGGTGTTTGGTGTATAAGTTTAGTTTGAGTTGAGTTGAGATTTTTAAGTTTAAATAGTAATTTTTGTTGACTTTTTTAGAAAAGACAAAAAATTTTTTCAGAAAAGATAAAAAATATGATGAAAAAAGTACAGTTTAGTTTAAAATGAATGAAGATGCCAAACATGATGAAAAAAGTACAGTTTAGTTTATATATGAGCTGCATGAAAGTTCGAACACTATCTTTATGCATTATAAGTAATGTATATAAAAAAAAAGAATTTAGAGTTAAATAACTTTTTTTAAGAAATTTTTTAACAAAAGAGCAAAGTTTTTAATAACTAGTTAAAATATTATTTTTTCTAAAATAATCAATCAATTTTCTTTAATAATTAATAGTTCATTGACAGCATTACAATAAATCAATAATTGATTATAATATGTATCATTATTTTTTATAATGATTGATCAAATCTAAAAAAAATGATAAATAATTATTTTGTTGAATGAAAAAATGTTACATCATTTGTTGTTCTGGGCTTAAAATTCGAAAGAAGGAAAAACCAAGAAGCTAGGCCTAAATTTGCTTACCGGCTGTAATTGGCAATTTGTAGTGATAGGTATCTCCTACTAATATTTAAAAGAGTCAAGATTACTTAAGGATTTATTTAATATTTAAGTTTAATTTCAATTAAATTATATTTTTTTATATTAATTTTTATTTTATTTTAATTAATAAAATTTATAATTAATTTTTAAAAAATTAAATAACTTCAATTTAAAAATTCTATTTCCAACCAATAAACCAAACGTAAGTTAAATTTTCGTTCTTCCTCTGCTTCCGCCACGTATCATATTTTCTTTTCTCTTCTTTCTTTTTTCTTCAGTTTTTTTTTTTTTTTTTGGCGTTTTTTGGGCATTATAAAAACTCTGAGAGAAGGAGAGAGAGAGACGGAGAAGGATACAAGTGAGAGGAGAGAGAGAGAGAGGGCTGAGCATGGGAAAGAGTGAAAGGAGGATAAAACGTTTTTTTAGGAGAGAGAGAGAAGGGGAGGGATTGACGGACTGTGCATGGGAAAGAGAGAAAGGACAGTGTGGTTCAGATACCTTAATTTTTTTTAATAATAACTTACATTTAAAAAAATACTTTTCATAAATTGTTAAAATATTATCTTTAAAACAAATATAAATAAGGTTATTTTCATTTTTAATCCTATACTTTGCTTTAATTTAAAAGATATTTTAGATATTTTAAATATAAAAATTAAGGATAGAAAATATATAAAATTATGTATTAAATATAATTTTATAATAAAAAATATAAAATTTTAAAATACATTGTATATTTTTTTGAATGAAAACAATATGTATGATATAAAAATATAAATAATACATAGTTGATCAATAAAAGAATAATTTAGATAATTTAATATCAAAATTAAGTATTAATCGATAAAAAATATAAATTTATATATTAAATATAATTTGATGATATATAAATATAAAAATTTAAAATATGTGATATATTTTCTGAATAAAAATAGAATATAAGATATAAAAATATAAATTTATATAAACTAATTCAAAATTTTTTTTCTCATATGACCCCCCACGTTCAACAAGTGTAATAATAAAATATTGAATGCCAGCTGCAACATTAAATTACAGTACTATCCGATAGTTAAGAGAGACAGCTGTATTATGTTGCCGTGTTTACCAAAAGCATGGAAAAATATGTACCTTCCTTTAAAGTTATTCGAGTCTCTAGTATTTGTAGCTTATTTGACGGGATATTTTGTTTTGCTTTATATAACTTAAGCATTTATTATGTATGTTTATAGTGGTTCTTCCTCAATAAAAGTTGCATTTTTAATATAAGGCAATGATTAATATAGTCCTTTCTCTTCTCTCTGAAATAGACAAAAACTATCATTGAGAGCTTGGTGGGGATAGTAAGTACTCCATAAGAAGCTGTGGGTTCGTACAGGAATCGTCGCGGTAATTGAAATATGTGAACAATTCGCTTTAGTAGGGACTATGTCTCTTCCTGAAATTGAAAGGATGAGCTATATATCCTCTATCTTTATTCAGTTTTTTTTTTTTTTTTTTTTTTTAATTTCAAGAAAAAGATAACACAATAAATGAAAGTGGAAACACTGGGAAGTGGTTGTATATATGCTATTAGTTGTGCTCTCCTTCGTTTTCTTCCTACATATATATATATATATATATGTATATATGTGTGGCTGTGGGTGTGTGTGTATGGGTCTAGTCGGCTATGGCCTTCGTTGGGTTGTACAGATATTCTGCTTATCTGTCATGTTTGCTTGTCTTTACTCCTTTTTATATTTATTTTGACCATTCTTGTTCAAAGGGAAATGCATAACATATGGTATCAAGAGTTCATCATATTTAGTCCCTTCATCTTATATATACATATATGTTTTGTGTATATATGTTTCGTGCATGTGGAGCAAACCACAAACACGCTTGATGTAAAAGTACAAGGCTACAGGAAACTCACAGATATACTTGTGCTGTCGAGCTACTTTTGAATGATAGCTTGGAAGGTCGAGAGAATTCCCAAGTGGCTGAAAACAGAAGAAATAAGAGATGCATAAATAAGTGCAGGCTGGACCTGCAAAAGGACTTGAATTTGGATGAGTTGGCATCACACCATGTGCTGGTATATAGAGAAGAGAAATAAGTGCAGGTTGGTATGAGATAATGACTTGTGGACTCAAAACTCATATTTGGTCGTTACATACGCATATACACACTTGTGGGGCACATGCATGCCCCCAACTCACTAAACATTACTTTTACCGCAAAATTTCTTCTATCTACCATCCCCTCCCTTTTATGCTAAAACCACATTTTTTAATATATATATATATATATATATATATATTAACTACCTGCTCCACAAATAATAATAATTTCTATCTACTTATATTCTAAAAGAATGATAATAATTAAAATCTTCTATGTACTTCTCTCGCCCCTCCTCTTAAAAATATCAACCGTTCTCATTTACATCTTCTTTATTCTTATTAACGGATTGATAATTATGCTGTATATTTATATGTTTTTTTTTTTTTTTTTTAATGTTTTCTTGACGTCTCATATGTCTTTTGGCAATTAATTTGATAGATTATGATAGACATTCTACCGTATTACTCTCCAACAACTGATAATGATCTAGAAGATTAGCGATATATATATATGTCGACATAATATGGTCAAGGATGAAATTATCGATATTTGTGAAAATGTTAGTACTTAAATTTTATGAAAATATCAATATAGGTGGAAAACTGGAAATTGATGTAAAATATGTAAAGTCATTTTAGAAAACTAAATTTTGAAATTAAACTGTATGAAACTCTAATACAGTTAATAATATATAAACAAAATGAAGCTCTCAATTAAATATTAAGTATACGATAAATTTGCATGGTAAGAATGGAGTATATTACAGTAACTTATAAGTTGATGTACGTTCATCAATTAAATAAAATCATTTAAATGCAATATATATAATATAGGTACATTACATTCATTATTTCATACATGATAAGAAAACATTAATATTAAAAAAGCTTTTAGAATGTTCGAAAATATTTGCAACATCTTATTAGTTTAAACAACATCAATACTAAGATATGACATTTGAGTATTTATTTTGTATAATTTTGGACAAGCGATATGTCTCTTAATCTCTACTGTCTATTCATATATAAAAATAATTGTGCATGAATATAAAAAATCATGAATTTTATTATATTAAAAGATAAAAAATAATATCAAGATTGATATTTTACGGATATTTTGTCGATATTTCCGTAGAAATTTCCACAATATTTTTTCATTTACTACTATACTTTTAACGGAAATCGATACTTTCAAAATTTTTTATGGAAGTTTCATGGATATTCGGCAGAAAAAATACGACATCCATATTTTCATATCGGTATTTCCAAAGTATAATTTTCGCAAAAATATCGGTGGAAATAACGATTCTTCAGTCCTTGAATATGACATAATCTACCTAATGACCCTTTGGATACTGAAATTGACCTTCAGGCAATTTGGGTTTGAAAATGAAAAATAATATGATAAATCGAATTAATAATCTATCAACTTACTCTAGAGTAGTTTACGTCGACGACTAAAGCTTGAATCGAGATCTGGTAAATTATTGGTCGTAATATCGTAGATTACCCTTTTGATCGACATGAATAACTTTAATAAGACACATTATGTTCGTTTTTACTTATCTATTTGGACATTAAATTCCTATAAATAGAGCATAAAATTCAAAGGGGTGTGTATGTGTGGGTTTTTATTTTTATTTTTTATTTATTTTTTTATTTATTTTTTGCATTCCTTATAATTAACTTGCATTTGGTTCGCCGGTTAGAGATGAAATTTTTTTGACTTTTCAATATCTAGTTATAAATTTTGTTGACTTTTTAGAAAAAGATAAAAACTGAGGTGAAAAAAAATACAATTTAGTTGGAGTTAAACTAAAATGTCAAACGAATCATTAATCTTGTCATATAGTAAGGGCCATGTTAAAACCCATTGGGCTATTGTTCGCTTAAAAAGTTTTACAAAAAATGTCAATTTGATGATATAATTAATTAAAAATTATTTTAAAAAATTTCTTTTTCTCTCTCATCCCTACTTCCCCTCCCTCTCTTCCCCCTCTTTCTTTCTCCCCTTTCACGTGACAAACCACCCCTTCCATCTCTCTCTTCCCTTCCCTTTCTCTCCCATTTCTACCGTCACACTGATCCGTCGATCCATTGTCTGGCCGCCACAAGCTCCAACGAGGCTGCCGCAATTCCGCCATCACAATCTGTCTCCACGAGCTCCAACGAGGCACCACGCTACTTCGTAGCTCCGATCAAGGTCTTTGCATAGGAGATCCGGCTACCAGAGTTTCTCTTTTGCTCGATCATGAGCCAACTCATGCTTCCGCCTTTGCTGGCATCTAAAGTTTTGATTGTGACCTTGTACTTCCGATCCCACCCTTGTGTCAAAGATCTGGCAATTGAAGGTTCTCTTTCACCCAATCCCGAGCCAAACCCTCATGCCTCCACCTTCGTCGGCATTTGAAGTTCCGATCGAGCTCACACGGAGGAGATCTGGTGACCGCGAGTGAGGAGATCCAAATCTCCTCCATTCACATTCTCTCGCCCTGGCCGTGGAGAGGAGATCTATTACGATGTTCTCTACGCGATCTTCCTCCGATGTCGGATATTGGATCTCTGCTCGGGAATGCATGGAGTAGAAGATCCATTCCGATCTAGTCTACCATTTCTGAACTATATAAATTGTTTTTTGTGAAATTTGGTTGAGTTTTTAAGGATTACAATGATGGATTTTAATGTTTTTTTAATATTTTGATGACAAAATTTAGAAATTCTGATATTTTTGTGAATCTTATTGAATTTTGATGTTTATGGTTTATGATTTTTATAGAATTTTGGTGATATTAGTTTAAAGATGGTGGTTGTTTAAATATTCTAGTGGCAAAAGCTGAAAAATCTGGCAAAATCAAAAGTTTATGACCGATAACCAGTTGATTACCAAGTTTTCGGTTGGTAACTAGTTGGTTACCATTTGGTTACCAAGTTTTTGGTTGGTAACCAGTTGGTAACCACCTGGTAACCCGCTGATGGTGGTGGTTACCGATCGGAAACCCTCCAACGGTCGGTAACTAATTGATTACCAAATAAATACCAACTAGTAATCAGACGGTTGCAATATAGATACTAATTAAAAAGTAATTTAAAATAAATAGATAAATAAGTATTTATGATGTCGTCTATGATATTTCTTGCAAAAGTTTTTTTTATGTATGGTAAAAATCAATCCTAGCCATGATTTTATGGCATTTATAAAAAGTGCCTCGGGAACAAAGGGCTTCATGATCGGGCCTAAATAATGTCTTCTAACTTCTAAGCCCAAGTTCTACGTAATGCACTTCATTGGGCTTTAAAATGGGCCTAGCTACAGCTACATTTGGGCCAAATAATTGGGCCAGTAGAACTAGTAGTTAACCGCGAAAACACGTCCCAACGTTGTCGGTTTAACGAGAGTCGCACTTGTATAAAAAGGACGAGACGTCCGTAATTATTCTGGAAAGTTCATCTTCACCCCGCAATGCCCTAGCCATTTTCTTCCTTCCCCACAACCACGACCTAAACCTTCCCTTCTGGTTCTAGGGTTTTACGCTTCAACAACCTCAATCTGGTTCTTCACTTCTAAGGTTTTCCGTAATGGGTACGGAGAGGAAGAGGAAGTTGAGCTTGTTTGACGTGGTGGACGAGACCACCGTGCCCGGGACGATCCCGAAATTGAACGGCGGCTTCGGCGGAGCAGCTCCCATGGCGGGGAACAGTCTGGTCAACACGTGGACAGGGAAGGCCTACTCGCAGAGGTACTTCGAGATCCTGGAGAAGAGGAAGGCATTGCCTGTTTGGCAGCAGAAGGACGAGTTCTTGCAGGTTTTGAAGAATAACCAGACTCTTATTTTGGTTGGTGAGACTGGTAGTGGTAAAACTACTCAGGTTTGTTTTATCTCCTGAAATTGTTTTTTCGTTCCATCATTATTATTATTATTATTTTCCTGCTTGTTTACCCTGCGATTGGCTTGCGAGAAAATTAACAAGAAAGAAAGAAAATTTGGACTTTAGAGATTGTTCTTTTGAGAAAATTGATTCTATGTACGTTCTCCTTTTTCATTTTAATTGATTCTCCTTAAGTGAGGATTTTAGGGGATACTGGGTCAACTGATGTGGTATATTTTAATTGTTTAGAAAAATCGAAGGAAATACAAAATTAGTAGTGGATGAAAGTTCACTGCTTCAGTGGGTGCTTAATTTTTGGGAAAATAATTTTTGTTTAACGATTTATTTTGTTCAAGCTGTTATTGTACCTGCAAATTATTACTGCTTTTGGAATCTATACATTTCATGTAATTGTGTGTCTGTTTGGAGATTGGTAGACCATTGCCCTCAAGTGATATCTTTATAAACTAGGTGTAAATTATAGGAAATGGAGAAGATTGACCCTACTCTGTTTCCATTTTCTATGTTGTTGTTTGTCCCATTCCCCTTGTTGTCTGTGTCACTGGCTCTACAATCATATTCATCTTTATCTGAGGGGTTTTTTTTTTATTTTTTTATTTTTAACTCAAATAAATGGATATGATACATATTGACTATCGAAGTTTATATTTTAAAATTACAGATCCCTCAGTTCGTTTTGGAAGCTGTTGATAATGAATATCCGGATAAAAGAAGAAAATGGATGGTTGCGTGCACCCAGCCACGTCGAGTGGCTGCAATGTCGGTCTCACGACGTGTTGCTGAAGAGATGGACGTAGCCATTGGAGAAGAGGTTGGTTATAGCATTCGTTTTGAAGACTGCAGTAGTGCGAGGACAGTTTTGAAGTACGCATGTTATCTTAACTCCTACTTTCAGTTTTCATTTAGGGTCTTATCTTGAAGACTGAACATCCTTGCTATGTTTGGTTGCTTTTGCATTAAATGGCTACTTGACATATATTTTGTTCTTGTCATAGGTACCTGACTGATGGTATGCTTTTAAGAGAAGCAATGACAGATCCACTTTTGGAACGGTATAAGGTAGTCATTCTCGATGAGGCTCATGAAAGGACTTTGGCGACGGATGTTCTTTTTGGACTCCTAAAGGAAGTACTGAAAAATAGACCTGACCTGAAGCTGGTTGTTATGAGTGCAACACTGGAGGCTGAAAAGTTTCAGGGTTATTTTTTAGGTGCACCACTCATGAAGGTTCCTGGTAGGCTTCATCCTGTAGAAATTTTTTACACCCAAGAACCTGAAAGGGACTACCTGGAGGCAGCAATTCGGACCGTTGTGCAAATACATATGTGCGAGCCTCTGGGAGATATACTTGTATTTCTTACTGGAGAAGAGGAGATAGAAGATGCATGTCGTAAGATAACCAAAGAGATTGGAAATCTTGGCGATCAGGTGGGCCCTGTGAAAGTAGTCCCTTTATATTCAACTCTTCCTCCGGCAATGCAGCAGAAAATTTTTGAACCTGCTCCTCCTCCATTGAACGAGGGAGGCCCTGCTGGAAGGAAGATTGTGGTATCCACTAACATTGCAGAAACTTCTTTGACCATTGATGGTATAGTTTATGTTATTGACCCTGGGTTTGCTAAACAAAAAGTTTACAACCCAAGAGTGCGGGTTGAGTCGTTGTTGGTTTCTCCAATATCAAAGGCTAGTGCTCATCAAAGATCAGGTCGTGCTGGAAGAACTCAGCCAGGAAAATGTTTTAGACTTTACACAGAGAAGAGTTTCAATAATGATCTTCAACCACAGACTTACCCAGAAATATTGAGATCAAACCTTGCAAATACAGTCCTTACTTTGAAGAAACTGGGGATAGATGATCTTGTTCATTTCGATTTTATGGACCCCCCTGCTCCGGAGACATTGATGAGAGCGTTAGAGGTGTTGAACTATCTGGGAGCACTGGACGATGAGGGAAACTTGACAAAGCTGGGAGAAATCATGAGTGAATTTCCATTAGATCCTCAGATGTCAAAGATGCTCGTTGTCAGCCCCGAGTTTAACTGTTCAAATGAGATTCTGTCAATTTCTGCTATGCTTTCAGGTATCTTCTATCTTCTATGTTTCCTTTCTTGTTGTGTCTGTCTAGAGTCTTATCTGCAGGATGCAAATTCTTCGAGGCTGCTTCATATGTATGCCTATTGAGCACGTGCACAGATGGGTATCTTTGCACATGATGTTCTCTAACTCGTCTATGTATAAGCAAGTGCTTGTGCATGCAGTAAGAGACGAGGTAGTATCGTGTCATATTAGGTTGTCATCAGCAACTGTGATGTCTGGGTTCCATGCCCCCGGTTGGCATGCACCATAGGATTTCTAAGTAAGTGCTGATGCAGATAGTTGCAGTTTCTCAGTATTATCTCATGAAGCAAATGGTGTCGTCTGGCCTCTATGCATCTGCTGACCTACCGTGGGCCTCCTCTGTGATAACCAATTTCTTTCTTAGTACCCAATTGCTTTGTCCGGCCTAGGGAGGCTCAAAAAGCTGCAGATGAGGCGAAAGCTAGGTTTGGGCACATCGATGGAGATCACCTGACACTTTTGAATGTGTATCATGCGTACAAGCAAAATAGTAAGTAGCATATCTAATTTCCGTTTCTTCTTTTCCTCCCTCGATTTTCCCTTTAGAAAATTTGCATCAAGTAGTGGATGTTGGTGTTAATAGTTTTATTTGCTTTTGCTTTTGTAACAGATGAGGATCCATCTTGGTGTTATGAAAATTTTATCAATCACAGGGCACTGAAGTCTGCAGATAATGTCAGACAACAGCTAGTTCGCATCATGGCACGATTTAACCTCAAGTTGTGCAGTACTGATTTCAACAGCCGTGATTACTACATCAACATAAGGAAGGCGATGCTAGCTGGGTATTTCATGCAGGTAGCACATATGGAGCGCACTGGACACTACTTGACCGTCAAAGACAACCAGGTATCCGTATTATGTTTTTTTTTCCTCCCTAGTTTCCCCAGAGTCTCTGTATAAACTCTAATGCTACGGGGGCGTTATTTATTCTTCAGGTGGTGCACTTGCATCCTTCAAATTGTCTGGATCACAAGCCAGAATGGGTCATCTACAATGAGTATGTCTTAACAAGCAGAAATTTCATACGGACAGTGACAGATATTCGCGGCGAATGGTTCGTTTTCTTTTATCTATAACTATTTATGTTTTTCCTGCCGCCTTAGTTTTTTTGAGTGGTAATTTGTTTCTCATGGTTCTCGTACTTCGTCTTTGTCAGAAGTCAGAATTGGTTTCGTTCTCTGTATTGAAAATGATTCTGTCCATGATTTATGTATCCATGTCCTGTGTGACAATAAATTCAATTTCCCCCCCATTCATTCTCAGTAGTTTATATTTTGAACCTCTTTCCCTCGTGTTAGTTATCAGATTTTTTGTGGATACCAGTATTTAAAGCCTTATATTATGGTTCTCCCTTTTCAAAGCTTAACCATTCTTAAATGTGCAATTTTATTTTGTTACAGGATAGTTGATATAGCACCACACTACTACGATCTGGAGAACTTCCCTCAGTGCGAGGCTAAGAGAGTTCTTGAGAGGCTTTACAAGAAGCGCGAAAAGGAGAGGGAAGAGAACAGAAACCGGAAATGACGTGTTCTCCCCTAAAATCTTTTTACTCCTTGGATATTTCTCCTCCACCAACGGAGAAACTGTGGGCATCTTAATTCTCAAAGACGTCAATCGAAGCATTTTCTACCTCGCGGTTGTCGGTGGTTGGTGAAATAATGGAAGACTAGGCAATATTTATGTATCTTTTTAATGATGATAGCTTGAGTAGACCATTGTCTTGTTTTGTATCCGCAAATTAAAGTTTGATTTGGATTTTCTGGTCACATTTTCTAGAAATTGGTAGGTAATTAAAAGATAAGATGGCAATGGCGTACTGATTCTGTTGCCTTTTTTTTTTTTGGCTGCATGCCAGTTTGTGTCGTTTCGAAGTAGACTGCTTCATTGGTTTCAAATGTTTGGTTCTCTCCTAGATCTTACCGGAACACCCTCAATCTCATGAAAACTCGTTTATTTTGTTCGACGGAACTCGTCTAGATTGGGTTATCTCCCCGAAAAAAATGGTTTTTGACGTGGAATTGGAGATAGTACACAAGTAAAAAATGAGAATCTAACATGCTTTCTTTTCATAGCTTCCTTCGCATATCTTCCTATGATCGAATTCCACAAGACCATATTCTTGTTGGGCATCGCGTCAGAGACACAAAGTGCTGCGTCATTAGGTCAAGTACCCGATCTCAACATCCAGACAGAGCTTCAACAGTTCCACGAAATCACGGTTTTGGACATAACCATTGATCATTGCAGTCGAACAAACCACAATCCTCTGACTCATTCTATCGAAGATTGCTCACCTGTCGTATCATCTTATTATCAATATACCAGTTAATCAAACTCCAAGAAACTAAATTCTTCTCCGGCATTGTATCAAAACCCTCTCAGCGGTCACGCAGCCATCCTATTTTCATGAAACTTGAAACCAACACAACCCAAGCAGAAACATCCTTCTCGGAAATCTCATCAAACACCCTCCTTAATGCTAGCGGATCACCCACATCCACAAACCCTCTTGTTGATGGTGTGGTCGGGATTGGTGGGGTTTGGTACGAATCTCTTTCATTTCCTGAACTCACGTCTTCGAGAGCCAAACGAGGAACCAGGAGCGGATCAAATCGAGGCCGAGAACATCCGAACACTTTCTCGAATTGGAGAAATTAACCATGCCGACCACTCAAAGCTAAGCCTGCATCCCAACGGGAACTCGGTGACTGGTAGTATCCTATATTCCATGAAACAGGCCCTAGGGACCAGTAGAAGACCACTCCCAACTAGGGAGTGAGCATCCGGGTTCCGGACACACCCGAGCCCTTTCTGAATAGGCCAACCTACAGGGATACTGACCCGTCGCTTTGTACCGACTAACAAAAGAATCATGGCAGGTTGCACACACCACCACCCTGACCCCTAACACCTGACACCCAACACTGGTACCTGTCCTCGCTCCCACGCCGGCACCACATTCCCCTACTACTTGTCCTCGCTGACAAAAGCACCTGTGTCCTACATTTGTGTCCCCCGATGTCCGGGTAAGAAGAAACGTGGCATTTGCCCAGTGGATACTAATTAAGCATTTCGACGCACAATCCAAATCTTAGAATTACAATCCAATTTTTTTTTTCTCAGCCTCACTATTCATATAGTTTTGTAACTCAAATTTTAAAAGTCCATAACTTTGCATAGACAAGTCCAAATGAGATTATTTTTTTTAATTGCAGAGAATTTCGAGACGAACAAAACAAGCTCCATATTGATATTTTTTTTTTCCGAACACATTTCAAGTTTTTATACTTTTTAACTCCAGCAATTTAAATGCCTCGATAAATGCACAATTAATCTAAACTCAAATTCTACAATCCAAACCTTAACACCGAATGCATGCTAAGCGTTTGTGCACTTAGCGCGGGTCTGCTTACCAGGATCACTCAAGGCACAACCCACCAAGGCTAGTTAGGGCACCTGAACCCACAAGAATAACTATAAATAAGGGAGTGCCTCACTCCTTCAGGTATGACCATTTTTCCTTGTCAAAACTCTACTCCTCCACTTGCCCTTCAGTTCTCTTCGTTGACTTAAGCATCGGAGTGTCTTTAGTAGACATCCTACTGGTGTCCCTTTTACTCCAAGGTGCTTCTCTTTTTGTAGGCGATAAGGCGGAGCACAACGACATAGGATCAACCCCACCAACCAACCACATCTGGTGTTGAGTCAAGGATTTTTGGCACTAGAAGGAGGGCACCACATCTTACCAGCAATCACTTCCTTTTTCTTCACTTACCTTCTTTTCGACTCTCTATGCATGCCCCATCAGGTTCATGGAGGAGCAAAACCTTCAAGACCAGAATAACCAGGAGCCCGCCGTTGAAACTGGTTCCCAAAGCACTCGGAGGGCCCCATGGAGGCGCGGAGCATGAGGACCACAGAAGCCTATCCAGATGGAGATCCTCATAGGGAATGTCCAGAACCTGATTGAGGCTGTTCGCGTGCTCGCCGATGCCTTTAGAGACTTCTGAAACACTCTACCCGGCCATGCTCGAGTAGACGAAGCCGAAGACTCCTCTCATCAACGCTGACCCTAAAATTTCACTAAAAAAAAAAAAAGCGGACCTGAAAAACAAGCATGAGTTGAGCACGGCACTGATCACAAACGCATGAAACTGCAAGACCAAAGCGTTGAACTCTATACCGAACACCATGTTGAGAACCGTGGACGCTGGGTATTCGTTGGGGCTAAGACCAGTTTTTCGCATCCACAAGAAACATCCATACACTCCCTGTGGGACCTTAGTCGCGGGCATTTCGTCGAACCATGTTGTAATCGGCAAGCATGTTGTTCGAGAAGAGACTGCTAATGGAGTCTATGGGAAGATGAGAGGTGAGAATGGCCGTTGGGAAGGTATAAATATGGAGGCGGGGTTGTAGTCAAAGATTGAAAAGCTCTTCTCACCATGGCAACGTTAATTTTTGATCAATATGTGTGTGTGTCAGTTTAAAATTTAATACAAGTTTATTTTCACTTCACCTGAGTTCATTTTCCCAAGAAACCAAAACCCAAGCTGAGGGTGAAAACAATGTGTTTTTTGGGCATGTAAAGAGCAGAATATCAACTTATAATAATATTGCAGAACAGCCTGATGAGTGGAACACATCACATACAACTGCATATCAATGCTTGGCCGATATAGCCATAAGAAAAGTAGAACCGTTTTTTTTATTTTTTTATTTTTTATTTTTTATTTTAAGAAAAGAGGGAACACAGATTGTTTTCCGTTGTTGACAACCATGAACTTGTCATTTCCGTCCGGGCAAGTTATTGTAGAGTTCATCAATTTGAACCTGTCCAAATGTTTTAATATCATAAGTTGTAGTTACGATTTTTTTTTTTTTCCCTCAATGAAAACAAACCAGAACAATCTGAGTTTACCTGGTAATACTTGAGAAGATTGTTTCTTTTCTTTTTCAACGTTGCAGTCACCAAATCTCTTTCCATGTCGAAAGGATGAGGTTCTAGAATCACTCCTCTCACGTATTCGAAACCTCTCAGCTGGTTCAAGGAAGGCACCAAAGGTTAAAACATGTTTTTATCACATGACAAATAGTCAAAAAGAAGCCGAGTCTCACTTTATTATGCGACAGTTTTAATGTACCATCTCTTGTGTAATTATTGCGGCATTAATAATGATAAATAGCAATTTTCACAGAAAACTAAGAGAGAAAAGGACTAGAAAATCATGACATAATATGAGATTGAAAATTTGGTACCTTGTTTCTCTTGGCTGTCACCTTAAGCTCGGAAAGCACATGGTTCTTGAGCTGATCGAGATGACAGAGTTCGGAAAATGAACCCATATGACCATTCTCATATGCCCAATTTTTGGTGTTTTCGTCATGTGGTACAACTACTGCAATTACGGATGACTTGAAGCTGTTCCCATAAATCCATAACTTAAAAATAAATAAAAAAAACCAATCAGATTTAATTAAGGAATGAAAAAAGCAAATGGTAACCAAAAAAAAAAAAAAAAAACTTACATCTTCTAAAATTGGAGTGATAGCATAAACATTTTCCAAGTGTTCAAGTGCAACATATTCTCCTAGGGACAGTTTTATGAGATTCTTCTTCCTATCAATTATCTTTACAGCCCCATTCGGAAGCATTTCGCCTACGTCTCCTGAAAATGGCAAGGACTTGAAAAATGTCATTTTAAAAGAAGCAAGTCTTCATTGGGAAATTTCTTCTGAGACTAGGAAAGGAGAAGCTTTACTCAACCTGTATGAAACCACCCATCTCTTATTACGTCTCTTGTCAGCTCAGGATTCTTGTGGTACTCAACAAAAACCGACTTCCCTCTTAGGCAGATCTCGCCACGAGGAGGGTTTCCGAGCGGGTTGTAGCCCATCTCTGGAACCTCCTCCAGGCGCATCTCGTTAAATACTGATATAGCACCAACTGTCCCAACCATGCTCATTTCATCAGGGAAGGCCATAGTTGCTGGTCCACAAGTTTCTGTCAACCCTGAATTGACCACAAACGTTAACCGGTTCAATGTCTATACAAAAGCTGTAATGAAAGATTTGAGCGCTGTTCCGACTTAATTCTTTATTCATGCTAAAATAGCAGACGAAAAGAAGTGAAAGTTTTGTGTGTCTTTTCTGTAAAGAGCAGATGTCCTTACCATAGCCTTGGACAACAAAGGCGCAGCTAGTAACACGCAAAAATTCTTCGATCTCGGAGCTCAAAGGCGCGGCTCCAGATATTATAAGTCTTACACGGCCACCTAGCCTTGCTTTAATCTGAAAGATCATGGATAAAAGAAGGTAAAACAGCTATTATCAGGAGTATTATAGCCGAGTTATGCGGATTAAAAAAGGGAAAACCTTTCTGAAGGCTAAGAGATCTGCTAGTGGTGAAGCGTATTTGTTTTTGAACCCCCAATTCATCCAAGCAAGCTTACTGTTGAATTGATAAAACGGTGTATCTTAGCAAATATATAGCAATACAACTGTAAAGTGAATATCATGGAATTATATTATAGAAGAACAACGTAACTATTTGTAGAGAAGATCAAAAATTTTTCTTCTCCTTGGGTTGAGCTCTTGTACCCCTTTCTTTATGCCTGAAAAACAGATGAGTTTAACAGGATAAGTCGATCGAACTGAAACTATGAAGCTGTTGGAAAATGATGATTAGGAATATTTCTGTACCTTCATATACTCGTTCGAAAACTCGAGGCACCCCGGCAAAAAGTGTTGGCTTTAGTTCCATTAGATCGTCCGCCAGTGCATTAAGATCCTTCAATTAAGAGAAGTAACACAGTTATAGAAACGAGCTAACGACCAAAGAGTCTTTGATTGTAGCCCAAGAAATAGTATTTTCAGTAGCAATACCCCATGAAAATAGCCCACAGAAGCGCCGTTATGAAAGAAGTATTCCTCGATCAAGCGGTCAAGGATATGAGCCAGAGGCAGAAAAGATAAATAGACGTCATCTGGTGTCATCTGCTCAAACTCAGAGATGCATATTTTAGTAAAACAAGATAGACGTTGCAAGAGAACTAGTAATTCCATAAGAGACAAAACGCAAGAGCATCCGTAGAATTTCTCTCACAAATACTCTTGTAAGTACATCACGTCTTGCAACATTGACTACACGATGTGCTTTCTAACATAAAAGTGCGTAGTTGACCCTGAATGGCATAAAAACAATCTGTCGGAGGTTAAAATCTAAAGTTTACCTTGTCTTCAAACTGTTCCATGAATAGGTCAATCCCTCTAACAGAAAATGCTAAAATTTCATGTGTTAACACAACGCCTTTAGGATCTCCACTGGTACCACTGGTGTACATAATTGTGCTAACATTATAAGGCTGTGGGGGAACAACCTCCGTCGGGTTTTGTTTTCCCTGAAAAACATTAGACTCAAAGGACATGAGTTGAAGCACTAGCAGTTATCTCAATTTGGGACTCTGAGGATGTTTTATAAGTTGATTTCCATAAACCATTTGCTTAAGTGCATATTTAAAGAAAAAATACCATAGTAAATTGTTACCGCGAATCTTCATAAGGTGGATTTGGTACTTAACCATGGCCAAAATATCTAACTGTTACAAAATTTTTGGTTATAAATGACACAGTCAAATGATAGAACAACTAACCAAGTCAAGGAATTCATGCCACGAGAATGGTTTTATCCCATATTCAGCCGCCTTTTCTCTCTGTTCTTCTGGCAATGAAGAGAAGCAAATCACAGCTGCAAAACCACAACCAAGCTTCAGTAATAAGCCTTTTACCAGTTTCGATACTAAAAATCGATCCTGCAATGCTCACATTTTAGCCGTTGGGACGATCTGCAATCAGAATTCAGTAGCTGCAAAACATAGCATATGCATATCCACTCAGAATCATCATTTCTTTTAGTTTAGGCATTATGATTGGTTAATGACTTTACAGGTAAAACTTTCTCGGTTTCTCACCTCTTTAACTTTCTTATCTTGGACGAAAACATAATCGACCTCCGCGTGATCTATGATAAAATTTACAGCTCCTGGCCCTGCTTCCAGGAAATATATTCAAAGGTTAAATTCAAATCATTACATCAAATAAAGGGGTCCAAGTATAACTTTAAATTCTCCCAAATCTCTCTGTTAATTTCAATAGGAATCTGTTTATTATGGCGCCCCGGGCTAGGGAAAACCATGTGTATACTACTTCCCCTGCATTTGGCGCCATTTGGGTCCAAAGAGAAACAAAAATAAAATAAAATAATAAATAAATAAACAATATAGAAAGAATGTTTGAGAGCGACATTACCAAGGGTATCATAGAGAGGCACACAAATAAAACTATGGGCATTGCAAGCCTACATAGAACATAAAAAATTGTTATATGACTTACAAAACGAAAAAGGAATATACATACGTACATATATATATATATATATGTGTGTATGTGTGTGTTAAACAACATAAATTATAGAAAGGAAAAGGACAACACAAAAAATTGAAGTTGTTGTTGTTAAAGTACGAAACCTCCATTGCCACAATCCATTCGGGGCAATTTGATCCATAAATGCCAATACGGGAGCCCTGTCACAACTCTTACGTGATTATCAAGAAATCCCAATAGAAAATTTATATAATACACGCACACACACATATATATATATAAATATATTCACGAGAAGCAGAAAATATTTGTAAATAGATATGCTTACTTACAGGTTCAGCACCAGATGCTCGTAATGCAGAACCAAGGTCGAGAACTTCGTCATAGACTTCCTTGTATGTTTTCCAAACATAAGGCCCAAACTAAACACCAAAACAAAGTACAAACAAACAAAAGATGAGTAAACCCCGCAATACTAGTGGTCACAAACACTTGAAAGAAAAAAAGTGGCATCGTCTCAAAGACGATTTCCGACCTTCCCATCAACAAGCTTTCTCCAGCCGAGCATCCGGTTTCCGGGGTTTCGCCGTGTCGATTTGCTGCCATGTCAAACATCTTTTTGGTGTCAAACAAAAGGAAAGACACACCTAACAAAGTAAATAAGTTCAAGAAACCATCTCTTTAGTTAACAAGCCGTAACACGCAAGAAATAAATCCCAGATTAAAATATTATACACAGAAACAACAGATTGAAGAAAGTTGATTAATTTATACCTGAATAAATCCCAAGCTGTGTTTAATTCTGGATCAGGTGGAGGGAAGCTGTGCTTAGAGAGCAAATTACGGTACACCGGACCGACGGACGGCTTGCCATCGTTGCCTTCCTTTCCTTCCTCAACTTGAGCTGAGAATAACTTCATTTTTTTTTTTGGTTGTGTTGTGTCAATCAAAATTCAAACCTGCAAGGAAAAGAGAAGCCTCGAGACACAAGTGACTTATAGTATATTGGTGTATGCAAAAAGTAATTACTAACACAAAAAAAAAAAAAAAACTCAGAAGAAAAGAAAAAAATTCATGTATAATTAAAGAAACTGTCTTTAAATCTCTATCAAACAAGAGAGGTCCACAAGAAAAGTAAAAAAAAAAAAAAATACTCAAAGTCATTAAGGACCCACCACTACCCACCACTAACCTTCTTTCGACTAGTTTGTTGAAACTTAAAAGAAATTTTAGAACAATAAATTTGCCGACAAAAACATCAAGTCAATTTAACATAAAACATACAATCAGAAAGGATACATTTTTGGCCCCCCACCCAAAAAGAAGAAGAAGAAGAAGAAGATATTTTGTTATCTCTTAGTATGTAATAAAAATTGCTTGAAAAGTGAAACAGAGGACCGTTGAGTTAGCCGCGTAATATAAGGAGGATAAAGATTGTGAAAGACTCAAAGATCCAGAAAAAAATAAAAAAGAAATAGCAAATTAACACCCAAAAAAAAAAAAAAAAGACATACAAAAGCAATTTTTTTCCTAAAACTAAACTTACATACGGAAAAATAGCAAATTTTGTGTAAGGCCTTCCTAACATTGTTATGAATTTAGATCAATATGTTTGCTGTGTTTTATATATATATATATATATATATATATAACTCGGAAAAAGAGAGTCCACAGACAGAAAAAACCAAGAAAAATCATGGAGTTGTTCCAATAATTTAAACTAGGACCGGAAATAATATACTACAAATCAAGTACTCAACTTTTATACTACAAACCCACTGATTGGTGGACTAACAAAAAAAAAAAAAAAAAAGAACATAAGTACATGCAGAACTGCAGAAGCCAACAGATGAAATATTAAAAATAAAAAAATAAAAAAATAAAAAAAAAGAAGAAGAAGAAGAAGAAGAAAGGGTCAACTAAGGAGGGAAATAACATGCAAACATAACACACAAAAGAGCGCCATGAAAAAAGGCTACAATCTGTAAAACCCCATTTGGCATTACTCAATAATTTATATGTGCGCCAAAAAAAAATCCCTAAAAAAAAATAAAAATAAAAACAACAGCAACAAAACTACGTGCAGTTTTTGTTACTTTAAGTAAACAACTCAAAACATTTGGCTGCAATAAATCAAGCATGGTGGTCCTTCAAAAATAAAATAAATCAAGCACTGCATTTGGACACCGGATCTGAACACATAGACAAAAATCATATCAAAACAGAAAAAATAATATGTATTTATATGCATATATATTTATATAACACAGATAGAGAGGGAAAGGGAGAGGTTTGGAACTCACAGTGGAGAATGGAAGATGATCATGCAGAGGTTGAGCTTTCAGCAACTTGAAAATATTATATTATTATGTAAAACACACATATAAAAGGATATTTTATTCCATGTACATAGATAAATATGTGTGTGTGGTATATATGTTTATATATATAGAGAGGAATTGAGCAAGTTGTGCGGCAAATCAGTTGGTTGAAACGGGTGGAGGGTTAGCTTGTCTCTGGTTTTGCCACCTTAATAAATCTCCCATCATATCTCATTTATGACCTTTTTGGATCCCTATATATATATATATATATACATATTCACAAAAAAAAAAAATTTAACATTTCTTTCTGCGTTTATTTATTGTTCTTAAATTGGTTTCTTGCAGCTTTGAACTGACAATGAAACCCATAAATCAAGTCAGGTTTAAACTAACTTTTGCAGTCTATTAATTATCCTTTTATTTATTTATTTATTTATTTTGTTTCTTTTTTTTTTTTTTTTTTTCTGTAGGCAAGGCCCAAATTTATTTATTCAGTTTTTGTTTTAAGTAAGCATTTCGTGACCACCCCTCCTATATTAATTAACCTATTCAGTTTATTATTATTATTATTATTATTATTATTATTCAGTTTACTTTCTTGCAAATATGCACAAGGAAATGGGAATTCTATCTAATCTCCCACATAGGCTAAAACAATATGTTTTTTCTTTTAGTCCTCTTGTAAATTGAGTTGTTGAAGCAATTAAGTTAATTTCTTACTGGTTGTTAAAGTAGTGTACCTTTTTTTTTTTTTCGCCCTCCGAAAAAGTTTTGTAATGTTAGAGTGTACTTTATACACAGAATCACGTGGGTATGACACCCTGTACTTTGCTAATTTAAGCCTCCTGCTCTGCTTTGGATTGTATTCCTTTTTACTCCTAACGGCATCTTCAATACGTTGTTAAAATTACGAGTTAAAACTAAAAAAAATTTCGTACTTAGGTTGGGTAGGGACACTATTCTTAGCTTGTATTTATTTTACAGATTTGAAATTAAATTTTTAGGTTGAAATAAGTTCATTTTTCAAAAAGTAATTTTAATTTTTATTGATTTTTTAGAAAAAAATAAAAACTTAGATGAAATTTTAAGATTGAAATGGAGAGTCAAATGAAAGTATAATATAATGCTAGTTTTGATGTTTAGGAATTGTTATACATGGTGGACGTGGTGCATTTTCCATCAAGTATAGTGCATTCTAAATTTTAACAATATTTGATTGCTATGGGGTTGATACTTTCACCTTTTCATTTATTCATTAATGGAGATGATAAAAGATAATTATAACATTACAAATAATATTACATATTAGTAGGATAACATATCAACTAAGGTTAAGTTAGTTTTTCATTTTTTTATGATAAATATAACATTTACTTATACATTGAAAATAACGTAAGTTTAGAACAATGTCATTTATCAGTTATCACCATTTATAATCATTACTTTACTTATATAAAAAAAAAAACCAATCACAAAATTACTATACAAGTGGTATTCAAATTCTTAACATAAAAACGTACGTTAAATATCACACAACTTTGATGAGTTGTGATGAACATATATAGCTTGTATTTGGACGAATCAAGCACTACCATATTAGAATGTCTTTTTATCCTATAATTATCTTTAAGTCTCACACGTGAATTTGCAGATAGGAATTAGTTCTAATCATCAACGTCTTTAATATATATTTATACACATATACGAATATGTGTACGTATTTATATAAAATGTCATCAATATTCATAAAATATAGGTTGGTCTTAAAAACTAAGCCATTAAGGAGAATACCTAACTGCTGCCGATTTTTCAAATGCAAGAGACTTCATATTTTTGAAAGTTCAAAGAATTTCGAACTCCCTTTCGTCAAATACTGGTCACCAAACTCATTAGGTCCAATTTTTGATCCAAGTACTTGAGAACGGGTTTAATTTCAACGGCTAATTCAATTTTATGTAGACTGTTCTAATTGATTTTTAGTTCCAAGCAAAGGGTGTATAATTGTTGGTTTTGCCACCTTATGACTAAAACTTTGCATCCAAAAGTCAATCTTTTAGAGATCATTAATTGCCACTCAATATTATTATCATTAACATGTATGATAGTAAAATAAAATGATTCGTAAACTTTCTTATCCGGCACCTTAATTTTGGCTGACAAGAACAACCGTTCTTTTGGGATCGTTGGATTCAAAAATAAATAGTGTTGATAAAAAATAAGATTTACTATGATACAACTTCTCATTACTATGATACAACCTCTCTCATAATTATCATAAAACTATTATACACATATAATAGATCTGATAAATTATAAGTGCACAATTGTTGTATTACCGTCATTAAATATATACTTTATTTTAAACTTAAAACCCCAAATAGACTATAAATCGATCACGCCACTATTCAAATTTATAACTTTTTGGACTTTTAAAAGTGGATTTAATTTATCTACGAGGCTTATTTAAGAAGAAAAAAAAAGATAAAATTAGATTAGAAAAAGGGTAAAAGAGCTAGAAAAAGAGTTTTTTTTTTAATTGTTGTATAGTTTTTTAATTCAAAATTTTAGTTTAATTAACTCAAGCTCTCTTTTGTCCAAAAAAAAAAAAAAAAAAATTTACGCTCTCCCTCCTTAAAAAAGTTTTTCTAGCTCCATCACTGATCACTGTCATTGATGGATAAAATTTTTTGAAATGTTAAACGGAGAAAAGAAAAAAAAAAAAAAAGGGATTTTGAATATGATTTGTGTGTGACTATATAAAAACGAGATAATAAAGTGGAATTAACGTGAGAGGATAAGTACGGTTAGGGCATATATTCAATAATAAAGGCGTTGGAAATGGTCGTCGAACCGTGCATGTGGCTGTTGGCTGCAATAAAGGCTTCCACGCATCAGTCCAATTTTGTCTTCTGCGCAAAAGTCCACATCACGTGTCTCATATAACCTTACTTAGTTTAGATTTTAAATTTTACTCGTCAAAAATAAGGTGCTGTAACAAAACTTTCTCCTAAACTTATTAAAAATTACAAATTTTGATACTTCCATGACTAAAGTATCAATTTTTTTATTTTTTTTAATCAAATGGGCTTGTCAAGTGGATATTAAAACTGTTAAAAATCAATCTCTTACTAATTATTAAAGTGACACATTTGTGATTAAAACCGTAAACTTTTTTTTTTTTTGAGGTTTCAATAATAAAGTATCAAAGTTGCAACTAACATATTATATTCAAGAGATTTTTTTTTAAATTTTATTTTAAGTTATAAAAGACAGATTGAGCAATCCTTAAACTTTAAGGATCAAATTTAAAATTAACCAAACTTACTTACAGTTTATCATTTATGCATTATTATTTTTTTTTAAAAGATCATTTATGCATTATTAAAGCACAAAAGGAAAGTAACAAGAATTGCATAATTTTACTGGGAACACCGGTGAGTTCCTTTATGAGTGAGCCATAAAACCATTAAAGGACAAACCCAAGGAAACGTAATTTGAAAAAGTAGATTGGTTTTAGGCTGAAACTTCCCAACGACCACTCTTTCTCTATATATATATATATATATATATATATATATATATATATATATTTCTTTATTTCTTTCTTTTTTTCTAATGGGAAAACTCATGATGATTTTGTTAACTAATAATTTAATGATTGGACATTTTAAGAAGACATTATGTCTAATCATCATATTTTTATCAAATAATGTTAATATGTTATTTTGATATAATTTTAACTAGATGGAAGGCAAATACTCCATACAACCACTCTCCCCACTTCAATTGTAGTTATCCCAAGAGTATTAATGACTTGACTCTATATATATAGATACATAAATATGGATGCATGGATGTAGTACTATGATTCGTATGCCATCTCTAATTTCTTCAAAAAAACAAAAAAAAAAAAACAAAAAAGAAAAAGAAAAAGTTGCATTTCTAATTGTTAGTCACGAAAAAAAAAAACGGGGTCCCGCACGAAATAAGTGTGTGATGTAGCAAGCGGGAGAGATGACATTCTCAACATAAATAATAAAAATAAAATATAATCCTTCCATCGGCAAGACTCGTGCAGGGACTTTGAAAACGATTAAACGTCACTTTTAATTATTTATTGTTTTGTAGGAGACACTTTACAATTACTGGTCCTGTACTTCAATGCCGTATCTAATTTCTCATTTGTTAAACCGTACTGCTTGTTTAATTATTAAGATAAATTACTTATTTAGTCCTTAAATTTTTATTAATTTACAATTTAGTTCTCTCTCTCTCTCTCTTTTTTTTTTTTTTGGTTTTGTGAAAAAGCTCTCTAAACACGTTAAAATGATACAAAATAATCCCTTTTTTTTTTTTCTAATAAATGTTAAAACTATGATAGACGGATGTCATATATATATGGTAAATGTAAGTTGAATTGTGTAATTCTTTTTTTTTATAATTCCTCTTAAATAATAAATCATATGTTACTCACGTTATATTTTCTATAAACTTTCAATTTTTTGGTATTAAAAAGGAACATTTTGCATTCTTATAAAAAGTTTAGGGAGCTTTTTTAACTTAAAAAAAAAAAAGGAACTAACTTATAATTTTATAAAAAGATTATTTTGAGACCAAATGAACTATTTATTTTAATTATTAATATCTTTAGGGTACTTCCACTACTAGAAATATGCCTTTTAGTAGCACCAGAAATGTGCCACAAAAAGTGGAAAAAATGCCACAAAAGGTTTTGCAGCATTTTTTAAAGCCCACAACTGCCAATTTCGTAATTGATTGTGACACTTTTATAATACAACAATTTTTATTTGCCGCAAAATTTCTTGCGGCACTGAAAGAAGTGCCGCTATTATATTTTGACGCAAAAACAAAAAAAAAATGATACTCAAATAGTACAATTACTATTAAACAAGCGAAAAGGAAATTTCTTTATAAAATTCACCAAAGGAGTTTCACAAATCATTTTAAACATACATACCATCCTTCAATTCAATATCAATATCCAACTAGTAAACAAATTCTGTTTATAAGGAATATCAACTATCTAAAATACTAAAAATATACTACGACCTATAGGCCATATTCAGTCTCATTTCCTTATACTTCTCATTTTCCCCTGCATAGTTTGAAACATACGTGCTTTCAATTTTCCTAATGCTTCGTCTGATTCACCAGGCAATTGTTGGCTGGTGGATGATTTTCCTCTGGCAAACAAAGTCACCAACAAAAAAGTATTTCTCCGTTAATTATTTGTTCCAAGTTTTTAAAAAAATGAACAAACAAAAATTATTCTATAATGAAGAAACAGAACAACATGAACAAAATAATGTGGCAAAATTTTTATTTATATCATATTCAAGATCCAAACTTCCACTAACAAGAAAATAACAAGATAATGCAAGATAAAGATTCATAGAGAAAACAATATACTCATCTATAATGAGATAAAACTTCCGATTCTCTGGTATCAGGTAGATTCTTAGCATAATCTCCAAGAGTAGGATCCATCCTTGTGGGCACAAATTGTTTTCCTATTTGGGGTATTTCAGCTTCTGCTTTGTCCAAGAAAGTTTCGATAAGCTTAAGCGTCTCCCTCATAGTAACATAAAAGGCAGATTTGTTTCACAGTCACATAGCTTCACTACGACAAGCAACAGAGCATCAAAAAGAAATGAATTAAAATAAAATCATGGAAAACCTCACTTCAGGTGAGAGGAATCAAGAACGAAAGCATCACTCTGAATTGCTGACAATTAGATTGATTTATGAAAAACACAAGTTGATTTAAGGTCACAAGTTGCTTAAAATCCACCAGGACCACCACCGATTGATGCAAAATCGCCAAAACAGGACACGTAAACCTTACGGTGAAATTGAAGAAAACTTACTAATTATCCTCTTATTTCGGTGAAATTGCTCGGTACAACTTAAGGAAATCACATAAACTCGAAGAGAAAACGAAGAATCTCACCAAATCCAAAGGAAGCAGAAGGAGCTCGAGTTCGATGCTGGGGTTGCTGGACTCGACCTCATTTGTTAACATGGAGAATCGGTGCAATCTCGACGAGCGACGACTGAACTACCTCACTGTCGAAAATGGATTCCCTAAGGTTCCCGGCAGTTTGAGTCATCTAGATCCGCCGCTGCGGCTGCGGCTCCTGATCGGACCTCCCTCGTGACAACATTTTTGTTTTCCTCTCAAGCTCCGATCAGAGCTTCAGAGGAGCCAAAACCACCCCTTTTTTCCCTTAAAACCATACAAAATCGAGAATCCATTTCAGAAATGGTTAAATAAGCTAAAACAAGCCAAGACTCCAGACGAAGAAGAAGAGAAACCCTAACGACGGACCATTAACACAGCAAAGAAGAGAGAGAGAGAGAAAGCAATCACCTAATCCAGACAAAGACAAATTAAAACTGGAAACAAAAACGAAACTAGCAGATCATAAATCACCATTTACTCCAGATTCATCTAATCCAGCCTAAAAAATTCACAATCCAGCAAGAAGAAGATGAATAACAAAGAAAAAAGTCGACCATGCCAATTGAACCAAATTAATCAGAGGAAAGAAAAGATTTACCTCTAGAGGATGACTGATTCTCTCATAATCAACGATTCTCTTGCAATTGCCGCTTCAATCACCGATTAAGGGCGAAGAACAACAGGAAAAAAAGGGAAAATGTTCGCGGAAGAGAAACCATGGAAAAATCAGCCAGAGTCAGCAATTCTTCGGCAGTAAAGGAGGCGTCGCCGACATCAGAGCTCGACGGAGATGTCACCGGCATCAGATCTCGGGGCAAACGACTCCGGCATTGGTTTTCAGAAGAGGCGTCGCCGGCGTTGGAGGTGAGAAAGAGCTTTTAGGGATAGAGAGACGTTTGATTTGGGGCAAAATGAAATGGGAGAGCTTTTTCTGAGTGTTCTTTAATTAATAATAAATAACAGAGCTTTGTTTGTTTAGAAAATTTAAAAATATGGAGGGAAGAGGACGAGACCTTTTTTTTTTTAATGGTTGCTTTTCTCATAACTTTTTTTTTTAAGTCCTTTAAAAAAAAGTGAGAATCTACTGTAAAGTTCTTTTTTTTTTTTTTATAGTAAAATTACGGTAAAATCTCATTTTATAAATCCTATTGATATAGTTCATTTTTAAATCGTCTGATTTAATCGAATGGTTGAGATATTATTTGTGCATGATAACTATAGTGTACTTTAACTCATAATATTATATACTAACAATAAAAAAGTAGAAATTGAAAAAAACTAAAAAAAATTGTTTCTCAACCAAAAACCGACAGCCGCCTGATACCGGTGAAGATGCTGAGGAGCCCCCCTCCCCCGACATTGGTGCCCCCCCAAACGATGACCAAATCTGGCTTCGGGGGGGATTGGGCGCTCAAGCACGGGGGGATGGGGGGTCGTCTGGGCTCAAGCGCGAGGGGAGGGAGGGCTCGTCAGCATTGTATGAGGGGGGTGGGGGGTCTGTCGGTGTCGGGGGGGGGGGGGGGGGCCTGGCTCATCGGTGGGGGGTCGTTGGCCGAGGAGAGTCGCCGGTGGTGGGGGGTTTTTTTTTATTTTTTTATTTTTAGTATATAATATTATGAGTTAAAATACATTATAGTTATCATATATAAACAACATCTCAACCGTTCGATTAAATCGGATGATTTAAAAATAAACTCTATCGATATGTTTATAAAATGAGGTTTTACCGTAGCTTTACCAAAAAAAAAAAAGTTTATTGATTATTTATCTTTTAGGTTCCTATGGTAAAGTAAATCTAAAGAAAAATAAAAAAGATATTATAAGGAAAAAAAATAAAAAGTCATTCAAAAAAATAAAAAAAAATCAATTAATCACCAAATTAAGCAAAATATTACTGCAGTAATATATATAATAAAAATATATTTTCTAAATGAATATTTTGGACAATTTCTTTAAAAGTGTCGTAATTACCAGCGGCATATTAAAATTGCCCTTAACTTCTGCGGCATTTTTCATCTAATGCCATAACTTTTGCGGCATTTGGTTTTTTGAAACCAAACGCCGTTAACAAATGTCACAAAAAGCTATCATTTCTGTAGTGTTCGAGTGTCAACTTGCAATGCAGAAAAAAAAAAAAAAAAAAAAAAAGTAAATAATCTTAGCCGCAGTTATTAAATGAAAAGTAGTTGAGTATGATCTATAATAACAAAAAGATGAGAATGAAGAATGTCGCTTCAGAACATATATTAAGAGCTGCCATTAAATTCTTGGCAGACTTCTACTTTTCCTCTTTAATTTACATATTTCATTTGCAAACCCAACGTCTCATCTCCACTTTAATCCTTAAATTTCGGATCTGTTTGATGAATGAATTTGAGTTAGAAATTTTAAATTTTAATAATAATTTTTGTTGATTTTTTAAAAAAGATAAAAAACTTTTTTAAAAAAAGATAAAAATTTTTTCAAAAAAAAATAAAAATTGATATAAAAATTTTAATATGAGATTAGGGTCCGTTTGGTAAAACGGTTTGAGTTGGAAATTTTAAGTTTAAATAGTAATTTTTGTTGACTTTTCAGAAAAGACAAAAAACTTTTTCAGAAAAGACAAAAAATTTTTTCAGAAAAAGATAAAAACTGAGATGAAAATTTTGAGTTTGAGTTGGTGAAGCAAACGAGGCCTAAATATCAAACAGAGTCTTCAAATCGTTTCAATTCATCGAGGAAAAAAAAAAAGAAAAAAACCCCACAAAATAAGTGTATGTCCTTTCGCGTGTCAATCAATCACTTTATTTAAAGTTTTTAATATATAAAAATAAAGTTTCACTGAAAATGTTAAATTGAAATCAACATATTATTATATTAATGTTTTATAAATGTATTAGGTTAGTAAGAATACCTATACATATTTTGTAAGAAAAAAAGGTACATATGTATATATGATTTCACTAATTGTAACCAACCCCTCTTATGTATATTCAGAGTCTAGATTTGTTATCTTATTTTTTTATCTTAATGATTATCATCTCAATAGTATTTTGATAACTCATTAATTTGTTTAAAAATTTTGATTATTTAATAATTTATATGTGACTAAATTATTAAATTATATAATATTATTAAGAAATAACTAATGAGATATAAAATCTGGAACAATAGATGTCGACTTGTATGCTGACCAAAGAAACAGTAATAATTTAGCCTTATTTGGTAATGGATAAATGCTGCCAGATTGCATTGCTCAGCAAACTACAGTCCAAATACGATATTAGATTTTCTTCAATTAAATTTTATATGGTCCCAACCAACAACCTCCCTCTCTCTCTCTCTCTTCTCTCTCTAGTTACCCCGTGAAAATTTTCATTTAGAATTGACAAACACCGTACAAAAAAAATGGTTATCTGTTATACTAGATTTTCTTCAATTAAATTTTATATGGTCCCAACCAACAACCTCCCTTTCTCTCTCTCTTCTCTCTCTCCTCTCTCTAGTTACCCCGTGAAAGTTTTCATTTAGAATTGACAAACATTTAGAATTGACAAACACCGAACAAAATAAATGGTTATCTATTATATTAGATTTTCTTCGATTAAATTTTATATGGTCCCAACCAACAACCTCCCTCTCTCTCTCTCTTCTCTCTCTAGTCTCTAGTTACCCCGTGAAAGTTTTCATTTAGAATTGACAAACACCGAACAAAATAAATGGTTATCTGTTATATTAGGCCTTGTTTGGTGTTCCATCTCATCTCCAATTAAAATGTATTTTTTCATCTTAATTTTTGTCTTTTTCTGAAAAAAGTTTTGTTTTTTTTTCTGAAAAAGTTTGTTTTTTCTGAAAATTCAACAAAAATTTTCAACTCAAACTTAAAATTTTCAAACTCAACTCATTCACGAAAAGAACCCTTAGATTTTCTTTAATTAAATATTATATGGTCCCAACCAATAACCTCCCTCTCTCTCTCTCCTCCCTCTAGTTACCCCTTGAAAGTTTTCATTTAGAATTGACAAACACCGAACGAAATAAATGGTTATCTGTTTTCTATTCTGAAGGCATTAATGATTATGTTATACTATATATTGATATATATATATATATATATGTACATTTACGTTCCAACTTGGTTGTTTGGACTTGAATTTGAGCTAAATAACATGCCACACTGACTCCTTGGACGCTTTTGTAGTTTTGTGTGTGTGCACATATATACATGGTGGGGTTGTTATCCCACGCCAAATTATAATATTTGACAAGTTTCAATTTATAACTTTTTTGTTGGTACATAGATGATTCTGATATAATATTTTTCAATTAATATTATATCTTAAGATTCTAAATAAGAAGTTATATGTAAATCAATTACAATTAGTTGTTATAAGTTTTTAAATAAAAAGTTGTAAGTGTCGGATAATATTTGGTATCAGATCCAAAACCTATCCTATATATTTGTATTTATCTGTTCATAATCAATAATAAAAGTGAGAATAAAAATTTTTGAAGTTTTTTTTAATTTAATTTTCATAAGAGAATTTCGTCCTTTTTTTTAACCTAATTAAAAAGAGTTTCGTCCAAGTTTTTTTTGGAGTTTCTTAAAGGAGTTTCAAGGTCCCCCCCCCCTCCCCCCACACAAGGGAGTTTCATTCTTCTTTTAATTAATTTTTTTTATCTTGTCGTCTCGTGTTTTTTTTCCCCTCTCTTTAAATCTGAAATTATTTAGACAATATACTATTTTACACGTACTTTGTGTGTGTTTCAACTAGAATATACACATTGCAATGAGAAATAATAGATTTTTTAGTTCTAGTGCTTTAGTGTTTAGACCAAGCGAGTAATTGATCATACCTAGATGTGGAACTTTAAAGTTAAAGAAGGTAACAAACTGTAAAGTAATTTGAGCCTTGTTATGAGTTTTGAACACTAAGTTTGCATTTTGGAATAAAGGTTGGACATGAAATTTTTAGGTTGGAGTTAGTTGATTTTTCAAAAATTAGTTATAATTTTAGTTGATTTTTTAGAAAAAAGAATAAAAACTGAAATGAAAAACTTAGGTTCAAACTTATGTTCCAAACAAACCCTAATATATTCAGTAAATTCATGACAGTTGTGAACTAAGTTTTACTGCAACTTTTGTAGACTTTGTCATCATGAGGTTGATGAAACCAGCTGGCCATGAGACTTCAAAAGTACAATGTGATGTGGTTGGAGCCTGTTTGGAATGCTTTCTAAAAGTTGTTTTTGACTACTTAAATCCAAAATCTATTTAGATAGATTATTGAAAGAGCTTCGGTCCTCCTCCTAAAAGGCTCCAATCAAAACCATATTTTGTCGCTGCTCAAGAAATCGCTTCTAACAAATTTTAAAACTTGTACTAAGTTTAAGAGTATAAAAACTTAATTATAACATGTTTATTCGTCATGTTTATTTCATCAAGCATTTTTAAAAATGTGGTTCTAAAACACTAATTGAAACACCACAATTTTCCTCTCCTCTTTTATTTTGCCTAAAAGCAAAAGAAATACCAAACGAGTACATTTTGTGTTAGAACATCCACAATCGGAGGATTTCTCAAGCGTCAGTCATCTCATGAGTTCAACTTCACAATCACAAATAATGATGGAAGAATATGAACCCAACAAATTATCTCTCACAGTCTTATCATTTGCATGAAAAAACCAGCATATATGTATATATGTATGTGTGTGTCTGTGTAAGAAGCAATGCAGAATAACATTTTTATCTCATTGTAATCATCTTCGACATCGGTCTTTGCAGTTGACCTTCTTCTATGCACATGTTTGAAGAAGTCGCAGAATAAACTTGTATTTGGTATATGAGTTTAGAATGATATTTTTAGGTTAAGTTGGTCTGACTTTTCAAAAATTAATTATAATTTTTATTAACTTTTCAGAGAAAACAAAAAACAAAAAAACAAAAACAAAAACTGAGATAAAAACTTTAGGTTCAAACTTGAAAGCTAAACGGACCCTAAGATCCCAGGTTTAGACTAAAAGACAATGACATTAAACTTAGGCAGAGAATGTTAGGTGGGGTGTTTTTATTGAGACGACAAATAACCAGGCAGCCGGTTTTTCTTACAGCATGCTAAGGCTACCAGATTTCTTGTTTGTGCTGGAACTACTTTGACGGTTGTTTCTCGTTTATTGCAACGAGATCGATTCGAACTCAAGGCTAGTCGTCAACAACAGACAACCTTTACCATCTCACTAAATTAACTTATCATCCCACCAATTTCATTTTCTTACCAATCTTATTTTTAGTTTTCATTTTTTTACGTGGAGATTTTACGTCAATTTCGGTTAAAAATATGTTCTTTTCAAATAATATTCGTGGTGTAAAGTTTTAAGGGCAAAAAAAAAAAAAAAGACTGATATGTACAGAATCATTCCTAATCTTTAGGGGAAAAAAAAAAGAAAAAGAAAAAATAGACATCCTAACCTTTATAAAGACTGCACGGAAAGAAAAACCGAGATACGTCATTACATAAACCCCATCTGCTACAACAAACAAGTAGCGAAAATGCTAATATTACACACTACTTGATCGCGTCATGAATTAGTACAATCATTTCTAAAAAAGAAGAAGAAGAAGAAGAAGAATAAGAAAGAAAAACCCCAATCAGGCCAATTTCAAAGGGGCGGTCACTAGTTTCTCGAAGTCACCCCGAGCGCTTAGAATGCTTTCTTCGACGACATTAACTTTCTGCTGCAACTTGGCCATCTCAGCTTCCTTAGCCTCCATTTGGGACTTAATTAGCGCATGCTTCTCTTGCAGTACGCTTATCTTTTTTGCAATCTCCTCACACTCCTCCGCGAGCCTAGTCTTCTCGCCTGCATACTGTGACATCTTGCTTTCAGCATCTTTTGACTCGCTGCAAAGCCGCTCCTGCCTATCTTTAATCGACAACAACTCACTCACCCGGCCTCTTAGTGTCGTAACATTAAAGCCATGTTTTTCCAAGTCGAGAAGGCTCTCCAATGCACTGGAGAAAACGTTCCCACGATCATCGAATCGCAACTTGGCTATCTTGTCAACCAAACTGGAAAATGTTACCATGTTACCAATGGCCAACCCCTCCCTATATTCCTCTTTGCACTTATACAGAGGGCGAAAATGTGGCCTTTGCGGCATTGTTTTGAACACATCCATCGACTCGATGACTTTCCATACTGGTGAGCCCTTCACAAAAGGCAACCTCTGAACTTCCTCAGGCACACTATCATTGGGGGCAACAGTCGCAACAGATTCCCTCACCGCCGACACATCTCTATCCCCATTCCGCTGGTCAACTGTCTTACCAAGCGATTCTACGATGAAGATACAGTCCACCAAAAGCACTTGAATAAGGTACTAGTGAAAAACGAAAAGCAAGCAAAAACGAGTATCTGAAATGAGGCCTGCAAAAGTAGGTTACTTATTTCCGTAGCACCTGGTTGACCCTGCATTAGGCCGAACCATGTTGAAAGCGGTCGATCATCATCTTCAGTGCTATTTGATGGTCGGATAGAGACCGCCCCGGTTTCACTCGTCATGCATTTTGTCCTAGAAGCATCAGCTCTTTTTCTTCTAGAGGCCTCTTGCAAATCTACAAAATACCAAATATTGATACAATAAGAACTGTGCATTGAGATCGTTTCAACATAAACTTGAATATTTTCTTTTACAATATTTTCTCTTTCCTTTTTCCTCTTGTTTCAAAAGAAACCAAACGTTCCAACTTTCGTATCAAATAAATGAAGGGGGGAAAAAAAAAACTCGTTCACTCTCCCATATGACTTCTCAAAGCCATCAAACATGTTTACTTCATTCACATGAAAGCTTACAAAATTGACTTCCTAGATCTTTATCATTATCAATCTTACAGGATTTGCCAGCAGCTACCGCTACTTACAAACTTCAAAACTCGGGGTTTTAACCCTTGTGTCCCCTAAACTTTTTGGGAAATGGCACATTCATCACCAAACTTTTTTTCTCGACAATTTAGTCCTTGAAGTTTTAGAAGAGTAACGATAAATTCCAATCGTGGATGGGAGTTAAATTTTAAGAAGTTACGTGAGTCAGAAAATCAATTTACCAAGAAAAACTACATATCGAAGGTGAAAATGTTAAACAAGATGTTTAGAAGGTACAAGTCCTAAAAACCCTGAAGACTGCTTTAATAAAAATCAAGGCTCCAAACTCTCGTACCTGTAGCTTCCACGCCTACTTGAGCAGGCAAAGCAACTTCATTAGTTGGACCCGCTTTTACAACAACTTCCTCACTGTGTTTAGCTCCCTTTTGAAGCTTAACTACAAAACATAAAGCATGATTGTGACTCTGAAATTACGAATATCAGATAGACTATCACAATTTGGCTTTGTTTGGTAGGAGGGAAAAATTGAAAAAGGGAGGGGTGAGAGGATTAACAACTGGACTTCGAAAATAAAGTTGAATGATAGGAAGGATTAGAAGAAAAAATGGATTAGTTGAAACAGATCCACTCCTTACTCTCCAATTCCTCCTTCCGGTTTTCTTCCCTTCTTACCAAATACTGCTTAAAGTAAATACATACCTCCATCCAACGACTCGAGACCTAAGACCACAACTTTTTTTGGTCTACCCCTCTTTCTTTTACGACTGCTTCCTCCAGCTTGTTGCTGCTTCAACTCCTGCACAACAAGGGGCATGCATTTACACAGCCAATAAGAACTGAGCTCCAGAACTAATAGAATTGGAATTGCAATGATGTTCGTTTCATGCCAAGTTTATACCATGTTTGGGAAAAGAACCAGGCTGTGGAGCAAGTCAGCCAAAATAGGGTCACTGGCAAGTTGAGCTGACACAATCTGGTTGTCAATAGCTTATTTTAGATGAAATCCAAAATGCATCGTTCATATTTGAGAATTTATACTAATTTCAGATTCCACGTCTTTTTCCCTATTTTAAATATTGTTCAAACAAATAATTTCAACGGTTTTCTACTTCCCTTTTACAGACTGTTCAGAATTTCTAGGGCATGTAAACCTATCATGAATGGAAAAATATAAAGAGAGGATTTTTTTTGTCCGCTGCCTATTCACGTGTTTACTTACAAAATGAGAAACGCTAATTTGATGTGGCCTGATCGATGGAGAAAATAAACAAAAAGCCAATCCTAATTTATCCTATAGAATATTTTCCCTTTGAATTTCAATAAACCACAAAACTACTATTGTAGCTTTACTAAATTTAAGCCCATAATTAATACGCGGACATTTTAATGATTAAGCAATTATGCATTAGAAAGAATATTAAATTGTTTCCAATTCTGCTTCTTAACAGCTAAAAACACGAAAAAGAGAATATAAATTAATTACAGAGTAATGTAGATCAAATTGGTAGGTATCAAGTTGCTAGTGTGGCTCGTCTGCTAGTTGAGAAACAATCAGTTCGTTGGGAAGTTAGTGAAGGGGATTGTGTGGTTGCAGGTTAATTAGATTGAGTAGAGGACTATAAATAGGAGCAAAATCAGTGGAAGAGGTAGGCATTTGATTGGGTAAAAGAGTATAGATAGATTGCGTTTTTTCCTTTTGAGAGAACTATGGAACTTCCAACTTCTTTTTGACAATAAATATTTACTACCGAAAATTGTTTGTGCTGTTTGCTTAAAAAATTCCTTCACTTGCTTTGTGATTGTTTATATACAATCAAACTACTTACCGTGCTCTTGCATTCAGCTGCGTCATTAGAATTTGGCTTTGGATCTACAGCTATCACTGCCAATTCTTCGCTAAGAACCTGACATGGAACTTCGCCCGGTAAATCCCCGATTCCCTCAGTGTCTGATGCGATTCTGACGGGAACTTCGACCTCTCTCTTTTCTTCTGTCTCCTCAATCAAAGTTTCAGTGGAGCTGCCAGTACTTGCATTTTGGGCCTGGCCTGCAAACCATTGAATGCCAAATTTATGCTTTTAAAAAAATGTGCTAATTTTTCAATTTGCCTAATTATTGGGATTTCTTTTCATTCTTCCCCTTTTTCTAGTGACAAATATATAGATATATATACCTTCTTCTGGCGTTGGTAGGCTTCCAACTTCAGATCTTTTACGTCTTCCTTTACGTTTCACAGGATCTGTTCTTTGAATGTCAACCGCAACGTCAACTGCACCATCTTTCTGTCCGTCTACTGCACCGTCTTTCGGTCGCTTAGTCCTCTACACGTTAATATATAATATCCTGATCAGGAATATTATAAATCCAAAAAAAGAAAGAAGAAGAAAATAAAAATTCAAATGGTAGAAAGTCAACCAGCAACGTTCAGAAAGGGAGAGGGAATGTGAAAGCAGTCATCAGGTGCAGCATTTTACACTCATCAAGTTTGGTCACTAGATTCATAAATGAAAACTACCATTTTCACCTTACATAACCCAGGCATAATACAGGGCTTATGAATGTGGTGTGTAAATATATAGATAAGGAATCAAAAGAACCAATAAATCCATGTCACGAATGAAAAATCACATTGAGACGGATTGAAGAAAAAGTTTAGCTCACAGATCTCTTTTCTGCAAAGCTCTCAAAGTTGAATGGAACAACGGGCTTTCTTAAACGCGTGGACACTTTTGCTCCTCTTGCTTGGGTAGCTGATGCACTAAGCTTTTCTTTCTTGACTTGATCTGTTGTCTCTGATAATGGCGACTCGGTGGGAGTTCCATCTTTTAACTTTTTTGAAAGATGACCACGTCTACCACCACGGGTGGGGGCCAATAACGTGATTTTCTTAAAACTTGAGGACGGGGTTGGGACAGAAGAAGCTGATTCCCCATTGCAATCTTTAGACTGCCCCGTTAGATTCTTCATGGAATTTGTGGGTTGGGGTGTTTGCTTTTCATTTTTATCATCGGTGGCACCCAAACTTTCAGGTTTAGAAGCCATGTCAGCATCATTAACATTTTTGGGACCATGCTCTAATTTTTCTTGCAACTTAGCATTTGGAGCAATCCAGACTTCCTGAAACAAAAGTGCAATGACTAAGCAACCAGCCACAAATATAATTTCTCCGTGGTACCAAAGCATAGAAACTTTACCACATGCATGTCACCAAACTGTCTTTTCTACCAGAACACCAAGGTGACGATGCAACTGAACACAAGGTGATTCACAACTTGACAGCTTGGCCCCTCGCCAATTGTTTAGATCTCTCAAATGTAATATTAACAAGTGTGCCATATCACCATTAGTGGTCATCACAAAACTATATCAATCACAAATTCACATATCAACTCTAACAGGTTCAAAAGCCGGTAACTAGCATTTTTGTATCTTAACACTAGTTACTTTCTCAAGGCCAAATAGATAAACTACACAATTGACCGCAAATTCTCATACCTTGGATCGGATGTTCCACTTCCCATCTTTCCATTCCACAAGGGGCCTTATTTCTGCCTGACTAAGTTCCTTAGACTTCATGCTATTCTTCAATCTGACAGCATACGTCTTCCCAGCTAGGACCTTGGTAATTTCGCCAGCCCGCCAGGCAAAATCACAAAATGCATCTACTTTGTCATGTAACTTGTATGTCCTGTCTGCATAGCGAAGAGCGGGAGGGCGGATATGATGAGTGTCAACAATGTATTGCCAATGCTTAGCCTTGGCATTATTGTGATACTTCACCAAAAAGGTATTGTTCTCATTTTCTTTCACCACAATCGCAGGGATCCAAGCATCATGTAAATCTTCGCTGTCGAAACTCACTTCTACGTCTGTTCCTGAGCTGAAAGGAGACCCTGTCATTTGCTTTAAAAATTAAAATGAAAACCAAATTAATTTTGTCCATGTAAAATAGAATACATATCCAGAACTATCTAATTCAATGTTGTATGTATACACTTTTTTACTCTCTAAATGACAAGTGAGAGATGAAAATGTTGAAATCTAAGACTAAGAAAGAAAAAAGGGAACTAGTTCAGAGTAACATACTATAAAACACTAGGAGTTAAATTAACAAGAAAACGTGTTAAATTTTCAGATTCAAACCTAAATAATTAGTTCAGAGACACCCGAAAATGACGGGGTTTTTTTTTTTTTTTTTTCAAAATACCTGGTGTCTTTTGGAGCGAATCCAGTGACCACCAAGCCAGTCCTGATGAACCCGCATTTGGTTCTGGTCAAACTCGATCAAATCGGGAGGGTTATCGAAGAAAACTCTGTACTTGCAATTCCCCAGGGCCTTCTTCACCACTCCGGTCCACCAGCCGTCCCTGTAATCGGCGTCGACGATGTCGCCAACCTCGAAATTCAGGCGACCGACCTCCGGCGGCAGCGGCCGGACGTAGTTGAGGTCGACGTGTTCCCTCAATTGCTGGGTCCCATCCTCGGTGACGAGGTTCCGGTACTCGACCAACACCTTCTTGTTGTTCTTGTTCTTCTTAGACGAGGTCGTGGGGTTCTCGATAATGGTGGCTCGGAACCAGGCGCCTTTGAAGCCTTCTTCGTCGCTGCTGACCTCGACCTCGGAGCCTTCAGGGAAGGTTTGGCTGTGGTGGTGGGGTTCGTTGAGGTCGAAGCCCGCCATGGATTAGGATTGGATTGGATTGGATTGCTGGTGTGGGTTTTGGGGGAACAGGAAACCCTAATAAAAGCCCTAACTAAGAAGTGTTCTCTACATTAACACAAGCTTTGTTCAAGTAGTGTACTGTTGTTGTTGCTGCCGATGAAGATTAATAAAGATCCAATCTTGGTTTTATTTTTGTATTAGGACTAAGCAAATGCGGGATTAAAAATCATAAAATCCTTTTAAGACGGTTACTAACATTTGGTCGAGTTTGATTTTTGTTCTTAGCTTTGCTTCTCTTTCATCAAACATGTGTTAAAAATAAAAATTAAATGTATTTTCTTTTTTTATCGTCTAAAGATATATATATATATATATTTTTTTTTTGGATAGCAGAAAAGAGCAATTTTTTTTGGGATTTGTGCCTTAAGTAAAAAATAATATGTATGCTGTATATTGTATACTTTATTCATAACATATATGTACCTAATTTGTGGCATGGAAGTTTTTTAAATTAGTATGAAGCAAATAAAGGGAATAAGAAATGTATTGCTGATTAGCACCTAAACAGATGTGTATTTTTTTTTTTTTTTTTTTTACGGATGCAAACTTTATGTGTTAGATTTACACAAAAAAATTTTAAATTATGAATAAGTTTTAATCAAAATGAATTGATTTAGCATTACAGGAAAACTGCTCATCAATGCGTCAAAATTTTAAAATAGAAACTTTGATCAAACTTAAAATTTAAGAGATGTAAAAAAAAAAATGTGTAGACGATATAACAACAAAAATCTTGATAACTATAATTGATGCATAAAGACAAAAAGAAGCATGAGTTCCTAAGGGATGACCTAATCAAATTTGGATCATAAAAAACAATTCTATTGTGTGTAGATTCTCTAAGAGGGACATTAGTTTGGTATTTCAATTCTAATTTTGAGAATCTATTTACTTCTAATCCTACCATCCTAGAAGATTTGGAAGTATTATTAATTTGGCCCTAAATTATGAGAACTTAACGCAATTACATATCCAGAGAATAAAAGGAAAAGCGTGTAAGTATACACCCTTTCAAGGTCTCGAGGCCTAACAGATTGTACGTGGTGTTCAATGGAAAATTTTGGGATATTGTCGGCTTTCAAGTATTACAATTCGTTCAGAATTTCTTTCAACATAATGAAAGCACTGATGAAGATAACTTTGATTATTTAAGTATATTATGAAAATAAAAAGTTAATGGCTCCGTTTGGATCACGTGTCTATTTTTTTAAAGGAAAATTTTCTTATTTTAAATGAGAAAGTTTTTTTATTTTGAGAATAAAATGGTGTTTAGATGGGTAAAAAATTTTCTTTTTGAAAACAAAAGGTTGTTTGGAATGAGAAAAAATGTCATCGAGAATAGTGCATTGCGAAAAAATTTCAAAAATATTCTTTTTCTTTTTCCAAAACTGTACAAAATAAGTTTAAAAATAAGATAATTTTTCTTTTTTTAAAATAAAATAATGAGGGAAAAAGCTGAGACAAATATTTTTTTTTTTTTGAAAAATTTCCCAATCTTGAAAATTGGACCTCTCATCCAAACATAGGATAAGTGGGACTCACAAACTTGCCAATGTGAAGATTTGTTGATAAATTTGATTTGTTTGCACTTTTAAAAATCCCATATCCATCGTGAATGAGTTGAAATTGGTTTCTTAAATATTATAAATACTTATAGATATGAAATTTCAAAATAAAACTCTACAAATATAGTATATTTTTTCATATTTGAACAATAACATAATGTTAAATATTACTCTTTTTGCAACAACTTAATAACAATAGCATAAAGACATAATTGTCGTGACACACAAGAACTTAGTCCGAAAATCCATCCATTGGCTGGCAAATATCTCTCAAGCGTGCTCAGTAGTGTGGTTGCTTTTGTTCATGCAAGTAGCTTTCAACACAATGAATGTTATACCTAGCGGGATCAATCAAATTTCAAACGACCTCACTTGAACAACCAGATAACTTTCGGTGTTTATGCAATTTCCTCCAAGTTGTTATTTTACTCTGTCATCATGTTTCTTGCAGATATAAGACTAGTGACTTTGATGCATTACTATCAAAAAAACTCTTACTTGAATTGATGGCACTCTACATCTTCATTGTTTCAATGGGAATTTTATTTTGTGCAACTTACTTCTTCATACTCAATGTGAAATTCGAAGGCGCAGCGATCCAATGTCTATATGCATGGATATAGTGGTTGCTTTGTTTACCCTGGCACACTTTCCACTTTTTTTACAACTTGTATAGGCTCATTTCTGGAGGGTGTAACATCGTAATGGCTCATATATTTTTTACGTTTTTTTAATGGATTTTCTAACATAGATAATATGATCATTGTCCCTAATTAAGGATAATCTAATAGATTTTTCAAGGTTCAATGTCATTGCCTAATTATGATTTTATTCTGTGTTTATCTCATCATTTTGCCTAGTTAGTTTTCTTATTTCTTTCCTATTAGTATATTTAAGTATGCGTTTGATGTGCGGGTTGGAATTGAGTTTTTTGAGTTAGATTAGAGTTGAATTGAGTTATGCGTTTGGCATGGTATTTGAATTACTGTAATTAAAAAGACTAAAAAATTGTAATGGGTTCAGAAAAAAAATATATATATATATAGAATTTATTTCGTTCGACTCGAAATTTTATGAAATTAAAAAAAAAAATTCCATTTGAACTTGTATATACAAAATTATGAACTTTTAAAATTAGAGTTATAAAATTGTAATAACAACCGTGAATAATAAAATTAAAGATAATCTTTTAGAAAAAGATTAAAAAAAATTATGATTCAAATTAAGTTGAACCACTAGATTGAAGGCTAGTCTCCTTTTAAAACTCTTTTATGAGGATGCTTCTATTTATGGGCTGAAACACATGGCATCAAACCAAAAAACGAAGGGAAAAAAAGAAAAGAAAAAAGTAGAATAGTCAAGTGATACGTGTCAAAAGTTGGCATAAAAAATGGAGGCATGGACAAATTTCTAGTCAAAATTGGTAGAGCATTTCGTTGATTTGAAATTTGTTTTTCCCCTTTATAAACTCCAAACAAAATATAAATTTGGGACCCTCAAACTTCTGAATTCCGATATTCACAAGTTGGGATAAAATTTGGGAACAATTCCCATTTTGTTATCAATTTCAGACTCGAAGAAAAGAATAAAGCTCCTTTTGAGTAATGACCATGGCGTCTCTTACGACCGTCGGATTCCCCAAATCCCCATGGCCTCCTCGTAAGATCCTCCTCAAATCCCACCAATACCCACTATTCATTTCTCTTAAACAACCCGGAATTACCTCTCAAAGCAAGCCCCTTTCCAAAACCGCCATTAGAGCTTCGAACCAAAGCTCACCTGCGGGTTCTTCTTCTACTTCTTCTTCGTCGTCTTTGCCAGGACTCTACTCCGCCCAGAAATTCGAGCTCACAGCCCAGAACGTTGACTTCGTTCTGGAGGACGTTCGACCTTATCTCATCTCTGACGGTGGAAACGTCGACGTTGTGTCTGTCGATGACGGTGTTATTTCTCTCAAACTCCAAGGTCTCTTTCTCTTCTTCTTTCTTTAATTTTCCTCTACTTATGTTTAATTACGTTGTTTATGTTAACTAAACTACAGAAAATTTCAATTCTACAACTCAAAGTTGGGTTTTTTATTTTTGGAAATACATTTGTGTTTTTCTGTTTTCTGGATTAGTGTTCTGTTTTATATGTGGATTACTAAGAATGAAAATCTGAGTCATTTACATTGATTTGTTTTAGCTCTATTTGATCAGCTCTGTCTTCTAGCTTTGTAACATTTTGGATTTCCAAAAATATGTTTCCATGTTTCTTTTAAGCAAAACTTCTATACTAGTTTATAGTTATAGTTTTCGAAGAAATAGTTGAAGATGACAAGGAAGTTAGTCGATTTGTTCTTGTGCTGAGGCATTGCTTTCTTGCGTGCATTGGAAATCATGACCAACAGGGGCATGTGGGAGCTGTCCTAGCTCAACTACTACCATGAAGATGGGGATTGAACGCGTGTTAAAGGAAAAGTTCGGTGATGCGGTTAGGGATATTCGCCAAGTCTACGACGAAGACTCAAAGGAGACAACTGTTGAGGTGAGTTTCTGGCGCGTGCTTTTGCTATGGGGAAACAATTGGTTTTTGATGAATGTGATTAGTGAAATTCCGAATGCTGTGATTTGCAGGCAGTGAACGGTCACCTTGACATACTGAGACCAGCCATAAAGAACTTCGGTGGAAGCGTGGAAGTGTTATCGGTTGAAGGTGGGGATTGCTCTGTGAAATACGAGGGGCCTGAGTCAATTGGATCTGGAATTAAAGCAGCGATCAAGGAGAAATTCCCAGATATTGTAAATGTCGTCTTCACACAGTAGGGTCTTCTCCATCTCTGAAGATCTTTTGAGGAAAATACTTCCAATGATAAATATGTGAATTGTGAAGTTTCTGAAGCCAGAAACAGTAACTAGTGGGGTAAGAATTTGTTGTTTTCACTTGCTTATCGCAACATACTTCATTTGTGTATCCTAAAATGAATGTTTTCATATGATTTATGTATTTGTTTATTCTATAATGGATAAAGTTTTGAGGAATAATCATCAAGAGATACAACTTTGGTTAATGATGCATTCTACCCTTCTGAGTCCCAACCGAGATTTTGTTATTGCTTCAACTTGAGTTCATACATCTAAGAATGCTTTTCGGAACAATGTTGAAATATTTCTCTAAGAAGAGTCGCCATCATTGTCACGTTCATCCAAGAATATTGTCTTCATCAACCGCGATAGATTAATCAGAAACGGCGTTAAGTGAAATAGCAAGTGATTGTTCAGCTGACAATTTGAAGGCAGTGATTGGTCTCCTTGACATACTGAGGCCAGCCATAGAGTAGTTCGGCGGAAGTGGGAAATTGTTATCTGTTGCCTGTGGGGATTGCTCCGTGAAATACTACAGGCCTGAATCATTTGGATCTGGAATCAAAGCAAGGAGAAGTTCCTAGATATTGTAAGCGTCATCTTCACACAGTAGGCTCTTCTTCATCTGAAGATCTTTGAGGAAAATACTTCCAATGGTAAATATGTAAATTGTGAAGTTTCTGAAGCCAGAAAATTGTAACCAGTAGAGTTTGTAGTTTTTACTTGCTATTTCATGTGTGTGTCCAAAATGGATCTTTCCATTTGATGATATTCGTATTTGTTTAGTCTACAATGCATCAGATTTTGAGGAATAATCAAGTAGGTACAATTTTGGTCGACCCCAGATTTTTCACTTCCAAGCCCCAACCAAGATTTTATTATTGCTTCGACGTTGAGTTCATACATCTAAGAATGCCGTTCGGAACAATGTTGATCTATTTATCTAAGAAGAGTCTCCGTCATTTTCACGATCGTCCGCGAGTACTGCCTTCAGCCACCGTGATAGATTAATCAAAAAAGGTGTATAAGCGAAATAGCAAGTGATTGTCCAGGTGACTAATCCCTGCATGCAAGCAACTACAGAAACTCAACACTCCTCGCACACACACACACACAATCTTCCTTAAAAGTGCCTAAGTTGGCTTACCAACATTTTCGTAACCTACCTGGCCAAAGATTTCAATGTTTGGCTGTGGATAATACCAAAGGTGGAAGAACCTGCGGAGAGATTAAGCATCATCGAGGGGAAAAAAAAATTCCATTAAAAAAAAACCTAGACATTGTACTTACTTCATCAAGGGGATTTCCGCAATAGGGCAACCGATTCCAACGACGCATGCTAGGATGAAGCCCAGCATTGACCTGTCCAGGGATAACCATAAAAACTCTGCCAATCCAAATAATATGTAGGCCTCAATGTTGTCTGCAACTCCAGCTTTGTACAATTCAGCACTCAGTTCTATGAATAGCACATATGCTCTGCCTTCAACAATTCGTTTATTAATTATTATTTTTTTGTTGGGAGGTCAAATAGAGAGTGTTAGAGTAGAATTAAGCAAACTCAACACCCAAATTTATTAAAAAAAATAATGATAAAAAAATGAAGATCATGTGAGATGGACTAGAAACTCACATGAATGAACCAAGTGCCTTTTCTTGTGTGCCCTCCGGAATCTTTGAAGAGCTCTTCTCATCTAAGAAGAGATTAAGTAACCCAACAGTGCAGTAGAATATGCCAAGCAAACCAGGGACCTAGTCATTACCAAGTTAACATCTTCAGCAAAACTGATTCCTTCACAAGAAAAAGCATCCGTAAACCCCCCAAAAAAAAAAAAAAAAAAGTACTGAAATTGAATTGAATTTACCAAGATGTTTGTGTGGAGTGGACCAATATCAATGGCTGCTTTGTCATACACAACAAGACCAACCCGGGAGTGAAGACCATCAATCAAGGGTCCCAAGAAGAAACCCGAACCGAAAAGGGCGATTGAGATGGACGGCCAAGCGGTTCTGAGGCTCCTTTTGCTCTGCTTTCTGAGGCTGCAGTGGGCTGGTTTAATCACAAAACGCTTCGACTTTGCATTATTCGTTGGCTGGTTGTGAGGAAAGCAGGAGGATCCCAAAGCAGCCAAGGAATTCATGTTCACATTACAGAAGAATTCAGATGTCCTATATATAGATATAGATATATACATATGTATACTAGCTTAAGTAGTTTTCAAAGGATATAAGTTTTGTTAGAAGGCATAATTGTTGGAATCGAATGCAAATACAGTGGACATTTTCAAGTAGTTGAGATTTCGATTCTGTACAGAACATGATAAAGATTATGTGGTCTCTATATGTGTTAGGCCAAGACCCGGAGTCGAATTCCACAATTGCCCTCTAGTCACTACCAGCCCAGTTATTGACTTCTATGTCAATTGGACTCCTCTTTTTTTTTTAAATAAAAAATAAAAAGAGGACCAGTGGTATCCTCACTCTTTCCGTCTAACGATAATATAGATATGGTTCAAATCACCCACTCAATTAATTATCCTATTTTCTACCATAATACTCTTTACACATTCATTAGGTGAGTCCCACATGCTTCATTAATTTACTTTTTTTTTTTTTTATGTTTCTGTCACGAGGAGATTAACAGTGAAAAGTTTGGTGAATTCATGTGCTAATGGTGTGATATTATAAGTTCTAATAGATAAAATGAGAACCTATATGTTTCAACTTTCAAGGGTTAAAATTGAAATTAACCCAAACTATTTTTTTTTTTGGTAGCAAAGTATCTTTTTAGAGAAAGTTTATTAAATTATTTTCCTCCTCCTTATTAGGGTAAAAGGGATTTTCTTTTGTCATGGCCATTTTCAGTACTAAAGGGTGTTCGGTAGGTGGTAGACCTCTACAGTGATGTATATATGGCCATATTAATCATATCCACTTTTGACAAAGTGACCAATGATAAAAAATAAAAAAAAATGACAAAGTGACCAATAATAATAAAAAAAAAGGGAAAAGAAAAAAAAAGGTGGGGTTTATTTTACAAACAGCACCCTATTACCTTACGTAGTGTTATATATTAAAATAATTGCATGGCACCATGCCACCAAATGTGGTACCCCAAAAAAAAAAAAAAAAAAAAAAGTTGGTACGGTTACACATAATGCAAAGGTGAAAGGTGCTTTTCCCAAACTCATGTTAATTATATAAGGAAGAGAAAAGACCCATATCTGATGACAAAATGTTATGTTTGATAATTGATAGAGTGGAAAACGGAGATGAAAAAAATTGAAGAAGAAATTTTAGAGATTAACATGGAATATTATCGACCCCTTTACCCTCCTGTTAAATAAATAAATACCAAATTGCATATCTTCTTTACATTAAACAAAATATTATTACATCTTATCAAGCCCTCCCTCTCATCTTCATCAATTCCCCACCAATCTTGACTACTCGATCTTTCTGGAGAGCCATTCGCCATTTTTTTTCTTCTTGATGTGCTAATGGCCACCGATAAGCAAATATCGATACCTCGTAATGACGGGAAACTAATGACGATTCTGAGCATCGATGGCGGCGGGATCCGAGGTATCATCCCAGGTACTATCCTTGCCTTCCTCGAAGAAGAGCTTCAGGTAATGTTTTATATACCTCTATATGTTTTACATTTTTTTAGTATCCAAATATTTATTACGTTTCCTCTGTGATGGACAATTTATTTTTAGGTAGAATTATATGAAGAACAAATGAGATAATTAACACTTTAATTAATGGAAGTTTTTCTTCATGCTAGCTAGCTTCAATTTGATGTATTACAATTGTTCTCTACGCATTTTTTACTCTGAAAAACTTTGCACTGTTGTAACCTTGCTATTAATATCACTAGAATTTCACTTTTTATTGAATACGATCTTATTATGACTATATCATAAAATTACTCCTCCATTGATTTACTATTCAACTTGTATATGTCCTTTATTCTTCACAGCAGTTGGCCTGGTAGAATTAATGTCAAAGTACTTACAAGCTATTTTATAATTTGTTTCAATTTTGTTGCTCTTAGTTTACAATTAGTTTAACTTCTTTTCTTTTCTTTTTTCTTTTTTTTTTTCCTTTATAACTCTTTGGCTCCATTTTTAAATTCATAGCTTTTATTTTTCTTTTTTCTTTTGTTTTCCTCTCTCAATTCTATAATGGGCTATAAAATTGACTTTTTAAAGGCTTTAAAAGTTCACAAGAGACCTTGTTTTAATGGGTTGTGCATATTTGTATAATTTACTGCCATTAAATATGGTTACAGTAATCGGGGGACAAAATTTATAGTTTTTTTTTTTACTACTATTATTCGATAGGAGCAGTACTATTGAATTTCCACTTAAAAAAAAAAAGAAAAGAAAAGAAAAAAGTTGCATACAAAAATCAAAGTTAAAATCTGAGTGAGAAATAGTAGCTAGCTCCGCCATTGATATAGACCATATAGATATATGCAGTAGTTGACTAGAATAGGTTGGTTTCTAATTGAATGAAATTTACAAAATGAGCAGAAACTTGATGGTCCGGAAGCAAGGATAGCAGACTACTTTGACGTGATAGGAGGGACAAGCACAGGAGGGATTGTGACGGCCATGCTGACCACGCCGGCCGATGATCAAAATGGCCGGCCTATTCCGGCTAAAGATATCACAAAGTTTTACTTTGAGGAAGGTCCCAAGATATTCTCGGAGGAGGCTAAGTCGGCAAGACGACAGACGGAAGGGTGGGGAGAGCCGAGTAACATCGTCGGAAAGGTCTTCACGCAGATAGCAATGGCGGGAGTGTGGGCTTTCGCCAAGCTTAAGGCGCCAGAGTACGACGGTGTCCACCTCCGTCGGAAGATCAAAGAGTTTTGCGGGGACACACTCTTGGCCGAAACTCTCACTAATGTTGTCATCCCTGCTTATGATATGCAGGACCTGCGTCCTCTCATCTTCTCTACTCAACAGGTCATATATATACATATATATATTTATATATATATATATATATCTTTCAATTTCCTTAATTATTGTTTCTTTAATCATAATTGTTATTATAAAAAATAAATTTTTTTTGTAGAATATGTATATAGTTATCTAACGTGATCAAATTTGATTAAAACAATATTCCTAACAGTTTTCTTTCTATATGTCCAGTAAACTACTATTTATAGTCATAGGTCGTTTCTTAGTTTGTGATGTCGTATTTTATAGTTCAAGTTGAGTACTACATGTCGTATGTGTAATTTTTTTTTTTTTAATCTATATGTATCTTTCATCTTTCGATCCTTTTCCTTTTGCCCTAACTACACATCTGTTTTACCTTTGCTCTTTTGAACTCAACGATGGGAAGGGGTTAGGGGATTCAAGGTCTTAGGTCTCAAATTCGAAACCTGAGATGTTTCCTTTCAAATTAATAAAATGGATCTCCTTATAGCCCCTTATATAGAACATAATGATAACTTCTGAATTTTGAAATCCCCATATACATAAAAAATGACATATACAATACTTTATTAAAGAGTGAATAGTTTGTTTGTATTCATGGGATGTGTTTCAAAATGATGGATTTTCACTGCCAAAAAATTTTCAGGCGAAAAAGAACGACTCAACGGTGAGATTGGACGACGTAGTTGTGAGCACATCTGCGGCGCCTTCTTACTTTCCTTTCAATAAATTCGAAGCCGATGGTAAAGAACACTTTCTAGTTGACGGGGGACTAGCTGCTAACAACCCTGTAAGAATATTTAATCTCCAAAACCTCTTTTTTCACTCGTTAGTTTAATTAATAACCATTTTTTAATTTTCATGATTCTTAAAAAGAAAATTCTTGGGTTTGACAAAAAGAAAATACTCTATCCATATTACATAACTCTAAACTGTATTCATCAAGTTCGTTAAATTTGCATAATCTGAGAGGATCATGGTTGAAGTTTTTTTTTTTTTTTTTTGGTTGCCCTAAAGCATATTTCTCTTTATTTATTTTGGCTGAAAAATCATAGTTCTCTTATTCAAGTATTTATTCGTTTGACATTTATCATGTCGTCTAGACACTGCTTGCAATATGTGAAGCAACCAAGATTTTAGAGAAGGAAAATCCTAGTAACTACAGCCAACCAGATTACAGCAACTTTCTAGTTCTTTCTCTTGGAACCGGCTCTTCTGAACAGCAGCGCGGTCACAAAATTGGCCTTGGAGGCATGCTGGATTGGATGTTCAGCTTCGAAAAAGGGTTGTCACCTTTGTTTGATGTCATGTTTAGGGCATCGGATAGCATGGTACACATTTACACATCCTTTATCTTGGGAAACTATAATGCTCGGCACAACTATATTAGGATTCAGGTACGTATAATAGTTATATCGTAAACAATCATAGGAGAATTCTTTAGCAAGATACGAAGAAAAACAGTACATTAAAGAACTCATCATGCATGCGTATGTGTAGGATTACTCAATGAAAGCTTATGAGGCAAAAACAGACGATGCTAGTCCAGAAAACCTCAAGAGGCTTGAAAAGATTGGGAAGAACCTTCTTACTCGATCTGTTTCCTTGACTCATCCAGACACTGGCTTGCCAGAAATAGTGCCTGTTGGCTTGCCTTTATCTGGTAACCAAAGCGAAAGCGTGACCAATAACAAAATTGCTCTCATCAGGTAAGAACATAATTAGATCTTGGGGTCTTGATATTCTCATTTTATTAGTTTGAACTAATTTTCTATTAATTATGTAATGATCACACTCTAAATTGATCACTTTTGTGATTGACATTGATGCAGCTTTGCTAAAAGATTGTCTGAAGAGAGGAAGCGCAGGCATAGTTCTAAGTAATTATCATCCATATATTCATGGTTGTTATCATCAATGAATATTTTATTAGAAAGGGGAATAAGCAGGGGTTGTGCGTGCATGTGTATAAATAAATATTTATATATATATCTCCTTTTCCTTGACAGACCAATCTCTTTTACTATGTTTATGCCCTATTTAGTCTGTGATTACTTCTAAAAAGGTTCTTCCGAAGAGAAGGTGAAAAATATCAACTTTGCTTTGTTGTGAGTGTGCAATTTTTTAAAAATATTTAATCACAAATTTTGCTCCTTGTTAGTGTAAAATTATCCTAATCTTTAAATATGAATAGGCAGTGTATTAATACAAGGCCCTTGAATTTATCTCTAAGATTAGTTACAAGAAGATGATTATATTTTTATCAATTTTCTTAATTGTAAGGGCAGCATACCCATTTTACCAAAAATTATAAAAGAAAAATCTAACTTTGTATCCTCTTAATTAGTTTTCGAGGATGCCTATTTTACAAATATATTCCGTACGAAGATTGCAATCAACAAGAAAAAACTAAAAGAAACATAAATGATCCAACAAAATATAGTGTGGTTCACCTAAATGTGATCCTACATTCATGGACAAGTAAAGTGAAATATCCAAGAATACAAAAGTTCTCAAACCAATTTTCTAAACCCACATTATAAACTTCCCTCTCTAGCTGAGCAATTAAACGCTCAAAGAAAAAAAATATTACTTGAGTGTTTTTTTAAGATTAATTATCATTATTTAATCCCTAAACTTTTAACTTCGTGTAACTTTGATTCCTGATCTTTTTTTAGTAGCTAGAATGCTCTTAAACTTTTAAAATGTTACTATAATAGTCCTTTCCATTAACTTTTGAACGAAATCCATTAGTAACTAGGTCAAAAAGTAATGCTAACTAACGGATTCCGTCTAAAATTAACATAAATAACTACTGTAGTAATTTTTTTTAAAATAGTTTATGGTCTTTTAGCTATGAAAAAAATAGAAAATGCCCTTAAACTATTAAAATGGTGCTACAATAATTGTTTCCGTTTATTTTTTATACGGAATCCTTTAGTAATTTGGTCAAAAATTATGCTAATTACTAACGGATTCTGTCTAAAAATTAACGGAAATTAAAGGACTATCGTGATAATATTTTAGTAGCTTAGGGGCATTCCAGCTACGAAAAAATATCAGGAACCAAATTAGTTACACAAGATTAAAAGTTCAGGATCTATCTAGTAATTTATCTTTTTTTTTTTTTTTTTCTCCTGGTGACTCAAACTAACTTAACTAAGACTCTTCTCTTGACTTCCAGGTGGCATGTGTTCATTAGCTGCTGCAAAACTGACTTTCCAAATCAGAATTCATGATTAATAACAGAACAATTAATATTTGCATTAAAAAAAAAAAAAAAAAGGGAATGGGCTATCAAAGTAATTACATGGCATCCAATGTGATACATGCAAAGGTTCTTTTCTCGAACTGTTACGGAAGAGAAAATGCCGCGGGTTTAAACTAAGAATATCAACATAAAAACAAAGTATCCTTTCTCAGCCAAAGTTAAACAAAGAATATTATCTTATCAAGCCCTGCCTTGCCTCCTCTTATACACACATACATACATATATATGTGTGTGTGTAAAAATATTCATCTTCCTCTCGTTTCTCACCAATTTTGTGAATTGACCTAAGTATTCATCTTTCGTTTTTCAAAAAGAATTTCTGATTAATTTATTAATGGGCGAGAAGCAAATGTCAATGCCTCGCACGAATAGAAAACTAATGACAATACTCAGCATCGATGGCGGCGGGGTTCGGGGTATCATCCCAGGTACTATCCTTGCCTTCCTCGAAGAAGAGCTCCAGGTAAATTGTAGAATTGATCCAGTTGGTAATTGGTTTTTGATGTTTTTTTTTTTTTTTTCCTTCATCATGGTTGCCTCTTGAATTTTTTGTGTTTGGCAAATTCGTTCCAGAAGTAAAAATCTTAGTAATTGATTCTTTATACCTTAAAATTTGTTGCGTTTTAACCCTAATTGAAGTTTATTATAATTATCAACTGCATGCGATCACTTATACATGACCTACTATTTAGAGTGACTTATGTCTTTTTTGCTAAAATTGGACCATATAAAACCCCTCACTTGCAGAGTGGGTTATCCTTTGTTTCATCATGAGAATGATGGAATTTTATTACGGAGTCTAATTCGAGCAAAAAAAGAAAAAAAGACCGCTACAAATAGAAGGTCACATATGAGTCACATACTAGAAAATTACCGTTTTCAAATAGGTTTAGAGTTATAAATACGAGCAATATGACCAGGTTGGTCGGACCTATAAAAGGAAGCGGCGATGAAGGAAAGAGAAGTCTAGCCAAGCAGAACCATGGACCTGATTAGATATTTAATTATATTCAAAATTACTATTTTTATGCGAAATTTTCAACCAAAATAATAATAAAAAAAAAGAATGAAAAGTGTTTTATGTGGACCAGTTAGGTCGGCTTATATTTATATATAGTTCTAACTTATAGTTGGGGTTAAAATGCAAACGGATTTTAAAATTAAAAGGGTCAATTAGTAGGATATTTTTAGGTTTGGGACTAGTTTTTTTGAAACGCGAGAAGTTGAAAAGGCATCCATGCAAATAAGCTGTTTTCTAATCTAACAAATTACATTCATTAAATAATGAGCAGAAACTTGATGGTCCGGAAGCAAGGATAGCAGACTACTTTGACGTGATAGGAGGGACAAGCACAGGAGGGATTGTGACGGCCATGCTGACCACGCCGGCCGATGATCAAAATGGACGGCCTACTCCGGCTAAAGATATCATAAAATTTTACTTTGAGGAAGGTCCCAAGATATTCTCGGAGGAGGCCAGGTTGGCTACCCAACGGACTAGTGGTTGGAAAGAGCCGAGTAGCTTGTTTGGTAAGGTCGTCTCGCAGATGAAAATGGCAGGAGTGTGGGCTTTCTCCAGGATGACAAAGCCCAAGTACGATGGGAATCACCTCCGTACAAAGATCAAAGAGTTTTGCAGGGACACACTCTTGACAAACACTCTCACAAACGTTGTCATCCCTATTTATGATATCCAAAACATGTGCCCAATTATCTTCTCTACCCAACAGGTCACTCATCCTCAATTTCCCTTTCGTACGTTTCTGTAAATATTATATATATTTATATATGTGTATGCATTTCTGTCTATATTACTTATATGTGCATATACATATACATATACATATATATGAACTCTTTAGAAATATCCCTTTTTTTTCATTTACTTATTTTAGTTTAGAGGGATTCTAGATATTAACTGGGCAATAGATATTGTATGAGGTTTGATATCATGAGAGAATTCTTTCGACAAAATACTGTTACACCCATTTTATAAACAATATGTAATTCAAATTGTATGTACTTAAGATCAACGGCCAATATACGGGGGACATTGATCCAATATTTATATAGAATATCTCACTTTTTTAATGTATGCAGGCGAAGAGAACAAACTCAGCGGTGAGATTGGAAGATGTAGTTGTGAGCACATCAGCCGCGCCTGTTTACTTCCCTTTACGAAAATTCGAAGCCGATGGTCGACAACACTTTCTAGTTGATGGGGGACTTGCTGCCAACAACCCTGTAATAACATTCCTCTTAGTTACACAACTTAATAATTGCCATTAATTCTAAATCGGTGATTTTTTTTTTTAAATTTATTTTTTGATCCTCCTCAGTTTTTAACCGTTAGAATATGTATATATGTTATTAATAGTTATCAGTTTCGTTGTTTTATTTATTTTTATTTATTATTATTTATTTATTTATTTTTGTTGACATATGTTTAATTGTCTAGACATTGCTAGCAATACGTGAAGCAACGAAGATATTAGAGAAGGAAAATACTACCAGTAATTCCTACACTAGACCAGATAATTATGACAAGTTTCTGGTTTTGTCGTTGGGAACCGGCTCAGCCGAAAAGCAGTTGGGTCAAAATATTGGCGAAGGAGGCCTGTTGAATTGGGTGTTCGACCGGGAAAGTGGGCTGAACCCTTTGTTTGATATTATGTTTAGCGCATCCGATGACATGGTTTCCATATACACCTCCCTTCTCTTGGGTAACCACAATGCTCCTCGCAACTATCTTAGAATCCAGGTGTCCATAAATACTCTACACTCTTTTATATGACTGAAAATGAGCAAGTAAAAATTTTTGCACTTCCACTTTTTGTTGTACCACTCCAATCGCTCAAATTAACTCTCTCTCTTTTTTTTTTTTTTTAACTAGATTTAATTTAATGGTGTATATTCAATCCACATGTCTTCTTTATACTTTCACACCTCGCAAATCAACTCGTATTCCTTTTTCTCTCTCTTTCTTTTATCTCTCTCTCTCTCTCTCTCTCTCTCTCTCTCTCTTCAAATAAATTTCTTTCTAAGGCCTGATTGCCTCATTTGCCTTCAATGCATTATATTTCATGTTATATCTTTCTGTTTTATTTCTTATTCACGTGCATAAGATTAAATTTAGAGCACCATTAACTTTTTTTTTTTCCCGTTTCAACTTAAATTTTTTTTTCCCCACTTTCTTTCCTCTAATTTAAATTGTCGAAAAACGTTTCATCTTTATTACCTTTATTAATCATATTCAACAAAAAAATATTAGCTTTGAAAACGGACAATTAGTATAATGTACTAAACTATGCAAACCAAAACTTATTTACTAAGCATTACATAAAGATTTGTAAACTTCTGATTTACTTTTTTACTCAAAGAAATGAAATTAAAAAATTTTTTTATTTGCATTTTATTTTTTAGATTCATGATATTGTTTCGAAATATGCATTGAAATGATTTTTAAGTGGATTATACTTAGCCAAAATATAAGTGGATTAAAATGATTCGTAGTTGATCATATCAAGTAATTTCATAGGAAATTCTTAGCCAAAATATACACGTAAAATAAAAAGGCCTTTTGTTATTACGGGAGAACGTACCTGAGGCACGTTCCCTTCTACTAGTATATATATCTATATTTGTATATTCATTTCTATATATGTGTATGTTTATATACAGCACCAATATAGTTGAATTCTCTTTAATAAGATATATGAAATTATAGAAGGATCCATACTGCCGACATTTTGATATGGTATTGAAACATGCGTTTGGCCGGTTGAATTTGCTTTATTTTTGTCAATATTGCATACTCTTTCTTTAAAATATATATATATATATATATATTATACATTTTGATGTGATTGAGGTTCGGATACAAGCAGTATGTATAGAATTGTCCTACCATATAAGCATCCATTTATATATATATCTCATATATGTTTAAGTAATGAGTAAGCCATGCACTAAAGGAAAATTACAAAAAATGGACCATTTTTGAGAATATTCAAAATAAATAGCATATTTTAAATTCTTTGTTGTAAATAACATATTTATAATAAATTGTTTATTTACGAAAATTTCTTAAGACAATTATATCGTAAATATACTTTATAAATAAATTCTATGATAAATGTGATATTTACCACAAATATTTTATTTACAAGAATATTTTTAAAATAATTTTAATCCTCAAAATATGCTTGGAAATACATAATTTACTGTGAATATGTTATTTACCATCACTCAAAAAGTTTTCTGTTATTTATTTATATTAATAGATGTTTAGGTAAAAATGATCACTGCATGTCTACGTGTAGGATTACTCAATGAAAACCCATGAGGAGAAAATAGACAATGCAAGTTTTGAAAACCTCTGGAGGCTTGAAAGGGTTGGAAAGAACCTTCTTACTCGATCTGTTTTAGTGACTCATCCAGATACTGGCTTGCCAGTTTCCCATGATATGTTTTCGTCTGCTGATCAAAGTGAAAGCATAGCCAATAACAAAGCTGCTCTTATCACGTAAGAAATGAACTCACATTTTCTCCTTGAACTCTATTTTTTACGATTGAGTCACATTTTATAATTTTGCCGTTAAACTAACTTACGTCTTTTTTATAACCATAAATACAAATTTGTAATGAAATATTAAACCAGTAAAAACATATTTAACGGGATTTTGATGCTCTCATAATTTTATTAGTTTGAACTAATTTTGTATTTAATTGCATAATGATCGCACTTTTAATTTATCAATTTCGTGATCGTATGTTGATGCAGTTTTGCTAAAAGATTGTCTGAAGAGAGGAAGCGCAGGCATAGCTCTAATTAGTAGTTATCATCCATGATTAGTTTCTATTAATGCAGCTTTTACTCTCCAAGAGTCAATGTGAATAATTACTTTAAGATGCAAAATAGCTGTGCTATATATATAAATATATATATATATGTATATATATATATTCATATCTCAAATAATGTAAAAAAATGGGAAAGAAAGGTATATCCTATTGCATAAGTGAATGTCATCACTCATCTTAATACAAGTGCTCATGAAATTATCTATGAATAAACAACTCTTGGGAAATTGAGGCTTTTCGCTTAATTTCTATCTATCAGCTTAAGCGAGAAACAGAGTTTTGCACTCTAGACAGGTTAGGCTTAAATTGGAGAAACGCATGTTTTAAGTGAAGGTAATTAGCCAAGTTAGTCCTTCAACAATAAACATTTATTCACTTTGATCTCTTAACTTCTTAAAATTTGTTTTAAATTTTGTTAGAGATTTGGTCCTTAGAGTTCAGCGACTAACAAATTATTCTATCACAAAATAACTGAATAGTTTAAAGACATTGCTACATGAAGTGCAAAATGTTATAGTTTTCAAGGGTCATTTTCTAACAATATGAAAGAGGACATTTTGCATTGTAAACTAACACATGATTACCTTAGCTAGATTTTAGAAATCCTTCATTAAATTTGGCATCAAGGACCATAATAAGCCAAAGAAGCAATAATTTTAGAGCTAAAAATTTTGGGACTATATTTACAGGGTACTTTTAGGTCAGCGACTAACAAATTACCCCTATATTTTTACAAGGCTAGATTCCTACTTTATATCAAGAGCAATATGGCTGTCTTTACCGATTTTACATGGGTTGCTGAAGGTTTAGTTGGGGTTATTGCCCTGTTTGAAGAGGTTCTACTTTTTTCTAAAGCTATATGCCCGCAACCCACCGGAAGAGATTCTACTTTTACATATAATAACAAAGGATCATTGTAAAAGTGACCCTTTCACTCTTCCACGGAATGATACATGTACCGAATGCTCATATGGGAAAGTTGACTCCTGGGAAAATGTTGGGAACCTGAGGAGGTTGCTCCGAGACATCCTTTCTTTCTCTTATTAGCATCTGTGCATAACTTTTTTATGATTGTGATACGTGCAGAAAAAGCTATCTGAGAATCCAGGTACACATAATTAGCTTTCTTATTTACCTAAAGATTGATTGAGAGAGGCATTGCCAAGAACGTCTGTGAAATGATACTACATGCTGTCATGTAAGTAGCCTGCAATGCGAGGTAAAAACAGACAATGCATACACAGGAAACTTCAAGAGACTTGAAAAGATTGGATTGGAAAGAAGAATCTTCCGGTGCAGGCTGTCGCTTCTTCTACTTAATTCACTGCTGTTAGAAGTAATAGCCACAAGGTACTTCGCTTTTCGGTCAAGTTCCTTGCAAAGTTAGACTGGGCAGATTAGACTGTTACACGCACACATTCTGCTATGTTGAAAGCTGTTCCGCCTTCTCACCTTGGGGACTATAGATCCGATGCCTTGAGCTTCCTAGGCCTTTTATTAGACTGGGCTGGTGACGGTGGAGCTTCTGATATCCTTCCTGGTGCCTGGAGAGTCAAAAGTATATAATAGAATGCATTTACATTCCAAAAAAAATGGTGCACGAAAAACAAACACAACGAATATTGAAAGAACATGAGTATTTACCTTGCGTTTCTGGTCCCTTTTACCAGCCCTTTCCCCTGTCATTCATCCAAATTACAGATGTTCAGTAGAAAAACAAATCAACTCATCCCACAAACTAAACAAACACCATTAGGCTATGAACAAGTGTCAAATAGTCCTTAATATATCTACCTCCAAAATTTATGGAGTCGGGAACAAATATCCGATCCTGATTCACAACATGGTATGACAAATGTTAGTATATAGACAAACCCATTTAAAAGAACAGCTAGCATTCCTATATGCCAAGAAACCTACTACATAAACAAGGAAGCAAACCTTTGGAGTGCCTGGTGTTTCATAAGGATTATCGCGAAAAGATGAACCTTCCGCCTCCTTATATTGCAACTGAAAACAAGAAAAATATGGATATCAGGGGAAAACTCGAACAATCATCCTACTTAATCCATTCATACGCATGAAAACTCATGAAAGAAATATCAAGGGCATGCGATACCTGTTTCTGAAGATTGAGTAGAGTAAGTATTTCTTTCCTTAATTCAAGATGCTCTGCACAAACAGCTTTAGTTGGAACTCTTGGTTTCAGATTAACCTGCAAAGATCAAGACACCTTTTCAAACCTGTTTTGAAGAATGATAGATGATTAAAGATTTAAAAATTATTCTTCAGCATGTAATAGTCAATAGCAGTTCTTAAAGAGCACCGATAATCGTTGAAACTTCTTTTGCACACTGAATGCCACGAAAAACAATTACACAAAATGGAACAAACATACGGGGAAAAAAAAAGCACAAACCCCAAGATCTTGTAAAGTTTGCTCAACTCGCTTGATAGTCCGAAGTCCAGCAGATGAGCTTGCAGCTTGTATCATTTGATCAAGTGCATATGTCCTCAGATACACCCGAAGCTGTAAAGTTTCTAAATCAGTTAATCCATAATCTGATATGCAGTTGAGACAAAACTTATCTGAACAACATCCAATCGCAAGGCAGCATTTGGTTCAATTCTCCATCAATGACCATATCAGAAAGATTACAAAGCAAAAGCACAAAATAGTTGTCCAAGTTAAATATGCAAAGTCAAAATTCAAAAGCTTCTATTTCACTAAGCTTTAAGAAGCCATATTTGTCTTTTGACAAACCTTTAAATGTGCACACACAAACACAAGAAGAGAGGGAACATATGTGTCAAACCAGCCATCAGACATACCATGCGAAGAGATGCTATAGTTGCGGCATTGTCTGCCATCGATGTTGAAGGTGCGACTGCTGCAGATGGAAGCTGAGTATTGAGAGAAGGAGACACAGTATCACCAGGAACATCAACCCTCTCCGTATTTTCCGGACCGGCATTTGAAGCAGCAGGCAACTCAGACTCTTCAGCACCCTAAAAATTGAAAACAAATGGATAAACATGCAATTAAAGCACATGAACGAGCAAGGGATTCTTCAAGGAAATACAGTAATTTCATTCCCACCGTATGAAGACCAGACCTCCAAGAATGGTTGTGAGCTTCACCAGCTCAAATGGATAAATAAAATGCAAACAAATATCGAATTGTTGACATACCCTTGCAGCCATCCGAGATTCAGTTATTCTTTTTGCTTCTGCAAGAACCTGAGGAAATGAACAAGAGATTACAAGATTATGACTTGATAAATCCATTTCCAACTAATACCTGAAGAACCTACTATGCAACAAAATTACTCATAGATTACTAAACAATGCTAGACCAACAAAGTTAGACCTCAACATCTTTTCGCTCTTGTTGCTTCGTTTGTGAGAGTACCATTGATAATGCTCGCTTGCGCTCTTTCTCTTGTGAGACATTATATGATTCCTAAATCCAGAAGGACAATTAAAAACTAGATTAGAATAGTAGTAAAATACGACAGAACTGAAAAATGCAATTACTTAAAGAGCTAAAAACTGCAACCGAGGAAATTTATGATCCAGAAAATATTAGTGCATACAGTTCTCACACCTTAACAAGAGGATTCCCTGAAACATCCCCAGTAGATTGAGCTCTAGCAACTAATATGGATCGAGATGCTGCAAACAAAAATGGAATGGCAATGAACGTAAGGAAGATCCTACTGAAAGGAAAATGAACACTTCAATAATGCCACAATCTCTTTGAGTTGGACTTGGCCTTAAAAAAACAAAACAAAACAAATAACTGGAAGATCATTTTGAAATGAAAAGGAACAGTTCAATAATGCCACAATCTCTTTGAGTTGGACTCGGCCTTAAAAAAAAAAAACAAAAAAACAAAAAACCAACAAAAATAATCTTTTACAACGTTTTCCCAGGTTTGCATACAGAGTTAATAATACATATATATATATATATATATAGTTGTATTACAATAACAGTTCAAAATTTTGGAAAGTGAGAAAATATTGAAAGGAGAAATTGAGCAAATATTGAAAACAACGATTATGAAGAAAATGAGAAGATGATAGTTGGCATACCACTGTAATAACGATTCTTCAACTCCTCCACTGTGCGAGATGATGGGAATCTATCAGCTATCACAATGAACCGGAGATCAAACTGTTTGCACAATTCAAACAACTGATCTGTCTCTTCTTTAGTCCACATCTACCAAAGACAAAATATGAGAAAAAGGGGTAAGATATTTAACCAAAAAAAAGAAGCTATGCACAAAGAACAAAACAGGCACAAGTTTAACTAATACATTTAGTCATCATTTGATACCTACAGGATCAGCCAAATGTTTCTCATATTCCTCATCTGTATACTTGACAACATCAACAGACTGCAAAACATCAAATATACGAACATATTCAATCACATGAGCAAACCTTAAAAGTGAAAAACTTAACCAGAACAAAGATGAGATGATCCTTGTAATACCTTGTTATACTTGGCAAAGGAATAGTCACCCGTCGGTGGTACACCATTAACAACTCTAACCTGTGCATCAAAAAAACCAGATAAAAAGATAGCAAATAAACGAATTGGGGTTTGAAAATGATAGAAACAAAATTTCACCACCCTCTAGTAACCAGGATATCTTAGTTATGCAACAACAATCGTTGAATCGTCTAGAGCGAGAAAAGGCTTACCCAGTGGTAAAGCTGCAAATTATCCTTTCGAGCAGAACTTGTAAAAGGAAGCCACTGCCAGGTGATCTGAATGAATATCAAAATTTCTTCCACTTAAAACCACATAGAATCATGAAATAACGTTAATGTAGCATAAAGCTAACAGCTTTTTATCTTAAATTTTTTTGTTTAACAAGATTAAAGCACTAACAAAAAAAAAAAAAAAACGACGAAGAAGAAGAAGAAGAAACCTTCTCATCAGCTGGAGGCCGTTTCTTCAATTGGGACGAGTCTATTGTGGGCATAAGTGGTGGCATACCACCGGTGAGCGCGTAAACCTAAATTTAACAAGCATTATCAGTTCAATTCGCTTAAATTCTTATTAAAAAAAAAAGATTCGGAGAAATCCAAAGCACAAAATCAAAAGCAGAGACCAGCAGACACACAAACCTCCCTGGAAATTCCATCTGGCTTTCTCTGGGAGTCCTTCTGAGGCCGAGATTTCTTCTCCTGCGGTATCGGAATCGCGGTTTTCGGCAACCCCAGAATATCCTTGGCGTCCATGGCGATTGCCCCCAAAATCTAGGGTTTTGGTTTTCTCAGAAAATTACGAATTCGCAGAACATCTGCAACAAGTAAGGGTTTCCCAGGCTCGAATTGGGTATCGCAAATGATTTGGATTAGCTCTAGTGTTCCGATTTCGATTCAATTTCTGAAGAAATGGGATTCAATTTTGATGAATTAGGTCTTCTTCAAGCGCGAGAGTGAAGAAGAAAGGGGGACTGTGGGACTTCACTTACGTCACCCGCGGGTGAGTGACGGCTTGCAAACAAACCAATGAAACGTTAGAGACAACGAAAACGACAACGCATCATCCACACACTGGTGTGATGGTCAAGTGCGTGTAACATGCAGCCAATATGCCCAAAAAATTAAATTTGGGCTAGCCCAATTTTGTCGTTCAGTAATGTCCGTGTTTCTTCCCACTACTTTCTTCTCTCTCCCTCTCCAAAAACATCATCAGTTTTCCATAGAGACAGTCCAAGTACTCAAAGAAACCAGAGAGACAGAAAAAGGAAAAAAAAAAAAAAAAAAAAGCTCCATTTTTTTAAGGTTCGACTGCATGATACCAAATCTCTCTCCTTAATTTTCCAACACTAATTATTGTGTTTTTTTTTTTTTCAGTTCTAATGTTATAAACATATTCTATTTCTTTCAACATCTCGGTTTGTGTGAATTTACACTTCGTTTAATCTTTAATTAACGTTGTTCATCCTCTTGTCTTGCATGATGATATGCTTTGATTTCAAATTTAAGCTAATTAACTTGTTAAGTCTTCATTAAATTAAGGTTTATCTAGCTAACCCGGCCCCTATATATTTTTCTCAGGCATTTAACCATGGTTAATTACACTGTGCGGATTAGAATCTTCTACAGGAAAAGAGATCCACAAGGCTACAGGTAAAGGCAGCTTCTCCACCATATCTTGGTCCTATCCTGTCCGAGCTTTTATGGTCCTATCCACAAGGCTACAGGTAAAGGTCTAATTTGTCTTCTTCTGCTTCCTTTTTTTTTTTTTTTTTTTGGTAAAATTGTTGATGAAAAATAATACTCTCACAGTGCCCTCTTGAGAGTTTTGTGATGGAGCTTGCTTCTTAGTTGATCCATTGGACGTGAACTCAGCAACTGAGCTTGATCATTCCGTTGTTTTAGATGATGTTCCGTGTGTATACCCATAAATATATCCTGTTTACTACTGACATAGATAAGAGGGAGACAAGGGGGTACTATATATGTATATTTATTGTCTTAATGCTAGTTAATTATCAGTACGATCGTCATCCTTTTGTTTTTGCAACCAATTAGAGATTGATATATATGGTTGTGTGCGTTTCAGATTAGTTACCGAATGTTAATACATATTTTTTTAATACATATTTTGTTTTGATTTGTTTAGGTTTAAATTTGAGTTATAATCGATCAACGGACAAACGTGATTAATAAACTAACTAATATGAACACGTTTACCAGTTGCCGCCGTTAGTAGGAAGGAAGCTATAACAAAAACATATATTTATATATATATATATATATATATATATATGTAATGTTTGTAGAAAGGTGATATTACATGGCCACCATAGACGAAATAGAGGGGGGGGAACCCAACACCTAGCCCATAAAAGATGTGGGAAATAAATGAATAGAGAAAATTATTGCTACACAAATCATGACTATTGAATTGATTTTCGCCATCTCAGAAAAATTGCCTCACTAATGTTGATGAATGTATGGACAATTTTAACTTTTTTTTTTTTTTTTTTTTTTTTTATAGTTTTTGGTCAGATATGATTTTCATGTTTCTCATGCACTTCTCCCAACTTCTCTCCTTTTAAGATTCACCTCTCAAGGCGGCGAAAGGCATGAATGGCCAGGTTGCGAGCACCCGGCTTCACGAATCGCGGTCGCTGTATCAGGGTAGTGGTGCCACGATGATCTTGCCCCATAAGCAAGGTATTTGCCGTGCTTCTCGTGTTGTTTTGTCACTTCTCGTGCTATCATAAGTAACACAACAGGCTACCGTACGACACCAATACTTGATTGCCAACAGTAACCTGCCATGACACTTTTCTTTTGTTACATGGTCGTAAGAGTAATATTGGTATATTTCAATTCTCTTGCCCTATGTAGTGTTGTATCGCAAGAAGAATAAGAAGAAGACCAGAAGATTTGCGTGTAAACATTTATGTCTAAATTAAAGTGATAGCTGACTAAAGATTTATGGGCTTACCTATCCAACTGTTCATTGGTTGGGCTTGCAATGCCTAGAATTAAAGGCCCGCTGGTTAGTCAGTTAACTCGGATCCTTCTTCGACATGTTTACCAAACAGTTAAAGAATGTAATATGAAATATAATATGATTAGAAAGTAAAATAAATGAATAAAAAAGACGATCATTGATTCTTTTTTAAATATTTACTTATCTATAGAATAGTGTAAAGTGAAACAATCTTTTATTTCCTTTATAGTGCTTATTAATTTTAGTAATGTTTATTTTATTAATATAATTACTAATATATCCTTTTACAAGAAAAAAATTATTAGCACATGAAAACTTATTAAGGGTATATAAGTAAATTTAATATTTCATTCTCTTTGACAAGCAATCAATACCAAGGAGATGTAAGACACACTAAATTCTCATTCCCCCCATTTTGTAAGTAAACACATGATTAACTGGGAGAAAATATATAACTACTTACTTTCCCTTTCCCTTTCCTTTTGATGCAAAGTAAACATGTCCACTGGTTAGTTAGTTAAACCTGGATGCTACTTCTAACTCTAAATCATATATTTGGTAGGATGGATGAAAAAACATAATGAAAGAAAGTGCGAAATACATAGGTGAGGAAAATTAAAAGAAGTGAAGAAGATTCTCCTTCATATTGTTTGGTAGACGAGAAAGAATATATCTAACCTAGTTATTTTTTCAATTACGCCCTCAAACAAATAAGAGGATGAGTAACGATCAATGTCATAATAATCTTTTTACATATCATTTACTTTGGTAAGTTTTTCCATCCACTTTTCTTTCCAAAGTTGGAGGAATTAAAAATTGGCGAGCCCTTGGATTTGCAATTTCTTTCCTTCCCAATTTCTTGTCTACCAAACAACCTAAAATTCTATATTTTCTTTTCCAAAATCCCTCATCTAAGTTCCTCTCTCTCTCTTTTCCACTGTACCAAACATAAACTAAGTCTTTATGGCTCCCCCTCAAGTTGTTGAGAGATGAATATTGATGATATGGTTTGCTTTTATGTGTATGTCTTTTATATAATATGAAGCAAATGGCGCCAAATTAAGTTGAGGAATATAGATGTTATTGCGAAGATGACATAAAAAATTTTTATTATAAGGGATGAACAGCGACCCTGCTCGAATGACGAAACTAGCTAGCTATAAAGCATGTACAATATTTTGTCAATCAATTGGAGTTTTGTAATTTGAGTAGTACAAAGACTAGTACATATAAGCTTTTTCGTCTGGACCATTTTGTCATCACCACAACCTCCGTTGATCTAAAAGCAAATTGCGCTAGCTGCAACGAAAGTGAAAGTTTCAAACTTTCATGTGCTTCAGTACTTACTGATGAGTTTTCTGTATGCTGTCCTTCATCATACTTTATAGCCCTCCACTCTCTTTCAGAAGAAAACAATTTTTCCCAACACACACACACACATTTATATGTATCCGTATGTATATATATATATATATATATATATATGAGCTTCTCCGATCCTTTGTCCACTACCGGCCCTTGTCATTAATTAATGTCGAGAACTTGTTTAAAATTGGCATACCCACTTGATTGCAGGCATTTTGACTTGCGTATAATAAGTTAGCTAGTCATCCATGTGGTTGATGGATAATTAGCATATATATACAACTATAAATACGTTTTTAATAATGAATTTAAAAAGTTTGATTTTAATTATTATAACTGTCAACCGCTCGAGGTTCCGTAAATATAAAAACTATATATATTAATATGTTTATGTGTGTAAGTATATATTGTGTGTATATATATATATACACTTTCGAATATACCCCTTCATCCTTTTCCACGAAAAATACAAAGGTGAGTGAAAGAATCAGTCGCGAACCTTCGCTGGCTTTTCTTGGCCTTTTGTTGCAGTACGAATTCATTAGGTTATATTCTATCAATTTGGACTACCAAACACATTATATTCACATATATGTGTATTTTTGTGTGTGTATAGATATATTTGTGTGCGCATATATACATATATATGTACATATGGTATGCACATATGGCATAATATAATATGGTGACGGTTACTACAGGAACCGATCAGGTACGCAGCGCAGCCGTCCAAAGTTGATGGGGACAAAGTGTGTATATATATAGATGTATATAGCGAAAATAGCAAGACTTCCAACTCCAAGGTATATTATTAGAACCAAGTGTTAAAATATTGTATTATTTTCTTTATATAAAGCTTGGGGAAGTTTACTTTTTAAAAAAAAAAAAGGCTTGGGGTAGTTAATTAAGTAGCTAGTTATGTATATTGCAAAAATTTTATATGTCAATATCCAATTAAGCTAAATTATTGTGCTTATTACGTAACCTTAGTATTGATTCTAATACCTATGTTCAAAGTGGACTTCTTGTGTTGCACCCTTGCAGAGGTCATATTTACATAAATAAAATAAATATTTAAAGATGCTCATTACTAATTATGAATTAACGTATCAATTTGATTGACTTAGGTCATGTGTGTGTGTAATATATATATATATATATATATATATATATATATATATCATCTTTAGAATCAACCGATTATTTCAAAGCCTATGGTCGTCCTATAAACTATGACGACTTTGACGTGTGTAGAATTTTTTTAAAAAAGATATTATAAAGCCTTTGAAGCCTGCTGAATCCTTTATATATATATATATATATATATATATATATATATAAGTTGATTATTTTCTATTGGAGGGGCGTTGTACATATCTTCTTGGCCTAACTTCTCTCTTATTGGTTGTACTAATTTGTATGGACGCAAAATTATGACCAAACACAAAAATTGACTAGCTACTTAAGTAGTTTTTGAAGAAAGAAAAAAAAAGTGTTGTATTAAAATATTTTCGAAGAAAAAGCAACTTTTACTAAAAGGAGAATTATGCTACAGGGTTAAAAAAAAAAAAAAAAAAAAACCTTTTTAGATTAGACATAATTTTTAACCATCGTATTAAAGTAGATATATCTTTTAATTATCTGGATAAATTAAGATTAAATATAGTGAATATATAAAATATGACAAACAAACAGAATCCGATAAAATCAAATGAAGTATCTTGAATAGTTATAAAAAAAAAAAAGAAAAAGAAAAGGGAAGTATCTTGAATAATATAATATTTTTCAAGCTTTTCCAAAGAATTATCTCGTCATAAAATTAACATCAACCCTAAAAAACGTGCCTAGGGGCAGGTGGAGGTGGAGGTGGAGGTGGAGGTGGTTACGGGAAGCAGATCATGTGGTGGTACAGAGCTTGGAAGGAAAGGGGTCATCGAAATTTTGAACCCACCCCATATTCCAAATGCCTTTGCTTTGGTTTTCGGTCCTCTTGGTGTTGCTAATGCAACCGGAACCGGTGGTGCACATGTCGTAATTCTACTTTCACTTTCCGTACTACTTTCTGGTATAGGATAGGCTTTTAGTCCACTAGATTTATTTTATTTTATTTTATTGGTCTTCTCATTTAGGTCGACCGGATACTGAAGAGAATTTGTTATATGAGAGTGTGCGTTTAATATTTAGTATATCTAGTTTTTGAATCTCGATGACCCCTTTTTTTCTTCTTGAACGTTGTATTTGAATTATATGTCATAACTGATTATTTACCAATTTCTTGTTTCATTGTGATTTGAGAGCCTACAATTTAGAATCGATACTTGTATTTTCTTGATTTAAAATGTTTTTTTCTTTTTAATTTATAATTTAAAAAAAAAAACACTGAGTTACCTATTTCCAAGCAATATAAATATATATATATATATATATTGCAATAAAGTGGTGGAAGTAATAAATGATGAGTAAATTGATCAGGAGACGTACTTTTAATTACTTGGTGTTTGCAGTTTCACTGTAATAACTGAGAGAGAAATGCCACGTCATCGTTACTGTCCCTATCAACCGCTTTTATGGGTATCATTGTCGTTGTGAGTGTGAATTTTATTTATATATATATATATATATATATATGACATATTACGTATATGGACAGTAAAAAGATAGAATGTCAACTGCCTCTTTCCAATTCAAATTTTTAATGCCTTTTCCAACTTCCGCGTGCATAAGACAACCACTTCTTACCCCTTTTATCTCATCCACTTTATAAATAAACCCTTTTCTCTTCCAGAAGGAAAAATAAAAATAAAGAGTTCTTAAATTAAAAATCCTCAATAATTTTTTTTTTTTTTCAATTAACTGGTCTGTGTTATTGGTTTATATATATGCATTATATTTATGTAACGAACAAAAAATTTAATATTAGAGTGGTTAACTTATAATTAATACAACCAAACTTCGAATTGATTAACCCGCTGGTTTTGAGGCCCATGGTTTTATGACTTGCATGCATATCCAATCTCTTCTTTAAACGAATTCGAATATTCCATTAACCCACATATATATATATATATATATATATATATAGCTACGTGCTGCGCACAGATTAAATTAGGAAAAGGGAAAGAAAAATAATAATAAAATAGCCCTTTATCCAAATGCTAAACTTTCATTTCGGCTCATCTAATTGTTGAATTTAAGTATAAAAATTTTAACGTTGAATTTTGGTTCTACCTAAGGAATCTGTCACATGCATGGCAAAAGCTTCAACTTAACATGTGAACATATATACATATAAATTAACTATATAATATATGGCATCCACAATTCTAATATTTAAGACCATTATCCAAAGGGAAAAATGAAAAAGGAAAAGGAAGCAAAATATATGGTACAAACTCAAAAGTAATCCTTTATATATCACTTGGAAATTTGAAACAGAAGGAGTTGTCTTTATCAAAGTTTGTGAGATTTCACCAAATGATGGTCTCTGTTTGAATTACATATTCTAGGGGAAAAAAAATCATATATATAAAAACATATCTCTATTCAAAACATTAAAAAAAAAAAAAAAGACACGTATTATTATAGAAATTTATTATGACAACAGAGGAAATAAAAAGGGGCTAGTTCATGCTTTTAATTTATTATCATTAGAAATGCTTATGTACGTTAATTATATAATCGTACTGTTTTAAAGAATTAATTAGTGTGATGGCAAATAATCAAAAGGGATGGGCCATATGGAAAGATAAGAAGTAATGACAGAATTGACAATTGAACGCAATCGAACTAATTAATAACTAGAATATGGAAATCAAATAGAGTAAGTACATATTAGGCAAAGAAAACAAACATATAAGAAAAGATTAAGGGAATCCATGGGCGATGAGGCATAGATGCTTAAAAGAGAGTCACGTGGCAAGATAGGAAGACAATATGATATCAGGAGAAAGAAGACTGGTTCCTCTTGTTTGTCACCAATTATTTAATTTAAAGGAAATGGAAATGGGTGGCTCATGTCTTGATAATGAAAATTTTTATTTTAAATTAATTAATTATTATTTTTTATTTAATACTTTTTCTTCTCCAACACGTTCCGAACTGCCTTCTGGCCGGCCCTCACCCAGATATTTAGGGTTGTGTTTTGCTTTCTTCACCCAAAAACAAAAACATAAAAAAGGAAAAAGAGAAAGAGAAGAGAAACACAACCCCTAGTCCCTAGACACCAAACGACTACCATTTCTCTCTGTCAGCTTTGCCCCCACATGTGCTCTCCTTTCTTAAGATTCTCCACCTTTTTTCTTTTTTTTTTTCCTTTTCTTTTTTGCTTTGATTTTTTTTTGGTAAGATACTAAACAAAAAATTTAATTACTGCATGGTAATATGTTAGTTCTTAATTACTGCATGATATTATGTTAGTTTAATTAAATTGTATCTTATCGCTATTAAACTTGGTTAATTTTATATGTTTTTTTTTTCAAAAATAAAATATATTATTTTGATTCGATTTGATAGTTTAAAACATATGATATTGATAAATAAAGGCCTTAAAATATTTGATGGTTCTCTTCCTAATTTATTTGCATAATCCGGGTTTTTTTCTTCCCAAGTGAGCATTTATATTAAATATATTGTATAAATTAATTACGTGAAACCTTTGTCACTTTGGTAAACGTGAGGCCAACATGAAATGATATTGTGTGTCGGTTATGTTAACATTAGATATGAAAGTCTTGTGGGCGAATTAAATAACAAAAAGGCTTGGGCTTTATGCTTATCGTTTTATGACTTATGCAGAGTATATCTGCACGTGCGAACACTTTGACAAATCTATATGGAACAGTCAATTTTAAAACACTACTCTTTACCTTGTAATTTTTTATATATGTATTTTTGTCCATGTTCCTTGGGAGACTGACCGCAAATCAATTACTACAAGCAAATAAATAATGTCTCACTTTGTTTATACCTCTTAAAGTTCTCCTGATCAACTCATTAAACTAATTAATTAATTTTTTTTAAATTAATTGTTTAGTCCTAAATATTTTAAGTCTATGCAACTCTGATCCTTATTTTTTTCAAAGCTTGAATGACTCTAAATTATTAAAATGATGCTATAATAGTCATTTTCATTAATTTTTTTAATATGAAATCCGTCAATAAATTGATCAAAAAGTGATGCTAATTATTAATGGATTTCGTCTAAATATTAATGTGAATGACCACTATATTTACGTTTTTAATAATTTAGGGTTACTCTAATTATGAAAACAAGAATATGAATTAAAATTATATAAATTTAAAAGTTTTATAAGTACCAGCAATTTATATTATTATAAAGTACCTACAGATTCAATATATACACACACATATAGATATATTTATGTATGGTTGATCAAGTTGTTCTTTGGGGAGCCAAAAAAGGTCACAGATTGTGGAAGCTTGAATTTCTAGTTTTGGACTAGACTTTAGGCGTGGCTAGCCTACTATCCTATATAAATGGGTTTGGCTATGAAAAGATTTAAAGATCATGCGCGTATCACTCACAATATATCCTCTCAGTGAAGAAAAAATAGTGACTCTGATTATGAAGCAATGAGGACCTCATATATACATATAATTATATATTTATATATTTATCAATTTGATTGGAGACATGCCAGAGCATGCAGGAGGTCAGAATATAGCCATTCTACGAATTATTGTCCTTGTCTCATCTTCTTTTGGAAAAAAATGAAGTTCATTCTCAATTTATGAACCATACAAGATATACATATTAGGAGACGTGTCTATTTTAATCTCAATTTTTTAAATAAATATTATTATATATTATATAAATTATCATTATCTTATTAGTAAGTGTTAATAATAACGTATATCTATGAGTGAAAATTGAAAAATGACAATTCATTACCATACAAATTGATATCAAAATTTGAGTCCCTAGCATTGGTCTTAATTTATTAATTGTAAGGTAAAAAGCAATAAAAGAATTTTAGGCTTTTCAATGTTGTATGAATCTTAAAAAAAAAAAAAAAAAAAAAAAAACCATGTAGCTTTGGAATTATACAAACTTTAAGCGTACGTTTTAATTTGTCATTTTTGCATATAATCATCACTCACTCATTTTGATTATTAAGCTTGGAGAAGAGAGAGAAAAAAAAAATAAAAAATATAAAAAACTGGCCGGCAGCGCGTGATTTACTAAATTACAATTTTTTCCATCTAAATAAGTCAAACAAGTTGAGGGAGAAAATTTAAAATTAAACTGCAGCTATATATATATATATATATATATATAGATTTTCCTTTCGCGTGGATATTATTCTTTTCGAAAGTATATTTATCTATATAAATTCAATTAACTTTCTCATGGAAATTTTAAGGCAGTAAGCATAACCTGCAGCTAATTATTATATTAGCCAAAAAAAAAAAAAAGCTGCAACTATTTTTTTTATGCTCTATTTTATTGACACGTACACACCAAAAACATATTATTAATCTACCGCTAAAGAAATTGGACACTTTTGCCATAATAAACAATTTGAACGCATCAAAGTTGATATATAAGTTGTCAAACTTAAAAGAAAAATAATGATAAAAGTTTAAATGACAAAAGAATTATTTCGATTTTAGACAACTTACAGAAATTTGGATACGTGTATATGTTCATAATATTAATGATAATATATATTTTTTTTGTAACATGCATCAATATCGGTCATCTATATATCATATGTATCTGTTAATGTTAATTTAAGGAGTTAAAATTCTCACTCTTAAATTAGAACCCAAAAAAAAAAAAAAAAAGAAGGAAAGAAAGAAAGAAAAGAAGAGAAAAGCATGGGAAATAGAAGAGTACTGCATGAGATCAGAATCAAAGGTCAATTGCATTAATATGGAGGTAACATTCGATTTTGGGCCACACCTCACTTCTTCTTCTTCTTCTTCTTCTTCTTCTTTTTTTTTTTTTTTTTTTTTTTTTCCCCCTGCTGTCGATTCTTTTTATTTATTGGTAATTGGACATTTGACAACGACAGTCCACGTGTAGACATCACTATTTAGGATATGAAATGTTGTAATTTCTGAGTACGTTAGGCATTTTGCTAAATTCTTGTTCCCAATTCACACCAACTTTGTGGGGAATCACAAAAATTGAAACACACACGTATATTTATAAATTATGTTTTCGAAATATATACAAATTAAGAAAAAAGATACCAAAATGTTAATATGAGCTCCAAGAAAGAAATCAACCACTCCCTCCCCTGCTAGCTGACTAAATAAATTCGAGAGGAAAAAAAAAAAAAAAGATGTCACTTTCCAAAATCCTCTCTTAAAACAAATAAAAACCCATGCAAATTTGTGTGTCCAACGCACATGCAATACGGCAGTCGGCCACATAGTGAGAAGAATTAATCCAAAATTTTAATTAGTATAAACATATGTATATAAAGATATATATAGTAACACAATTTTTCGTGTAGTTCACACCATGGCATGAACACAAGAAGTTGTCAGTTCAGTTGTCATTCTTTTCAATGCAAATAATCTAAATTAAACGATGGTGGACTAATTATAGTACATATATATATATACACACACACACACACACACACAGACTGTTGTTAATTAGAATATTTATGTTTTAAGGAATGAAGAATACAATGTTGGTGAATGGAGGTGGGGACAAATTAAGGACAAAAAGGTAGGTGCACGTGCGTGGAGTCAAAAGGTCGAAAGAGTCAAACCCTCAATAAACGCGTAAAGTGAAATTGGGTAAACGGTGGAATATTGAAATAATGAAAATATTTTTGATCTGAATTCTGATGAAAAGCCCCAAGCTTTTTGACAAAAATTTAAAAAAAAAAACAAAAACAAAATCCAATTTAATGGGGACAAACAGCCGCTACCAGCCTGGCCCCAAATTCTCCTCCCCCTGGCCTCTCTGATTTCTCTTCGATTTTCAACTCTCTCCCCTCTTCATTTGACCAAAATGTTAAAATTACATTAAAGTAACAAAATAAAAACAAATTTAACAAAAAAGAGGAGATAGTAAAACAATAATGAAACCGTGTTTCTCATTCGTGCATTTCTTTCACCCACTCTCACACAAGAGCGCGTGATGATCAGAAAACAAAAATCTGCTGTACATTATGACATATTGAACATTATTATGAAATTATATATAGTTGTTTAGCAAAGAAAAAAAAAGATTTCTTATTTAAAAAAAAAAATTTTAAATTAAAAAAAAAATAAAAATTTGGAGTGTCCTTTTATTGAAGTGACTTTGTGCCACCTACGAGGTCCACGTCTCACGTCTCCAAAACTTCCAAAACTTTGGTTTTTGGTCCCCCCCCCTCTACTTCTTTAGCTCTATCTCTTTCTGTCTATACCTTCGCTTAGCATGTATTTTAATAATTGTACTCTTTGTTTTTCATTTTTCTTATTTTATCTCCCGTGTCCGTGTCCCTCTTATATCATATAACAACAACAATAATAATAAAACAATAAAGCAATAAAATATAGCACCGCCTCAGCCTATAAGAGACCCTTGATACTTCTCTTCCACACCGGCCTCCCCAACTATATCTTCAAACTTGAAACCCAATTTCATATATCTCCTCTCTTCCTCTTTAGCCACCTCTTCTTAATTTGTGTGACATAACACAACAGACATTTTACATTAATATTTACGAAACCATACGTACATATATATATATATATATATTTTTTTTTTGTAGAAATTAAAATAGAAATAATTGTTATGGGTGTTCCATCTCCGTTGCCGGCCATTAATATGAATATGCGGACGAAGAAAACAAAGGCAGTGGGAATTCCGACCGTTGATCTGTCGAGCGAGAGGTCAACGGTCAAAGAATCAATCGTGACGGCGTGCGAGGAATACGGTTTCTTCAAGGTGGTGAACCATGGAGTCCCTCCCCATGTCATTGCCAGATTGGAAGAAGAAGGTTCCGGTTTTTTCTCCAAACCGGTTGACGAGAAGCAGCGAGCTCGTGTCGGACCGGCCTCCCCTTTCGGATATGGCTCCAAAAACATCGGACGAAATGGCGACATGGGAGAACTCGAATATCTTCTCCTTCACACTGACCCTCTCTCCGTTTCCGAGACTTCCAAAACTCTCTCCAATGACCCTTCCAAATTCAGGTATATATCTAACTACATATTATGTTTTTATTCGTGGCTCTATATATATACATCCATTCATCCATATACCATCTTTGTCGTCTCTCGATCGTTAACATATATTACAATGTATGTATTTTGGCTTGCTTTCTTACCAATTATCCTGTGTGAATTAAATTGATATATAATTAGAAATGGTACCTAGTAGAGAGCTTGAGCTTTTTTGACTTCTATTAATTTTTTCGGGCTTGTTCATGCGTAGTTTGTGGCGTGTTTGATTCTTCTTCTTCTTCTTTTCTTCTCTTTTTATTTTAAAAAAAAAAAAACTTTTGTATTGTTTAATGCTTGTTATTAAAAAAAGGGGAAAAATTATTTATTTTTTTGCGCAGGAACAGGTGGAAAAGACATTGTTTAATAGTTGAATTAAATGCGAATTGGTATCCTAGAAAAGGACATCTTTCCTTAATGGAAAGAGAATGAAACAAAGGAAAAAAAAAAAAAAAAAAAAAAAGGGAGAGAGAGAGAGAGAGAAACATATTTTATAGGGAAGCATTTATTGTACTATACTACTTATGATGATCATCTCAAACATTAGTTTCTCAAAGTTAACTCCCAAAAAAAAAAAAAAAAAAAAATTCCTATTTTATTCATGTGAGTGTTTTCATTTTCATATTTGACATGGGCCAACCACGTGATATATTGTAAACAAGAAAGTGTAGAATGTTGAATTAATTAGTTGCACGGCACTCTATCATGCGCTGTTCTTGGGCTCCATGTAGCTTTGACCTTCATGCAGACTCTTTCTATTTTTGAGGTTTCCACCTCCTTATCAAAGAAAGTCGACCCTCCCAAAAAAAAAAAAAAAAAAAAAAAAAAAGAACACTGCCATTGAAATTATAGGAAATAATGAAGATGAGCTAGCTAGCTAGAAGAAAGGAGAAAGGAGAAAGGAGAAAGGAGGGAAAAGAAGGGTAAAGGTACAAAGTAGACAAGTTTGTGATTTGGGGTTCAAGTAGAAACACGTGCAACCCCATCAGATGAGCTTCCGGATATATGGCCTGCCCATTTCCTTGGCTTCAAATAATTTACTTTAATAAGTTAAAGAGAAGGGAAGACAAATAACTTTTTTATTTTTATTTATTTCAATATTACTCTAGCTTTTTAATTGTCAGCCACTGTATACATATATATATATATATATTTAAGAGTTGTGACATACATGTCATGCTTTCTTGCAATAATTTGAGACAATCCCTTTCGGTTTTTTGGTTTGTAGTACTGAAAAGAGTTAAATTCCGGATTTTTACATCATATTTTCCTTTATTTTGCTGCATAATATATTTATTTTTTTCCCATCTACTATTTCCTAAATATACATATGTTTTTTTTTTTTTTTTTTAATTTATTTGAAGTCAGATAAATGCATGGGGTCATAAAAAAGGGAGTGAAGTTTTGTAAAATCTGTTTTCTATTATTGTGTGGGGGAAGCATGTGATGATCAATATCAGACATGACCGCTCGGATCTTGCATGAGTTGACAGAGTCAAAACGCATGAACCGCCTCATGTAAAAGTAAATAAATAAATAAATTCAATGATAAATTCTGAAAAATACATTAGTAGATTGGACCCCAAGTTGAACTGTATCTGACTCCCACTTTCTGCGGCAGGAAGATAATTAGCTAGTGAGTGACCCTGTCATTATTGTGTGAATGTAGAAAATTAATTATAACTTGTTACCATTTATTTGAAAAAGTCATCAATAAAATCAATAACCTCGAAATCAAATCAACAAAAAGGGAAAGGGGGGGGGGGGGGGGTGGTGGGTGGTGGGGGTGTTGGGGGTTTTTGGGGTTGGGAAAGCAGGCTTATTTGCATCCACCCATATTTTGATTTTTGTGATTGATGATACTACATAAGGGAAAAGTACACAGTAGCTTCAACTTTAGTTACCGAATATGTTATTGAGACAGATATATATATATATATATATAGAGAAATATTCTCCCGATGATATAATCTGTGTAGAAGATTGATATAATTTAAAGAAAAATATAATACAATCTGTTAAAGAGAGAGTGCTAAAAAGAACTCTCTTATTTGACGATTTCGTTTGAGAGAATTCTCGTGTGTGTGTTATTTTCATTGTTGATGTATATAAATATCTTGTCTTGGGCATTTAGTAAGTAATAATAGCTATTTGATTTTTGATTTTGATTTTTGTTGTGGTGTTTTTGTGGCAGCTGTGCGGTGAATGATTACACAGAAGCGATAAGGGAATTGGCATGTGAGATTCTTGATCTGGTGGGCGAGGGCCTATGGATCTCCGACAAGTTCAGCTTTAGCAGGCTAATCAGGGACGTCCAGAGTGACTCACTTCTGCGGCTCAATCACTATCCTCCTGTCAAGGACAAGGATTGCATCAACGAGTGGGACCCACCGATGGGCCAGCTCCACCATCACCATCATCATCGTCATCAGCATACAGCAGCAGCCAACAACGATACTACTAGTCGTGTAGGATTTGGAGAGCATTCAGACCCTCAGATCTTGACCATCTTGAGATCCAATGACGTCCCTGGCCTCCAAATCTCCTTGCACGATACTGGTTTGTGGGTCCCCGTTCCCCCCGACCCCAATCAATTCTTCGTCTTCGTTGGCGATGCCTTGCAGGTACCATGTAACTTTATATATATATATATATATATTTACATAATGTATATTTCATCCAGAGTTAATTAAATTTTATTGTGCAAGAAAAATAAATAAATTAAAAATTTTTTTTTTGGGTACATACGAAGGCAATGACGAACGGGAGGTTGAGGAGCGTGAGACACAGGGCGATGGCGAGCACAGGAGGGAAGGAGAGAATGTCAATGGTGTACTTTGGGGCGCCACCGCTGAACGCTTGGATTCATCCGCTTCCCGAGATGGTGTCCGCGGAGAGGCCCATTGAATACAGGCCTTTCACTTGGGCCCAATTCAAGAATGCCGCTTTCTCTCTTCGTCTCGCCGATTCCCGTCTCGACCTCTTCAAGATTTCTCCTCCTCTTCCTCTTCCTCGCGATGCTCATCCCCTCAAATTACCTTTCTAATTCTTACACTTCTTCATCCTATACACCAAAAAAAAAATAAAAATAAAAATAAAAATTATTGCAAGTCTATTAATTAACCATTCTTAATCCAGCAGGAAATTCATAATTAGGGAGAGGGAAGACAGTTACTTATTAATTCACGAAAATTGTACACAGGGGGGGGAGGGGGGGGATCAGAGTATAACTTTTGCTTCAAATGAAAAGTGCCTCGTCTTCAATTTTCTTTTCTTAGTATTATATATGTTCAAATTGTAATTAGGTTGTTCGTTAATATTAATGTAGAAATTATTAAGTCATGAGAAGCTAGCCATAGCCTAGCTTTAGTGTATTTTGTAAGATTTAGCCGATTATTATTATTGATTTGTATTGCTCATTAATGTATTTATTACTTTTAGCCCAAAAAAAAAAAAAAAAAAAAGGAAGGAAAATCTTCGTTCAAAACGGTCGGACATGGCCTGCCGGCAGCAAATCAATGTCTCCTGCATTAAATTAAAAAATAAAAAATAAAAAAAAAAATAAGAAGAGGCTAATTTTTTATAGACAAATGTGTAACTAAAGAGCTAAGCATATGACCAATATTCATGAATAATGTATATTGAATTATTGTCCCCTATATATGTATGTATGTCATCGAAAAACTGTGTCAAGTAGTACTTGTGCTGATCTCCTGCAGGCCACGTGTTGGGGACCCTGGACATCTGTCCAATTACGTATAATATAATATTTTATATAATAGCTAAGAAAATTAAATTGTACCAACGGCTTAGCTCTGTAAAGGGGTCCATGATCAGTAAAATTGGCACAACGTCGCCATCTTTCAATTTGCCCGGCCTGGTTTTTTGTTTACAATTTCAAGTGGACTGGATTTGAAACGGCTTTGGAACGGTAGAGTTTGCACAATTAAAAAGTACTAATTACTTATTTACATATTTCTTTAACCACAAATATATGTGATTATACTACGTATTAGTTATTAATTGAGCATCGAGTATGGTACAATGTTTGTTTTTTTTAAATTATCTGTAGTGGTGGTATGACAATAAAAATGTTATTGATTAGGTTTTAGATTTGAGTCGTGGTGTGTATGCAATACTTAGTGCCTGTAGATTGATTAGGTTTTAGATTCGAGTCGTGGTGTATACGCAATGTCTAAGCCTTTGGCAAAGGATCCCATTGGCACCTGGCTATTACCAACGCCACATCATTTTCAAAAGACAGCTTCAAACAACAGGGCAGGGGAAACAGTTATAAAAAGGAATGAGTGAAAGTTAAAGATGACCTTATAAATTAACTTACTTAAAGTTGGGATCAATACTAGTGGTGTGATTTTGTGCCTTTTTCAAGCTGATCACCAAACTAGAATTAAAACAGATAAAAGTCACGGTTGTCCTATCAGCCAGCTGAGTTATATATATATATATATATATATATGTATTAGGTGCAGCAAAATTTGAATAAACTCTCTCTGTGTTAGGTGTGAAAGTGACAATAACCCTATAACAATAATATTCCAACTTTAGGCAATGTCAGTTGTCAATGCTGTGAACTTACTTCTAATTTGGGTATGTGAAATTTTGAATTTCAAATATTTTATTGTTTGGTAAATATTATAATATGCATGCATGTCTAGTTTTATATAGCTGTCACATGTGATTTTATCAACATATTATGATATGACCTATATATATCACTTCATCAATAACAATAATAAATAAATAAAATAAAATAAATGACAAGGGAGAGTAATATTCACACCTTTTTCACACCTTTTGAAGAAATTCTACTAGTACACTATAGAGCAAAAGATTGCGACAATGCCTGCCGAATTCATTTTTTTAAAAAAGAAAAAAAATATATATTAAAAAGGAATCGAAATACAGCTGATTCCTACTGCATCATAATTTATATTTTATAGGCCGTTTAAATTGAAATGCTAAACATATTTGAAAACCAAGCGTGCAGTCAACGAGCAGATCAGAAGGTTAACGAAATTGTTTTGTTCCCAACGTAACATTGGAAGAAGATATATATATATTTATATAGATATATATATATATATATATAAAATAAAAATTTTATTCCGTGTGTCATACGTACGCTACAGAGGTTGCTCAACGCTTATTGACTCGTGAAGTGAGCAAGGTAAAATGACTGTTGACCAACCCCCCTTATATGCAATGCATGACAAGTAATTTAATTAATGGTAAGAATTGCATGATCTACTTTATATATACACACTTGCAATTAAGCATAAAACATTTCATGTGGCCAAAATCTATTACATATATATTTTTTTTTCATAGACATTCCTTAAAATAGTTGTAATTTATCCTTTACAATTTTAATTTTGATAATTTTCACTATAATTTTTAAATTTGTAAAACAATTTCCATTTAATATGGTGCTAACTCGTATATATATAAATTGACATTTGAATTGCATATCAATTGTTACTTAATAGCATATAAAGGTCTTCTTTTTATCAACATTATCTCAAATTTATATTGAAAACAAAAGTAATTTTTAAATTTTCTATTTTGTTCAAACTTCATTAAAGATCATAACCCAAAAAAAAAAAGTTCAAATATTTAAATAAATGACCTTCCATGTCATTAAGTAATGACACACGTATAAGTCACATATCTGTCAAGTTCTTTAAAAAAAAAAAAAAAAAAAAAGAGAGAAGATGAAGAAGAAGAAAAGTTAACATCATTATCAATGATGAGTGGTTTGCTATAGATTTATAAGTCAAAGTGTAAATTACCAAAACAAAAAAATTAAAAATACAAGAGATGAATCGTAGTTATATGATAAATTCAGGGGGGCAACCGAGAAGAGAGAGAGAGAGAGAAAAAAAACCCTAATGTAAATGCGTAAAGCAGCTACTTACTCTCTAATTCCAATTACTTAATTTCTCTCTGAATCCTATATAATGCATACAAGTAAAAAAAGTGGAAGAGGCATCCTAGTCATGTTTCGTGTATTCTTTTTCTTTTTAACAACTGCGAAAATAAGCAGCACAGAAACATGCATTTTATATAACGATATACAGAGCATATATTTATATGTGTGTATTTATGAGTATATAGAGACAAAGGAATATATATCTCTCTCAACGACTACAAGGCTTTGAAGTGCATGCATATGCAGATATATGTGTGTGTGTGTGTGTGTGTGTGTGTATATATATATATATATGGCTTCGATTGCATTGTTTGTAGGAGCCTTAATGGGACAGCTCCACGGTGGTGAAGGTTATGATGGAGGAAATTGGGAAAGCGAGACGTCGACGGAGGAATATGATCATGAGTGCTACATGTACGCCTCCAATCATCATCAAATCGGTAGCACTAATAGTAATGGGCTAAAGCATGTAGAGTCTGGTGATCAATATTGCTGGGACGATTATGGATTCTGCTTGGGGATTCAGAGGCAGCTGGACGACTATGGCACCTGGAAAATAGCTGACTACTATTGTGTTTGGCCTTAGAATCCATGTCTGTATGTGCTCATATATATATATATATATATATATATATATATCTTTGTCCACCACTACTAGTACTTCTTTGCCGATTGTTATGGTATGCTCTTCTCTTTTTTTATTTATTATTATTTTTTTAATTATAATTAAATCTGAAAAGGAGTGACGTTGTTAGCATTTTCTTCCCGTGTTATCAAAAGGATTGTCCTAGACACTAACACAATTGTTCATTGAATATCGTTAAGACAGGTCCTACCATATTTAACGAAAAAATTAGTATCATCCTAGTCTCACTAAATTAAATGTGATAAAGATTAAGATATATGGAGGCGTGGAGGAAGAATATGAGAATGATCTGTCCGAAAAGGGGACTAATTTCGAAGCCATCAGAGAATTCCACAGCTACAAACCATGCATATTTAACACAGCCAATTATATTTAGGTACAATATATATGAGATCTCCTTGTCTTGATCTACATAAAATATTTACTAAATTACCGTCTATCATAAAAAAAATTTGAATATGGGATATGCAGTATCATGCAAATTAATTATATCCTAATCCGTAAAAAAAAAAAAAAATGATATCCTAATTGAGCTTTAATTCTCTTAATTAGAGCAAATTTATTAGTAATGTTCGAGGCAATACCCTCTAATATCCTATCCAATAACAAGCAGTTTTGTATAGTCATTCCCTAATTTCCCTTCCTAATTGAAAGATCTTTTTTTTTTTTTTTTTTTTTCATTCACTTTCTGTGTTAATGCTAAAGATGTTGATGCACAAATTCCACGGTAGGCCACATGACATGTTTCAATTAATATAGCCAAAGTCATGAAGAGCCCTTCCATCACTAGTTGGAGAGTTGAGACCCCAAAACCTCTGAATTTTCGTTTAGGCCTGAATTCAATCCTGTATTCTAGTCCTAATTGATTATTATAATTATTATTATATTTTTTTTGGGATACGTCCCAATATATACAAGATAGTGGAGAAAACATAGCTGCATTCCATTTGCCAATTGATATTATTGGTGTTGGTGTACTATATATTGCACATAGCAATTGTTTACCAAATAGTCAATTACACACACACACGCACATATATATATATATATATATATATATAGATCACTTTGTTGTAATTAGGTTCTGATCATCATTGTTCTCTTTAGAGATAGATCACTTAGAGGCACGCTCTCTCCCAATGAATGTGATTATACGTCTAAACAAATATTGGGCAGGATGCTAGTACTATCATTCTCTATATCCAAATTAATTGTGAAGCTCAATTATAGAGTGAAACTAGCATTTAACTCGCAATTGTAAATTATGCAAGCAAATTTTAATTTTTTTTTTAATTTATTTATTTATTTTTTTGCATTGGTAACTTACAATTTAGTAAACAGAAAATTTCACTCAAGGGCAATGTCTACATCGATAGTTTTTCCTTTGGAGATCTATTTATCAATATAAAGATGGCAATTACCGAATATAATAAGTTTGATAATTTGGAACTTAATAACATTGACACCTTCATATATAAAATTATAGAAACGAAGCCAAATTATAATTTTCAATTAACTAGCTAAGAGATTTTAATTAGGGCTAATGAGCCAAGTATCACCGTTAACGTAGTAGGTTCCTATAAAAGGTTGAGCCTCTTCGTCCGTCAGAAATCGTGCCCATGCTACTCTTCCCGTCATGTTGGCTCCTGGTCCACTGCACTTGTATTCACCGTAAAACACTTTTCTGTTACACATTTAATTGTGAAACAAAGAAATTAGAATAAGTAGGATTAATAGAATATAAACATATTTTTTTAAAAAAATAGACTTACGAATCTCTCTTCTGATCACCCCAATCACTCCAACCTTGGGGAAGAACAATGTTGTCCATGAAAGTGAAAGAGAAGACAACTCTAGAATAGTCACCCCATGCTCTTCCAAGGTACAGTTGGCCACTTCCTGCCACCACACTATCCTTGAACGAAAACCCACTTTCTAGTGAAGAAGCTGTGCGCTTTTGAGCAGTCAAGAACGCCACCTTCCTCGCCGTTGAATTCAAATAGCACTTCTGTATGTACATATATATAACAATCCTATGACATTATTTGTCGTGGTACTAAATATATATAATAAATGGTGGGGCGTTTGAGCAACGCTGGGGCTGGCTTAGTGGGTGGGGAAGAGAATTTCTGGGTTTAGGTCTCAGATGTAAAACTTGGGTTTCTCTTCAAAATTTTAATAAAAATCAATATATATATATATATATATATATTTAAATGAAATACGGACCTCATAAAAGGACCTGCCATAGCCAAAGATGAAGTCCACAGAACCTTGGATGAAGCAATTGTGGAAGTAGTGGAGGCCCTTGTGGTCGTAGAGAGTATCTTGAGTTCCATAAAAGCTACAGTTGTAGAATGCAGCTTTGGTCCCCGATATGCGCACTGCCACTGCTTGTCCTTTCCGGAACCCAACCACGTGTGGGGCTGTGTTCTGTGCCCATTACAACTTAATAATTACCACCATTGTTTTTTTTTTTTTTTTTAATTTATTATTATTTTTTTTTATGTTGATATATATATATATATATATATATATATGCCAATTAATAATTAGTTAATCACACGGACTCATTATAGTGGGTTCTCCAAGAAACGCGAGCTGAAGACATTCAAGATTACAAAATGCTATTGTGGTGAATTCATTTCAGGCCAAGAATTTCATCTTAGCCACAGGCAAGAATTTCATCTTAGCTATATATAGAAAACGTGGTCACAATAAGTACTTATATTTATAGGAAAACAAACACCAAAAATCAACCAAAAAATTGGATGAATTACTAAACATTTTGATTATGACATCTACAATAGTAGCAATAAACAAGAGGTATTCGATAAAAAGTGATGACACAAATAACTGATGTTCAATAATTAAAAAAAAAAAAAAAAAAAAAAGCGACAGAATTGTAATTTCACTTATTAGAGTCCAGATTCGTACTGTAACATTGCGAGAATCCTCTCTCTTTTTTCATACAGACTAGGAGAAGACAGACATATGTCAACTTCTCAGCTGCTTCGACTGCCTTGGAATGCATGTCTGGCCTTCTACTATATGTCACACAAATGTTTCAAAACAAATGTACAATCAGCCTTAATAAGTGAAAATTTTTCCAAGTTTTTAATTTCAAGACTAAATTACTCTTGCAATAGTATAGTACATGAATTTAAAGTTGTTAACTACAAAAATATATACACATATTCACTCTTTTAAATGCTCCAGTACAGGGTAAGAAATGCAAACATGTTCCATGTGGTATTAAAAAAATTTGTTGCCAGGAATCCAAACAGAACACGCTCAAGAGTCCTAAGTACTACTTGTGCCAAATAACAAATTAATAATTATATAATTTACCTCAAATTTCACGTTGACGGCCACAAAATAATTAGCTTCAATGGCAACAGTTGCACTCTGAAACGTTCTCAACGGCTTCCCATTCCCTCCGGTGCCAGATGCCGTGTCATTTCCAGTAATAGTCGGCGGATCACCAGCATCACCAAAGAATGTCACAAACGGTAAACTCCTTGGAATGTCAATCTTTTCCCTATATGATGACATTATATATTGATGGTAATTTTTCCCACATTTTACTTATCTCAAACCTTAAAAATAATTATGAAAAAAAGATAATGAATAGAAAGCAGTACTACATATATATAAAACTAGATTTAGATACTCTCTTTTTAATTACTATTATTCCTATTTTTAGTTCCAACTAAGCTAATTAATTACTGCTTAAACAGACATTGTAACAAGTTAGACACGTGTGTGTGTGTGTGTGTGTGTGTGTATAGATATATGTATGTATGCATAAAAATGTAGTGTGTACCTATAAACACCTGGTTTGATGGTGATAATGACTCTTCTAGTGTTGCGTGGTGGAATGGAGTTGAGAGCTTGGGTGATGGTAGTGAAATCACCACTCCCATCTTGGCTAACACTTATTCTAATCTTGTTCATCTCAGCATTCTTCAGCTTCTCGTCAAGCGAATCCACGGCGTCCTTATTGTAACCCGGTGAATTACTAGTCATAATCAACTTTCGATCTGCTGCCAAGTAATGTGTCTTCTTCCGGTAATCTTCGACGTTCCAAGATATCCATGTCTTGAACTCTGCTTCTCTCTCTAAACTCAATGAAGAAGACGAATAAGAAGACTTGACTACAAGAGAAAGAAGGAAGAAAATCAGAATGATCTGCGCGAAGAAGTGGACTAATTTGGAAGCCATGAGAATTCCACAAGAACCACTCATGCATATATAATAAAAGCCAATATATATAGACACAATAAATATGAGATCTCCTTATCTTGATCTACATAACATATATTTACAAACATACCCTCTATCATAAAAAAACTTGAATGTGGGATATATGCAGTATGATGCCCAATTGATCATCTTTTTATTCTCTTAATTACAGCAGTTTATAAGTGATATTCGAGACAAACTCCCTCTAATTCATATATGTCATTCATTAATTTCCCTTCCTAACTGAAGATCAAAAATAACCAAAAAAAAATTTAAAAAAAAAAAATTTTTAATGCCAAAAGATGTTGGTGCCATAAATTCCACTAAGGCCACATGACATGTTTCCATACAGCCAGAGTCATGAAGTGCCCTTCCATCAGTAGTTGGAGAGTTGGGACCCCAAATCTCTGAATTTTTGTTTAGGCCTGAACCGGATTCAATCCAATATACAAGACAGTGGAGAAAATATCGCTGTATTCCATTTGCCAATTGATATTGCTAGTGTTGGTGTACTATATATATACACACACATAGCTCTGTACCAATAACCAATTTGCACTTGTAGCTCCACGTCTAGGCGTACGTACGTGGGATAAGATCTCTTTATTGTTGTTGTTATATACATACATACATACATATATATATGCACACACACACACACGTAAAGTTACTTTATTGTTGTTGTCATATACATACATATATATGATTGTTCTCTTTTAGAGATTGATCACTTAGAGGTACGCTCTCTCCCATTGAATGTTGTAGAGGGTGGAATCAACTTTCACAAAAAGTCAGGACCAATTATGAAAATAGGACGACTGGTGAGTCATCAGTAAGTGGTGAGTCAATCGTGAGTCAAAACAATAAAATAAATAACAGAAAAAATAAACGGAGGCAAAGAAATACATATTTATAGAAGTTCGCTTGTAATGTTTGGGCTAAGTCCTCTGTTGGACCTTCAAGAGCTTTCACTATATGTCAATGAACATTACAATAGTGCTATTAAATAAGAAAGGAAGATCGGTGTAATACATAGACAATACAATGAAAATAAGGAAATTCAGTGTGTATAGCATAGATTATGGTGAATAGCTAGTGGATTTGTCGTTTCTGATTAGTAATTGTCTTTTCTTATCTCCGTTGACTTTCCAATTTATGATTGATTTGGAACAATTGAGAAACTTCCTTCTTGAGTAATGTGTAGCCTCTTTGATGGAGATTTTTCTTTAATGTGCTAGATTTGGCTCTATTTTACTACTCTTGGAGTCAACTTTCTTTATTTGGCCTTGGATGACTAGTTAGTCGTTTTGATGTTGACTGCTGACTCGTTTTTTGGTCATTGAGGTTGTTAACTTGTGAGTTGTCTTGTGTTCTCTGATAATGTATTCGTTAACATGTGTATGGTAAGATATGAGATATAATTTCTGACCTCAACAAATATAAATATTTAAACCTTTATTCTTGAGGATGTTAATACTACTGGTCTTTGAGACCCTGATCAATCTTCATGTCCAAATTAGTTATAAATCTTAATTTTAAGATGAAAGTTCAACATTTCTCTTTAATAAATAGAAATACAAGTTTGTCAAAGAAAGAGAGAACAAATAATTCCATCTTAGGGTGCGTTTGGTATATCAGATTGAAATTAAATTTTTAGATTGAAATTTGTTGACTTTTTAAAAATTAGTTATATTTTTTGTTGACTTAAAAAAAAAAAAAAAAAAACTTAGATGAAAAACTTAGATTAGGACCTAAGAGCCAAACAGAAACTTAGAATCGTATAGCAGAGGCTCCAAACCTTCAAGCTCTATAGCTATTCTCAAATTCAAATCCGAGGTGGCCTTGGAAGTTTGAACTTGTCTCTCGCCGTCGAATTGCTAGATTGGACACCCAAGGAAGCAAGTTCTTCTTCTTTTTTTTTTTTAAAGCAATTTTTTATTTTTATTTTTATTTTGTCTGTATGAAATTTAATAAACATCCACTTTATCAATACGAAAATAAAATCTAAGATTCTTAACATCTCTCTCACCTATGAAATTAAGCAGCCCAATATGATCATGTACGTTGTTTAAAGGGCGAAAGTGCAAACCCATCCTGGTAATATTAGGTTGTAAGAATTTAAGGGCCCACAATTCAAAAAAAAAAAAAATTTTGAAAAATTTTCTTCTTTTTTCATTAAGAAATCATGCTTGTAACGTTTATATATATACATATGCTATTTTCTTTTGTCTTTGTAATGCTTATGCACTAATGGACCTGATTGTATTGATGAGGACAAAAGAAAAAAAAAAAAAAAGGGAAATTATCATTCCAATTCAACAATTTAGCCGTAAGGCCCGGATCACATTTGAAAAATTGGGTGTTTGGATATATATATATATATATATATTAATTATTAGAGATGTAAACCACCAGTTCAATGTAGTAATGAGTATTAGCGACCAATGAGTCAGAGACTAAACTAAGAAGAGAGGTTATAATTGTATGACTAGGTCTCTGTATACTAATGGAATGTTCATGTCATCCTTACGTATGTCCCATGGAAGAGACCAAAGTCCCCAATATATATTTTCAATTTTTTATCCAATTTCCAGTTCCACTGACTATATATATATATATATATATATATTATGGTACGAGTACGGAATAAAAACTCATCAATTATTGAAAATGATAGGACATGCAATTTCCTGGAACTAGGTAGGGATGAATTAAAAAGGCCAACAATGGAGTTTTATTTCTTTTAAAAATAAGATATTCCTGCTGCTTTCTTTCTTTCTGAATGTAAAATATAAAAAACTATTAGAACTTAATACAAATCTATTGATTTTAAAAAATACTTAATTATCAACAGCCGAATCCTATCTTAAAATTCTTAAAATAAGTATGAGTTTTTCTTTTACTCTAATAATATTTTGTTTTCATCATTCATACTCACAAAATTAGGATACCATATTAAACATTCTTCTTTTTTGAATATTGAGTGATACATGTACATATGACCTATATGTATATTACATCAACTGATTCTTGTTTCCACCACTAATATAAAAAGTATAAATATACATATATGCTCACTTCACATCTATGTGAGAATTTTTCGTCAATGTAAATTGTTTATAAATCTTATCTATTGCGATGAGATTGACTCAAAATCAAGATCTTAACGAGAAATGTAGGTTGCCCACCAACCCATCAATGATTGGTAAATGACGTATTAATAAAATATATTCTACAAATTAAAGTTATTAGTAGGCTTGATTCTAAGGGATATATATATATATATATATATATATATATATATTTATTGACTTATCTGCATACTTGCTCTCATAAGCCTATATAAATACATCTGGGTTGTCATGGTAAGTTATGGTATCATCGACGAGAGTGTGCAGAACATATATATTTTGGGTTGGAAATTAATTAAGCCTACAACAAAGTTCCAATGGATATAAAGGACCAATTTAATTAGGAAATAAAAATATGGCATTGAAATGAGTCACTTAAGTCGTTTGCTTGCAAGACCAAATCAATGAACATATAGTTGCTTCAAGAGTTGCGGCCGTTAGTGCTTCAAATGAGGAAGCCGTTGAATAACTCACTAATTACTGTATAAAAAAACATTATTTGTTGGCCCAACCCAAGCCCTTTTTTCTATTTTATTGTCCAATTATAAAAGCTTTCTTCACGTTTTTATTCTGTTAATCAAAGTCATGCACTGTGGATTACCCCCTTCTATTAATTTAGACTTTAGAGGCTGCGCCGTGTTAATTGTTAATTAGAAAAAACTAAAACCATTTTCTATAAATACAATAACATGATCCTTATTAGAATTAATATAATGTAACAATATGACATCAAATTTCTTTCTTGTCCTTGATTATGAGTTCAAAGTAAATATACATCATATTTAATTGTATAATTTACGTGCAAGAAAGTCCGATGATATTAAATTATACAAGAAAAACTTTTTAATCAACTAATCTCCAATCTCCGTACAGATTGGTATGGAGGGAGCAACAGCGCGCTATTAAAAAACCAAAATCAAAACCAAAACCAAAACCAAAACCAAAACCAAAATCAAATCCGAACAAATTAAAGTACTACAGGTGGTAAATTACAAATAAATACCTTATTTGTACTGCTTAATCCTGAATTTTTTTTAGAAATTATAAGCAGTACCGATAAGGAATCTTTAACATAAACATTCTCCAAAAACAAACTAAATAACCAATTTAAAAAAAGAAAAAAAAAAAAAAGAAAAAGAAAAAAAAGGAGGGGGTGGGGTGTATAATAATATGTGCTCTCTCTGTGCACCTAGGATTAAGTGGGTCAAATATTTGAGTCATGGGAATCACGAATGCGTCACGTAAGCAAATTCATGGTAAAATTAGAAGACTTGTTCATCACAAAGCTGATGTTGAAAGAAGCGTAGATCCTCTTCACTCCACCAATTCTCCAATGAGTCCCCACCACTCAACCAACCAATTTGATCACTTTGCCCATTTCCTTGGAGCTCCGACCCATATTGCCACCAAGTACTGCCCGACATGCTTTCCGCCCCGCCGATACAATCTGTTGGGTTACCGCATTCGGTCAGGTCTGAAACCGATGACACTTGGGCATCCGACGTGTCCGACGAAGTCCCCGACATGTCGGGCATTAAGTTTGGGTCGACCCAACCGGAGCCCCACGGGGCAACCTCGTAATTGACATCGTTGTGGTCGAGGCAGAAATCAGCGGATGTGGCAGCGGTGGTGGTGGTGGTGGTGTTGTTGTTGGGCGGGGGATGGGGCGGGGGAGATGGGTCGGAGCGGGTGGCCTGGATCCGCTCGATTAAACGTGGAATCCAAACGTAACGCATGGCGTCTTGGAATTGTTTGCTGTTAACGTCACACTTGAGTTGCTTGGCTTGCTTTTGGACTCTGGTTCTCCAATAGTTCTTCACTTCGTTGTCCGTTCTCCCGGGCAAGTATTGGGCTATCTTGGACCACCTAATTTCATTTCAGAATTTTAAACAAAACATTAATACAATAAAATAAGGTAAAATATATATTACACATACACATATAGAAACAAAGTCAAATAGATATCTAGATAAATTTATAAAAAAAAAAAAAAAAGAAAAAGAAAAAGAAAGAGCACATCAAAGTGGACAAAAAAAGGGGGTTACCGGTTGCCATAGCTAGAATGAAGCTCAAGAATCAAGAGCTGTTCTTGAAGAGTAATATTTCCTCTTCTTACACTGGGACGCAAGTAGTTTAGCCATCTCAGTCTGCAGCTCTTACCAGTTCTTTTCAGACCTGTTATTTATGTATAAATTAACATTAGAAATTAATTACAGTGAACTGGCTGATATTTTTGAATTGAAATTAAGGTTAAAATTAATTTTAGAAAAGATTAACAAAAAAAAAAAAAAAAGAGCAGGGGGCCGGGATAAAAAATAAAGAAGAAGAAGGGTTCGGAGATGTAGTACCAGCATGGCGAGCGAGGGAGTTCCAACGGCCTTCGCCATGAAGGGAGACGTAGTTGAAAAGCAGGGAGTCCTCTTCAACAGTCCATGGACCTTTCCTCAACTCCCCTCCTAATTGTTGATCTTGATGATCATCTTCTTCATGACTACTTGCAGACCCATGATATTTCTCCATACCATCCTGAATACTATGATGATGATCCATATCCGTACGTACTACTACCACTCTCTCTCTCTCTCTCTCTATATATATATATATATATGATGCTTGGCTAGAGAGAGAAAGTGAAAGTGTGTGTGTTAGAGAGAGAGAGAGAGAGTTTGGATTATTAGTATATGGATGCAGGGTGAGAGGTGGAAGAGGAGCACAAGCTCAAGTTTTGGGGTTTCTTTCTTTAGTTTGTTTGGAGTACTTTGTCTTATTTATGTAAAACTGATTAGATGGGAAAGGACTATATATAGGAGAGGAGAGACTTGGACTGATATTATTAAATTAAACCAAGAGACTCAAAAGTAGTAAAATATAAGAGAGAGAGAGAGAGAAAAGAAAGAAGAAGGAAAAAAAATAAAATAAAATAAAAAATAAAAAATAAAAAAGCGAAGCATACAGTGTGCGTGTGTCATTGAACGCGGCATAAAAGAGAAAGAAGATAATTATTTATAAATACTAAAAAGTTTTCTATACCTTGTACATTTGTATATTGAAATTTATTTTACACAAAATGTTACAAACCAAACTGCTTAATATTTAGTTTTGGGGGTTTGACCCATTGACTTTTTTGTGTCACGCCGACATACTTCTAGACAACTTGTCTGTCACATTAGTATAGTTTGTACATATCATTTTTTTTTTTAAAGTTCACATAAAAGCATACTCACAATCTTACAAATCAAATCGACCTAATTCGACTATAAGACCTTCAAGATAATGGATATTAATAAATCTATAAATAGATTCTATTAAGATGTTATAATTTTTTGTCAATTACTAACAGAAGAAAATTTTATGACACTCTTTCAAAGAGATAATTATCTCAGTGGTTGATTTCTTTTATTATTATTATTTCTTATTGCAAGTGGTATTTTTTTTTTATTGTTAACTTTGGTAATATTTATCTGCATATGTTAATTGATGGCCCAGTCGTACTGCATGTTTTGCACCATGTGAATATGATGTGAGAGATATATTTGGTACATGATGACCGAAGGCTTTCCAGCTGAGAAATTAAAATAATTTTTGTGACCGACCACTAATAAATACCATCTTGTGCTCTAAAACTATTAAAATACTTATATATATATATATATATATAGTTTCGGCTAAACACTGAGCACAACACAGTCGTGATATTGGCCCATTGTTCATAGTTCCGCGTAAGCAATGGTGTGTTGACCTTATAGATCTCAAGAGATTTTCTAATTAAAAAAAACAACAAAAAAATAAAACTAAATATGGACATATGTGTATAGGATTAGTAGGGAAATTTTATTTTATAGTACTTAATTCGATCATGACTTTCTTGGGTATATCGGATTAAGAAAGCTGAAGGAGTTTTTACTCCCGTCAAATCGAAAAAAACAAGACAACAAGCATCTGCGTAAACCTATACCTTAAAATAAGACCAATGATGTTTAAGAAGTTCCAAACTCTAACACTGTCATGTCATGTAATATATATGCACTTGCTTAAAAATGAAATGAATTTGGTCATTATTTCAAAATCTTTGGAATAACTTGGCAGAACTCAATGTGTGTGTGTGTATATATATATATATATATATATTTTTTTTTGACGAGTTGACGGAACTCAATATTATATATGCTATGAGATCAGGTGATTGTTGATTCTGAAGGAAAAAAAAAACTCTATAAACTTCTTGTTCAAAAGAGAAAAGATTTCAAAATATATAAATATATTCTATATTCGACTGGATTTATATGTCTTTTCTATATAGGAGCGTTTTAATTTTATATTTTATGAATTAGTTTGCCTTCAAGATAGGATTCTAACTTTCTTTACTTTTTTTTTTTTTTTTTCCTTCCACCCACCACTTGTTTTAAAAAGAGAACATTACTAATTTTCCTTTTGTTTCAGGTTAATTTTTGAGTTAATTATTACAGAGGGACAGATTAAAACGACACGTGATAATCAAATCTCAATTTTCACGTAACTGGAATTCAACGTTTTGAGTTAGGTTGAGAAGTACATCAAAGAATATGAGAGAGAGAGAGAGAGAGTGAGTGAGTGAGTGATTGAATTAATTAGAAAATTAAAATGATGAGGAAATTAATTAACGACATATTTTATGAACATGTTCACAGTAGCTTTTGACGTGAAATAACAAGAGTCAGCAAATATTGGATATACATCGGCATCGACCGCGTGAAACTAATATTAATAATCCTTAACCAACCAAAAGCATATGGGTGACTTGGTTAGATAACAGAAAAAGTACCCTACAAAAAGGATTATAAAAAATAAAAAAATAAAAAAATAAAAAAAAGTGGTCAAATGTTGATATCCGATCTGATTAACTTGTTTGTACTTTCAAAATCTTCAAAGGTATGCCTAATTTTTATATGACTATTATGAGACAATTTTGCATAAGATATTTGTGCATACTTGTTTGAACAATTTTGACATTGAGCAATCGAAATCTGTTATACAAGCATTTCATGCTTCAAAACTTGTTTAATTATATATATTTTGTCAAAATATATAAGTACTTCATTTCAACATTATGATTCAAATCTAAGCTCGCGCAAAGCAATATTGATCACTGTTTTATAAATATGTACCTACCCCTGGTTAAGTTATTAGTTTGAAGACTAGTTATTGATGTAACAATATGATCTAATCTCTTCGTCATTGAATTGCGAGGAGCTTATTAATTAGTTACAATGTTCTAATTTCTTCTGATGCTAGTTGCTTTATTTAATTAATTATTTATTTTTTTGCAAGAACATTTTTTTTAAAAGTAATTGGCTCAAATAGTCCATGAACTCTTTATAAGGTGACAGTTTTGTTCTTATTTTATTTTTTTTAGCTGAGATGACTCTAAACTCTTAAAATGTTGGTCATTATAGTATTTTCCATCCAAAACTATTAAATTTGTAATGGAATGAGTTATGTGAAATATATGTGATCTAATTTGAGAGGGTATTTTAGTAATTTAATAATAATTATTTTAAGAAAAATAAAAAAATCACAAAAAAATTCTTTTCTTTTTCTTTCCTCTCTTTATCTGTCTCTCTTCATTTCCTCCCCTCGGTTAGCAAGGTCACAAGAACCTAGATCGAAAAACCCAAAGCGATTAGACCTTGTCAAGGTCTAGATGATGAGACAGCGCGACGGTTTGCGAGGTCTGGGGTGGCGAGGCATTCGTGGGGTTGGGGCGATGAGACGGACATTTGCGACGTCTGGGACGGCTTGGTGCTCGTGGGTCTGGGGCTGTCAAGGCTGCCATTGGTTGTGTTGTTTTGTGATTAGTTGGTGTTTTGTGATTGTATTGTTTTGTTCTTAGGGTTTGAATTTTGGGTATGCATTTATCAATTTTTTTGGGGGCCAAACCCATATCGGAATTGGGGGCAAGGGGGGCAAAATCCACTCGTGACTTGACTGGGGGGGACCCAGATCTGGGTTCGGGGGAGGGGGGGGGGGGGGGGGGGGGAGGTGAGTGAGGGTTCCATTGGGTGGGTGCTTGGAGGGGGCCAAAACCCAGCTCGCGACTTAAGGGGGTGGCAGAACCCAGATCTGGGTTTGGAAGGCGGGGGGGGGGGGGGGGGGGTGGGGAGGAATTGTTGGGGGGGTGCCGTTGCCGGTTTCCTACAAAGGTAGGGAGAGAAGGGGACTTTTAGGAGATTGGAGGATATTTTGGTCTTTAGATTCCGTTACAAATTTAATGGTTTTGGACGGAAGGGATTATAATAACCAACATTTTAAGAGTTCAGGATCATCTCCATTAAAAAAAAAAAAGGAACCTAACGGTCACCTTGTAATGAGTTCAAGGACTATTTGGACCAATTACTCTTTTTTAAATTATTGATGAACTTCCTCCTAACTTAATCTTATAAACTTTACAGATCAGTACAGTCAAAGAAGAAAATCTCATCTGGGAACATTAGTATTCCTTGTCACGATGTTATTACATTCTGAACCCCTAAAGGGGTACTTGATGTAAATCTAGAAGGAAGAAAAGCCATTAAACAAAGACTGGGCACAAATTCTCTTCTTTATATATTAATTACTTTCCTTAATAGCTTGCACTTCATGTATTTTATAATAGTTATTTTCAGTAGAAAGAGAATTTGATTAATCCTAATGTTAATCCTCATATTGGACTAACAACATTGTGTCCCTTCCGTTGATGAATATATACCACTCATATAAGATAAAAACTTAATAAATAAATAAATAAATAAGGGGTGCAGTACTAAAATAAAAGATATATATATATATATTCCAAGCAAAAAAAAAAAAAAAAAAAAAAATTGTCTAGGGCAAAAGGAAAAAGAGCAAGTCAAAAAAGTAGATGAGTAGATCGGTCCTTACATATCTTATAATGGATGAGGTAGTTTTCGGAGAAAAAGTAGTGATATTATTTGTGGGGGAATAAGTTCAAGGTTTGGAATAAATCAAGCAAAGCCACACTACTGTTACTTATATTGGTGGCCAAGTAATCTTATTCTATTACTCACTTTTGGTCAAGGAAACGAAGAACTGAGGTTGTAGATTCTCAGAAATATTAATTAGTTATTTTTCCATTATCAAAATGAATAATCAACTTTCATCGAAAACCAATTAAATAATAAGCCACATAATTATATCGTATTTTTACAAATTAGTCGAGTATTTGATTGAAACAAATTCACTTAACGAACTAAGAGTACTGTATCATATATTTCTTTTAGCTAGGTGAACATGAAATTATAATCATAAGATCAAGTCAGTTGGAACTCTTTTTTTTTTTTTTTTTAAATAGAAATTTTCTAATTCTACTTCTGTTGGCAGTAGAGTCAACAAAATTACTGTAAAATGTAGTGGAATTCTGTGTTAATTGCTTTTAGAATCTTTTAACAAATAGGCTATTTCTAAAAGTTGTTCTCTTACCCTAAAAATACACACACACACACACAGACATAAAAGTTGTTCTCTTAGATAGCAAATTAATCATATTATATAATCTGTTAAAAAGCAAACAAAGAAATGCTGGTATATTAAATTCTCTCATATATTCACTTTAAGAACTATATAGTCTTGCTAACCCCTAAACAATTACAGTCCCAATCTGGTCTTAAATCGATGTGAAGGACATTATTGTAGGATTTATATACCAGTATAGTTTTGTTAAATAGGTCAACAAGCATAACTTTATGCAATTCACATATATCACTTTAACTAGGCATGACCATATCTTTGAATGTTCTAGACTTTCTTCTCACCTTTTTAATTTCTATTCAAATATCTGTGTAGTAAAAAGTAGTAAGAATATCGTGCAAATTAAAGAGGTTTCAATGCAATGCTTTCCATATAGATATCTATCCATACGACAAAGACTAGTAAAAATGCTTCCACATTATTGATAATGAACATTGTAATATAATAGAAAAGGTCGGTCTTATATCTATGGGATTCAGCACATATCTTTTTTTTTTTTTTTTCCTTCTTGTTTCTGTCAATAATATTATATATCATGTCGAGTTTAGATAATTTAATTGATATATGATTATTTAATTGATGTAAAAAGATATTTTAATGATCATAACATTTTAATCCATGACATGATAGATTAGTATAAATCGAAGAAAAAGTGAACATATAAGAGTTGAATTGTTTATTTGTGACTCCTATAAACACGTTATTAAATTTTATTATTATGTGGTGTTGAATATCACTGATAGTTAATAACGTTATTCGATAAACCACGATAAGCAACAACTACAGAAGGGAAATTATTCCGACATCTTTTCATAAGAGCCTACTAGGGCAAGCAATGGGTCATACTATAGTGCTGCATAAAACCATATCCTGCACATATTTTCCATATTAAATATCACATCCGATTAAGCGTTTAAAGCACGACACAAAACAAAAATAAAAAGTTTATTGATTGACATGGCTTTTTATGATCTTTAGGGGACTCTTTCTTTCAAGTGCCTCTTGATGTCTCTTCATAACTAACAGATTTGACATATATGGTATGAAAAGAATAATTCATATATATATATAAATACTATATATATGTTGGATATCTCCTCGACTGGATATTGATATTGTTCTGTAATTGGTATGATGTTGTAATGATTTCTTCGACTATAAAGTGTAGAACAAGGCGTGTGATAGCAGTGATTGCACAAATATACTTTTTCGAACGCGTTAGCAGCTTTTCACTATTGAACATGTGTAACTGCCACTTTGAACTCGAATTAATTCAACTACATGAATATGTAATTTTATGATGAGGCCCTACTTTGCAAATGAAAGCGACAAATATATATATAGGTGCATTTTTCTTAGTAGTCGACAGTGGTAAATTATTTGTGACCGAGTCGTATGTTAGTGATCTAGATATATAGCTAATTAGATGTATGACTGAAAAAATTGGGAAGACGAAATCTCAACAGTAAAAGGATGCAATTCTTTTGGTTAACCCTCCAAAATTGAATTGCGTTTACTTGTATCGTATGTATATATATATATATATATATATGATTAAGTTATTTGTATATATGCTTCATACCTTAGTCTTGAATAGACGACTGTGTCACCCCCCACTAGCATATCTAACAGGGACACTAATATTGCATATCTTTGCAAAACAAAACAAAAAGGAAAAGTAAGAGCAACTAATAATCTTGCATTAATTAATGTGTAATTTACATTATTGAGATGAAAATATAATATACAAAATGCAAAAGATGTTTAATAAATTAAATTCAAGGATATATGATATAACTATATACAGTATAAATACAGTCAAGAAAACATTTAAAATTGTGATATTGTGTGACATTAATAATACACCACCAATAATTGAAACAGATATTCAAGTTGTAATTCTCTTCATGATGCAACATGTAAATAACACTATCTTCACACATTTATAAAGAGCCATAAGCATTCTATAACCCTTTTTTTTTTTTTTTTGCTTGAACTTAAGGGTGTAGACTTTTTACAGCAAATATACAAGACATCAATTGACACCCCCCCCCCCCCCCCCCCCAAAAAAAAAAAAAAAGAAAAGGGGAACGAAACATTGCAAAACCAATAAAAAAGATTTCAAATCGATCATTAGAGGACACAACCTAGTGATAAAAGTATAAAGGTAATAAACATTATTGGGATCGAGCTAATTCAATAAATTGTTAAGAGTTTTAGCTTGCAATTTGATGGATTTAGTAAATTATAAAATTAAACTTTTTTCCCTAGAGTAATTATAATTTGGTTTAATAAACTTATAAATTAAATAAAATAGAAGTACATAAAATAATTGTTTTTCTAGGAACATATAATTTTTTTCATAAGGGGGAATAAATAAAAAGAATTACAAATTAATCTATATAATAGAGGAACACTTTGAAAATCTAAGGTAGTAAAAGAGAATTTTTCAAAAATCCAAGAGACATAATAAGGGGATGTTAATAAAAAATTAATTATTATTTTTTTTAAAAGTTAAATTTTAAAAATATGGAGGGGCAGAAGAGAAATTCCCCCTTGGCCAACCAATCAAAATGAGAACGAATGTGTTTTTAAATGTGAAAGTGGGAGGGGGTAGGTTTATAATAATATTCGTCATGTATTCTATATTTTGATTCCTTTCATTGGTTAGAGTTGTGGGATATTTTTTTTTTTTTTTTTTTCATGAAAGGTTGTTGGAATATGATTTACGTGCAAAATTTTGTAATCGAAAATCTTACAAAAATCACCCGACTCTCTTTCTTATTTTCTTTTTCTTTTCAATATTTATATTAATATATAAATTTGTTTATTAGGTAGAGGAGGAAAAACGTTAAACGTTAATGGTGCCGATGATGGCGATGATGATGGTGGCGGCTGAGGACCACGTAGCTCAAGTCTTGAAGTCTTGGAAGAAGGCCTATTTAATTACTATATATTACTAGCTATATCATGTCATGTGAAAATAGACCTTCTGCTTATCTTATTAATTTGTTATTCAGACCTTTTTCCGACCAATATTTTGTTCCTTATATATGTATATATATTAATATTGCCACTTGAAAACATAAACAAATGAGAAAATTATGCATCAACAATAGTCTAGATTCAGTGGTACCTCATAGTGGAAGAGGGTCCCACATCGCAAAACAACCTCTTTCTGTCCAATAATATTTTTCAATGAAATTCAGGGTCAATACTCCATAAAATTTTACAGAGAAGAGGTTCAAATTTCTTCCAAAGTGACTTCGTAAATTATTCCAAGATTTCTTTTTCTTCTACCCCTATACAAAAGTTATAAATGATTCCCAAATTTGACATTTTTTTCGGTTAATAAATATCTCAAATTTTGTTTGTTAAAAAACTGCAATTTTTTAGATATTAGATTGACCGTTTGAAAGTAGATATCGATCATCAGTGATCATTCGATGATTGATTGCAATAATCAATGTTAGTTAAGATAAATAAATGACTTACTGATAAATTATTTTTGTAATTTAGAAAAAAAAAAAAACATGGGCCATATCTAAAGAGGTGTATAAAATTGACCACCTCATTTAATATTTCTTTATTTTTTCGATAACTTTCTTTTTCTTGGTAATTAAAAAAAATTCATTTTACATAGAAGCTATGACATATAAAAGTCTAATTTCGAACTTTTTTTTTTTTTTACTTCAATTTAAATTGTAAAAACAGGTAGGCTAAGAAAACTTCCGAGAGCTTTTTTACAATTCTATGTGCGCTAATAGATTGATACTTTTGATTTTGAAATTTTAGGGACTAAAATAAAATTCTTTTCTCAACAACATTTTTTTATGATATGAAATCTTTGAGTTTCACTCATTAAAAAAAAAAACAAAAACAAAAACAATTTTGAATTTTAAATACGAAAGTTCCATCTAAATCCCTCCCATATCTTAATCTAGTCCCATTGTTTTTTCTTTTTCCAACAGTACTTAATTGAGGTAGTCGATCAATAATAATTATCACTCTTTATAGTAATTCTACACAAGGTGTTAGAAGTACTGATGCGGTGTAGAAGGAATTAGACTTTATGGCAAACAGGCAATTTCCCGTTTTTTGACTTTCAATTTCTGAAATAGGCAATTTCTTATTTTTTTTTATTTTCAATTTCTGTCATTATCTTAATTTTTTTTCTTTTTTTTTCAATTTTGAAAAGCAAATCTTTTTTTTTTTATCATTATCTAGTTATTATTCCCATTTACTTTAGGAGGATGTTATTTAAAGCATTGTAAGCCTTTGTGGCCGGTGGTGATTGAAGAAGAATTATTCTCTTGAGTTTCTACTCAAAAAAAAAAAAAAAAAGATTTGTTTTTCAAAATTGAAAAAAAAAAAAGAAAAAAAATTGAGATAATGACAGAAATTGAAAGTAAAAAAAAAAAAAAAACAAGAAATTGCCTATTTCAGAAATTGAAAGTCAAAAAAATTGAAAGTCAAAAAACGGAAAATTACCTATTTGCCATAAAATCTAATTCCTTCTCCACCGCGTCAAGTACAATATTACATCTACAGTACCAAAAACAAAAACAAAAACAAAAAAACAAAAAAAACAGAAGTACCATATTGCGTTTTGTGATAATAAGGACAAGGAAATTAAGAGAACAGAATGGAATTCCCAAACACGGAGATAAAATAATATTAGAAAAAAGTGAATAGACTGTCTTAGAGTGTTGGAATAATATAGAACCAAAGCATATGCATGGGCCCCGCTAGATGAAACCTTTTTCTTTTTTTTTCCGCCGGGGGGGGGGGGGGGGGGGGGGGGGGGGGGTGTTGGTGGTGGTGGTGGAGGTGGGGGTGGGGGTTGTGGTGTAAGAACTGCTAGTTGAAACTTGAAAGCGCCTAAAACGAATTTTCTATCCACAATTCTACGGTTCTCTCTCTCTCTCTCTATATATATATATATATATATATATATATATATATTCAGGTAAGCTCCACTAACTAAAAAGTAATTACATTAACTCTTTTGTCTTTCTATTCCTTTTTATTAGTGTTTTTTTTTTTTTTTTTGGTCTTTTTTTTCTTTTTCGCTAATGCCTTGTCATGTGTTAGTTAGTCATTCAATATATGTATATTAAGAAATGAACTCATAAACTATTTATAAACATATAGAAAACTAGTCCTTGGCATATACCTCCATGGCTGACCTTTTGTTTTTTTTAGTCAAATCGGAAGCTTCTCCCACTAAGATATGTTGTTTGAATACCTCACTTACTAGAACTCCTTTGAACTCGCAAAATCATTTATTAATGTTTATTATAGTAGAAGAGAACTACAATTTTACTTGTCTGTAAATAAGAAATTGTAATCTTTCACAGTTGACTCTTTTTTTTTTTTTTTTTTTTTTTAATGTTTAAGCCATAGACATATATATTGTTCTTTTGATTTAAAAAGTATAGTCAAGCATTTAAAAACGAATTCCTACTAAATTAAGAGCCTTAAATATGACTTTACATCTATAAAATATATACTACGTTACGATAAATGATAGGGCTTGAAGGAATCAAATCCAGCTGTGAAATACCAAGTAGGCAATTTTATTACGTTGACAAATGTCAAAAGGTCTGTTTATAAATAAAAGGAAAAATATTTAGAGAACAAGACTGAATGATAACGGATGAAAATTCATCACTTACGATGTTTTCAAAGTGAGAGTGTGCACAGACTTTGTTACAAGTCTTTCAAGATGTGTGTGTGTGTTGATTATATATATATATATATATATATATATTGATTACGAATTAATTAGAAACATGCCTTCTCTTCTCTATAGGAGCATTTCCATATCCCTTTTGAACGAACCATACCACATACAGAAATGACGGCATAAACGTAAGGAACAAATAAACACTTACAAAGTTTGCTTAAACGAGCGGCAATTTTATTTGTAATTAGTTTTCATGTGATATGCACTAAGATTTTCTTTTAAAAATAATCTCTTAGTTTATCTATCAATCTCAAAAACTTAAATCATTGACTATATTAGAGATGAGGAGTCAATAATAATTTTTATATTAATCTAACACTTTCCCAAGGCAGACAATTCCCAAGTGTTTGGGCAACTATTGATTACAAATTATTAAGAATAAATCCGAAATTTATTAAAAACTCAATACATAGAGTGTAATTACAGGGGCTTGAACTCAGGATCTCTTGCTTTGAAGTTATGTTAGTTTATAAAAGCTTAATCTATTAGAGGTGGAGTTTGATTTGGAACTTCAAAGGAAACGTATATATATCTTCTGTATATCTCTTTTTTCGTGTACGTTGCAGATACATAAGAGCCATTTGAAGGACTTTGTCTAACCTAATTAGCATACAAAATGGTATACACAGTTATCTATCTATATTATAAGTTGGGGCTGGCTCCACATCATGTACATGAGTTATTTTCTGTCTCATAGAAGTGAGCACACTAAAAATATAGAAGATAAGGTTTTTACGTGTCTCTTCATATCTACACATGCGTAAAAGGAAGTATATGGAACTCTCCAAAACAAGGTCACTAGTCATAATTAGACATCACTGTCGTCATGACCACATAGCTGTTGTCGCAAAAATTCAACATTCTCGTCGTTCCAAATTTCATCTCCAACTTGATCATCACCACCGTCTTCGTTGTGATGATCATGTTGAATTAAGGGCCACTGATCTTGCAGCGAATTAGGATGAATATCTCTCATCATGATCAATGCTTTGTCATTAGAATCCATATTGACAAGATTAATATTTGAACTAGAAGATGATGAGACAGCTGGTGAGACGAGAACTGCTGCTTGTGATGATTCCCGTGATTTTGATCGGATTTGCTCAGCCAAACGCGGCATCAACACGAAGCGAATGATGTCGCCAAATTCCTTGCCATTCACGTCACAATTTAGTAGTTTTGCCTGCCGATGGACTCTGGTTCTCCAGTAGTTCTTGACTTCGTTATCGGTTCTACCATTCAAAGATTCTGCGATCTTGGACCAACTGTTTTGTTATCAACGGAGAGCTATATATTAGAGAGATCATACGATGAGACTACTAATTACAAGAACAATAATTAAATGAGAATTGTTCCACGTACCGATTACCCCAGAGGAAATGGAGCTCAAGAATTTTTAGCTTTTCTTCGAGGCTAAAATTTCCATGTCTAATGCCCGGTCGCAAGTAGTTCAACCATCTTAGCCTGCAGCTTTTCCCTGTTCGTCTCAAACCTGCTATAAATTTTGTTATATATAGCATATATAGACATAGACATACACACACACACACACACATATATATATATATATTAATAATAATATAAATAGGCGATATCATGATCCTGTAATTATCCTTTCTTTTATATTCTTTCCCCCCTTTTTTGTTAGCTTTTAATTATGAACTTAGAGTGACTATACAGTACTTGTGCATATATACATACATATATGTATATATAGAGAGACAGAGACAGAGATGAACGATTGATCGATCGAAATAAAAACTGCAAATGCACTTGATACAATATGACATTTTTGTTAGGACTAAATATACAACAAATTAATCATATTTTTTATAATTAATTAATTATACCTGTGCAACGAGCGACAAAGTCCCAGTGACCCTCCCCATGGTTTTGAATGTAATCTACGAGAATGGAATCCTCTTCTTCCCACCATGGTCCCTTCATTATTACTTTGTCGTCCTTGTTGCTGATCTCTTCTGGGCCATGACGAGCTGCAGTCGTCCGATTTCCACTTTCTTTCGAACCCATTTGTTTGTTGTTTGATGGATATAATAATATTATATATAGGGTAGCTCAATTAAGAACTGAAGATTAATGAACCTAATATATATATATATGTGTGTGTGTGTGTGTGTGTGTGTGTGTGTGTAGTAATGAGCAAGAAAGGGAAATATATATGAAGTATATAAAGTAGCTTTTTGTTGGCTTAATTTTGTGGTGGCATATGCGAAGCAACGGTTCACAAGCTACCAACGATAAAGGCCATGAATAATAATATTATTCCTACTGAATTAATCAGAGTTTCAGTTCCAATTTATATCCTGCTTCACATTTTTCTTCTTCTTTTTTTTGTTTTTTGTTTTTTGTTGTTTTTGTTGTTGATGTTGTTGTTGTTGTTTTTTTTTTTTTTTTTTTTTTTTTGAAGTAGAAAAGCAAACATTTTTACCCCCTCAGAACGTATCCAGCATTAATATTCTTGTCTCTTTTTTTATTTTGTATCCTAACAGTCAAAGGTAATAATTAGATGCTTTTAATTTTGATTGCCCTGTGTCGACACGCGCGCATAGAATCAGAATTTCTTTTATCTCTCAATTGTAGAAGTCAAACCCCTTATTTAACCCATATATTCTTCACACTTCAGAGTTAATTTTCAGGTTATAATAATTAGTTATTAGTAAAGTAGATTAATTAGGTGAATAAACTATTGTGACCTTAATTAATTAGCAATATTAATTAACCATACTACATACCTTAATCTCCGTATAGATATTCATATAGAAAAATCACATATCTTAAAAAGGATTTCAAATAATGGTGTCCAATCCAAGGACGTAGAGTAATTAAACTGGAGTAAACGAGGCAAATAGGAATAGCTGACACTCGAGATTTGGGAACGGTAGCACAAATTCCTTCCTTAATTTCAACGCGTAACAAACGAGTTCTAGAAAAGGAAACTCCAAATCCATATCGAAGTCAATACGCTCACACTAAGATCGGGGGATAAAACCATTAGAAAAAAAAAAAAAAAAAAAGATGAACAATATGGGTGAATTAGTTTTAAATTTTAATTAAAAATTGCAAAACAAAGGGGGGGAAAAACTAAAAAGAACTTGGTGGGTTTGTAAAATCTTGTAATCCTTTTCGGTCCTAATGCCCGGCAAAAAGTTTAAGGTTTTTCACTTTTGTTGGGGAGAAAAACTAAAGAAAATTACTGTAATTTTTTAGTTCAACTTAAATTTTTCAGTTTCAAAATATGTACTTTTTCTCTCTCCACGCCTATATACCAATTTATGCATGTGGCCATGTACCAAGCACTGATTTATCAAGCTTGGAAAGAAATTGCGTTTTTTTTTCTTTTTTTTTTATACACAAAAAAAGTACAATATGTAAAATTTTTTATATATTGACAGTTCGATTATAAATGGATCCCTTCAAGTTAATTGGAAAGAAATTATTGAAAGCTGGTGGAAAGTTCAAATTAAGTAAAAATTATGAAAATGCAGTGGTACTTGTAAGAGTGGTACTGCTACCAACGGACCAGGGCATACCTTTTTACTGTGCCTAATATATATATATATATATATATTTTTTGGGTGAATTACTGTGCTTAATAATTAACTTTAAGAGAATGGTACCCCAAAAAAAAAAAAAAAAAAAACTTTAAGAGAAATTAGAAAGAGAATAAAAATAATTAAAAAGATAAATGACGAGTGAATCCTTAGCAAGATTTATTACATATCTCATTCGACAAATTTGCTCTTGGAGCCCTTAAGAGAGCAGTTTGCATCTTTATCATCATCATCTTCAGTAAATACTTTGTTTCCTGTAATGGGTTGTCCGTCATCCTCTTATTTAGTGTACTTTAGAATAGTTTTACTCGGGCCAACAGCAAAGGAAAAGTTCTATGTCCATATCGAGTACTCTCGTACAATCTTCAATGAAAACAGACAACTCGATGAAAAGCTTTATGTGTGTTAACTTTAGTAAATGTCAGTCTTTGATAACATAAACCAGTTGTAAAGTTCTTTTATGGACTCTCAAATTTGAAACCCACGGGCTTTAAATTATGCATGCAGTTTATTTGTCACACTTGTATATCCTATATTTGGTTATCAAATTTTGGACTGAACATAAACCATTAATACGAAATATGAAAAAAAAAAAAAAAATTTATTTGTTGTCTCCTTAGTGATATAATAATATTTGTCACATAATCAAATGAGGTTTAATTCATTTTCTTTTTTTTTTTTATGTGGTAATTTGTTTTCCTGATAGGTAAATGCCATCACAATGGTTTTTTTTTTTTTTAATTTCCTGAACGACTAAATTTTATAATTATCTAGGAGATTAGGAGTCGGTACCTCTAAATACTGATGTGGCAAATGCTTAACAATCACAAAACAACTTTTTAAATTATTCTTTTTAGTTCACTTTTGTCCTCTTATATAAACTTGATGACTAAAGTGTTGAGCTAATCATAATGACGAAAGGATACACATCTACAAAGATTATAAGTTAAAAGAAAAAAGATTAAGCCTAATATTCAAGCTTAATTTAAACTAAATTATACTTTATAGTTAGTTTTATCTTTTTATAAAAAAAAAATTATAACAAAAATTATAATTAAATTTTAAAAAATCAATTAACTTTAATCTAAAAATTCAATTTCATTTTAACCTTACCTTGAAAATCAAACGTAATGTAAAAGATATTATTGTAAACATCATATATTAATAATAAATAAATAAATAAAAAGCACGTCATATCGATAGAGTACAGATCCCGCAAACGATGTCACCACGTATGAGAAATATGTAGTGTGGTGGCCATAGTCATTGTCAATTGATAGCTGACAGAAACGGCCCACTTTTTGAACCAAGCATTTCTTCACACACACACAGTGTAGTCTTATTGTGACAGATTTACAATAATAGAAGGTGGTTTTCCATATTATTCCCTCAAAGCTAATGTTTTGGACCATCTCTTGAACAGCAATATGCTCTCATCGCTTTCCAATTCTTTTCAAAATGTAATTTAAGAGTGTGTTTGGTTTGACAACTCAAACTTAATTTTTCTATCTTAAATTTTATTTTTTTTCTCAAAAGTCTTTGTCTTTTTCTCAAAAGTTTTTTGTCTTTTCTAAAAAGTCAACAAAATTTATTATTTCAACTTTAAAAACTCAACTCAAACTAACGAACCAAACGAACCCTAAGAGTTATAGTTGTGAGAGTTATAGCATGTTTAAAAAAAACCGATACATCACATTGAAGTCATAACAAAAAGTTTTTTCTTTTTTTTCTTTTTTTTTAATATCTACCAAAGAATTCTCTCCACAATTTATCAAGTTTTATTTTTATTTTTTAATAATAATATGGAAATAAAAAAACACTACCAAAATGATTAATCTTTACTTTGTAGATGAGTCCATGGATTTGGTAGCCGAAAGAGTCATAGTTCAACACGCCCTCTTCCTCTGACTGTTAAAAAAACATTTAAAACGAGTTTGCCCAAGTCAAAGGATTAGAAAAAATAAATAAAAAAAGAACCCCCACAAACAATACACAACTATTACTTTATTAATGTCTACTACTAATATGAACACTGCTTACCAATGTTTCATAATTGAATGCACTTTCAGCAAATTGTCCACAGAATGATAGAATTAAAGAACTGGTCGTCGTCTTCTTCTTCTTCTGATCTTCTTCTTTCTTCCTAATTTCTGATCTTATTTTTTTTCGTACATTTGGCTTTGACTTTGACGACGACAATTCTTCAACTTCATTAGTAGTACACGAAGACAAAATATTAGACTCTTAAGTATGCCTTAATTTCCGCTTTGAATCAAAGAGACTAATAGGGTGTTTGGTGAATGAGTTTGAGTTAAGATTTTTAAGTTTCAATAGTAATTTGTGTTGACTTTTTAGAAAAGACAAAAATTTTTTTCAAAAAAGATAAAAAAAATACAGTTTAATTTGAGTTAAACTTATATGCCAAACAGACTATAAGCCTCTATTAAATAACTTAATTGGAGATAAAATTTTTAAATTAAAATTGATTAAATTTTTAAAAATTAATTATAAATTTTAAAAAATAAATAAAAATTAAAATAAAAAAAATATAATTTTTGAAAACCCTAATCTCCAAACAAAGCCTAAATTTTGACACCAATGCAAGTTTTGATTTTTCAAATTTGAAGTCTTCAAACGATCACTTATGATGATGACTAACACACACACTTGTAAGTTGATGGGACGGCTGGCTGATGACCAAGATTCAAAGTCAAACACATATGGTAAGAAAGTACGTAAGACAGCATAATATATTATATGGTAAGAAAGTAGGACACTACTTTGTAATAGATTTGACAAAATTCAGTGGAAGAAGAAGGAAAAAAAAAAAAACGTCAAATAATAATCACCCGCAAAACTCACGTAGACAACTGAAAAATTAGATGAAGTTGTTTTATTATTTTATAATTGTACTCTTGGAAAAGCAATTAATTATTAAGATTTTATTTATTTATTTTTTTTAAAGCAAGCAGTTACAATGTATTTGTTCTTTGTAAGGAGAGATATACCATCTTAGTGCTTGGTAGCATGTTTTCACTTACTAATTAAGGAGAGGCTAAAAAATGAAAGGAACCGTTTTGGTGTTTTGTAGCGTGTTTTCAGTTGTTTTTTAAAATATTTCCACTGGTACAAAAAAATAAAATAAATAAATAAAATTGTTTAAATCGCAAGTGGATAGAAAATGCTAAAAAAAAAAAACAAAACAAAACAAAAGAACTAAAAGAATGATTTTTGTTATAATTTTATAATTTTCTTATTTCTGTTTTAGTTTTCTAAATGTATACATGTTTACAAGAACATACACAACTAAATATATAAAATTAAAATTCAATATGAAACGAACTCAACATATGTCATTCTCTAAAAATTCTTATTTCAATAAAGGAAAGGCACGCTGCAATTGTCCGCGGCCAGGATCTGCTTCCATTGGAATATGGAATACGTACACAAATCACACAACAAGAAGAAAGGAACAAATCATAAGAGAATTGATGTTCACAACAGAGATCATGATAACGAAAAGTTAAAAAATAAAGGGAGGCATTCAATTACTATCACTTACAAAGAATCTAATTAATGCCTTTGCCTATATGTGTATATATATATATATATATATAGATATATAATCACATACAGTCATATATAGACCTTTGCGGCATGCATATAATTTGGTGATGAATCCAAATTAACAAAATAATATTCCTTTTGTTAATATTGAGACTTGAGGCTCAACCAATCTCTGGACAACCGTCCACAGAGATCACAATCAGCAATTCGAACCTTGCCGCCTCCTTTACAACAGTACTGTCAACTGTGAATATATATATATATATATATATAGAGAGAGAGAGAGAGAGAGAGAGAGAGAGAGAGAGAGAGAGAGAGAGAGAGAGAGAGAGAGAGAGATTATTGTTATAAACTTGACATCTCATCTAATAATTGTATGGTATCTAATTAATTGTAAAGCGTTTGAGGGAAGAGTTATAATTAAGTCGATTGACAATGTGAAAGGATGTTGTTGTGATTCTCAAGATTAATAATATACAAGATGGAACATCTAATTTCGTGGAACTCGGGGACAAATTTTTGGATATTCCCTTATCATGAGATATCTGTGTTTAGTTACTTTCATTAATTAGGTATGATATGGAGTGTCCAAATTAAAATGTGATTTTGTGGCTTACACCGATTAATTTTCTAACTGAACTCCAATCTTATAGTTTTTAATGGGGCATATATGATCAAGAATAGCATGACCCGTCACGGAATCAATCTTCACTTTTCTTAATCAATCCGTTGCAGATTAAGAATTACGTTAATATAGCAGTTACATAGCCCCTGAATGTCTTAGATAGCCATGAGTGAAAGAAGGGTACTAATTAAGTAGCTGAGAATGCGGCTAGCAAGTTTACTTGTCTGTACTCCAGTTTGAAAATGAAAAAAAAAAAAAAAAAAAAAAAAAATCCATATTCAACTCAAAAAAGAAGCAAACTACCTATCTCGTTTACCCGAGGTGTGCTTTCAAGATAAAAGTTTTGGCTTAATTTTTTAAAACTAGCCACCCAATTTTGCTTCTATGCTTTCTTTTTTCATGTATGAATATGCGTAACGGTTCAACGTCTGTGTGCATATTGATTTATCTTTTTTATTTGGTTTTGTTGTAATATTCTTTTTTCTTTCTTTTTAATAAAACATCCAATGTATAAATAATGAGGATGTGAAAAAGGTATCAATCTAATCCGCATTACCTACTAATTCGCGTTACCATCATATTTCAATCTACTAAAGGTATCAATCTAAAAAGGTATAAATGTCTTAGTATGCCTATTAATTCGCGTTACCATCATATTAAAAAAAAAAAAAAAAAAAAGTGACTATGCTGGTTGATGATCTTGAAATTCTTGTGTTTCTGTTCACTGGCTAGATAAACGTAATTGTTTGCTTCAAAACATAAATGCACACACATACACACACGCGTACATGTACATAATTGGGTTGGATGGATATATCTAAGCGCATTTGGATATCAAAAGGCCCAATCTTAACATGACGATTATTAAGCTGAGCCGAATTACAACAACCAATCAACATAATTAGGAGATATGCCACAAACACAAGGAGTGGATAAAACTTTTGCAGAAAATGCCATTAAGATGCGATTTCCGGCACGTCTCCTTCTCCGTCAATGACGAAGCTGTTGGGTGTGTGGCGGTCGCGACAGGTTGCAAATGATTAGATCTAAATTTGAATGGTTGGATGTGTTTTTTTTTTTTTGGATTATTTCTTATTTTTTGTGGAACTTTGTTTTAGATTGTGGATTGATTGGTTTGTGTGTTCTGGATTTTTATGATTTTTGTGGAATTTTGTAATGTTTCATTGATAAAATCTTGTATTTTTTTTGATATTCTGGTGATAGAACCTGGAAATTCCGGCAAAATCAAAAGTTTCCAGTTGGTAACTAACTGGTTATCATTCGGTAACCAGCTGGCTACTCACCGGCGGTGATGGTTACTGATCGGAAACCCTTCGGTAGTCGGTAATCAACCAGTAACCAGTTAGTCATCAATTAGTTACTCGTTGGCACTCGGTAACCAACCGGTTACCAAATGGTAACCAACCGGTTACCAAATGGTAACCAATTGGTTACCCGCCAGCGGCGGTGATTATAAATCGGAAACCTGTCGACGGTCGGTAACCAATCGGTTGCCAATTGGTTAACCCAAATAGTTACACGAGGGATATCAATTAGTAATTAGAATTGATATTTTAAAATAAATAAATAAATAGTTATGATGTCATTTATGGTGTTTCTTGTAAGAGGTTTTTTTTTGTGTGGCAAAAATCAATCCAAGACATGTTTTTGGAGCATTTATCTAAAGACCCCATCAACATGGCCTGTAATGTGCCGTCTAAAATCAATTTGACGTTACAATTTACAGTACACGCTTCTGATAACATTAGCAAACACAAAGGAAATATGACAATTTCGATATTTAGATTTCGAAAGAGAAAAAAAAAAAAAAAAAATCCCTTGCATGCATGCTGTCATCTCTCCCCGTCTTCCTTGTCCATTTTCACAATGATCTCAGCTCCATGTTTTGTTTGTTATGATTTTTGTGTACACACACATATATACTAGATAACATATATATATATATATGTTGAGATGTCCGCCCCATGTTTGTGGGCTGGACAATAATGGGCCAAAAGCCCAATAGCTTTTGAAAGGAAAAAAAAAAAAAAAAAAGGGGAGGATTAATGGCTTGTTGAACAAGCCGTATGTGTGAGCGGCGGAAAAAAAAGGCAAAAAAGGGGGGGCTGCTGTGGGTGTGCGAAAAAGAAAAAACAGAGAGCGTGAGGAGAAAGCAGAGAGAGAGGGTAGAGTTTTTGGGTTTGTACAAAATGATTGAGTGGTGAAACGGTATTCGTTGGTGCTCAAATTTGACGTGGTGAATCCTTGTGACGAGCTCTTCTCATCTATCGGTTCCGATTTTCGAATTGGTGTCTCTAAGGTGCTTTTTCTAAATACCCACTTGAGACCTAAAACTGATTTCTTTTTTATGCTATGTATTGAAATCTATCTTGTTGATGATGAACCTTGTTGTTTAGCCAAGATTGTGTTTTATCTTGATGATTGTGAGCCTCTAGTTGTATCAGAGAGGATTTTGTAATCCAATTATTATTGATATAGTGGAAGTTGATATCGGACTACGGTCCCGTGGTTTTTCCCTTCACATTGAAGGGTTTTCCACGTAAAAATCGGTGTCTCTTGTGCGGTTGATTATTTTGATTTTTATTGCTTTGGTTGTTTTATTGGCTTTGTTGAAACTTATTTTTGGAGAACCCATTTTATCACACAAAGAGGGAAAAGTTTCATTGGTGGTTTTTTCCCAACAAAGTGGTATCAGAGCCAGGTTGGCTAGAGAAAAATTCTTGTGTGTTGAGATGGATGAACAAAATTCGCTTGGGATGATAAAATTAACCTCGTCGAATTATTCCATCTGGAAATGGAAAATGCAAAACTTGCTGTATTGCAGAGATTTATTTAGGCCTGTTCTAGGCAAGGAAAAGCTAGAAAAAATGAGTGATAAGGACTGGTAGATATTGCATATGAAGGCTGCTGCTACAATAAGGCAGTGGGTTGATCACAATATATTCCATCACATTGCTGAAGAAACCAAAGCTAATGCTCTCTGGTAAAAGTAAGCGGCAATGTATGAGAAGAATACTTTCAGAAATAAAACCATGCTCATTAGAAGGCTTGTGAATTTGAAGTACAAAGATGGGAAGAGTATGACTGAACATACAAGCGATTTTCAAGGCTTGGTGAACCAGTTGCCAACTATGAAGATGAAACTTGAAGATGAGCTACAAGCTTTGTCACTTCTCAACTCATTGCCTGAAAGCTGGGAAATACTAGTGGTGTCACTAAATACTTCAGCGCCAAAAGGAAAGCTAACCATGGAGATAGTTAAGGACAATTTGCTCAACGAAGAAGCCAGAAGAAAGGAAAAGAGTGAATCTTTTTCTGAGGTACTTATTTCTGAAAAACATGAAAGGCGTGGAAGAAGCAAAAGCAGGCATCCTCAAGGTCATGGCAAAAAGGATACATCTAGAGGAAAATCCCAATACAAAAAAAGTTTCAAGTGTTACCACTGCTACAAGCCAGGTCGCATGAAGAAAGAGTACAGCTTTAGAAAAGAGAGCAGGGTGAAGGAAAGAAAGATGAGAAAAGGACTAATACAGTAGCCACTAAGGGTGATGTTGTCATTGTTTGTGATGATAGTTATGTTAGCCTCGCATGCCAGGAGAGTGATTGGGTGATTGATTATGGTGCTTTATTTCATGTTACTGCTCATGGTGATTTCTTTACTTCTTACTCTGCCGGTGATTTTGGCAATGTCAAGATGGGAAACAGTGATGCCTCTAAAATTGTGGGTATTAGTGATATTTGCTTTGAGACCAATCTTGGAAGCAAAATAATACTCAAGGATGTCAGACATGTACCGGATATTCGCCTCAACTTGATATCTGCTGGCAGACTTGACGACAAGGGTTTCATTAATTATTTTGGTGAAAGTAAATGGAAGCTCACCGAAGGTTCTCTAGTGATTGCAAGAGGAAAGAAGATGAATACGCTTTATGTCACACAAGCAAAGCTCAGAAAGGGAGAGATAAATGCTATTCAGAAAGATGCAAGTATTGATCTTTGACACAAGAGGCTTGGTCACATTAGCGAGAAAGGACTACAAATTCTTGCTAGAAAGCAATTCCTCCCCAGTTTGCAAGGTATGCCTCTTAAAACTTGTGTTGATTGTTTAGCTGGAAAAACACATAGAGTTGCATTTTATTCACACTCTCCATCTAGAAGATCAAATATTCTTGATTTGATTCATATTGATATCTGCTCTATGCAAACTAAAACTCTTGGAGGTTCACTCTATTTTATGACTTTTATTGATGACCACTTAAGAAAAGTTTGGGCTACTGCTTTGAAAACTAAAGACCAGGCATTCGATGTCTTTAAAAAATTTCATGCCAAGATTCAAAGAGAGACAGGAAAGCAGTTGAAGTCAGTTCGAGCTAATAATGGTGGTGAATACAGGGGACCATTTGAAAACTATTGCAAAGCCCATGGAATCAAGCTTGAGAAAACTCCAGCAAAGACACCTCAGCTAAATGGTATGGCAGAAAGAATGAACAGGACCATTGAAGAAATGATAAGATCTATGCTTTCTCATGCTAAGCTTCCTAAGTCTTTTTGAGGGGAGGCTATGAGGATTGCAGTCGACTTGATTAATCTTTCTCCAGTAGCTGCCTTGAATGGTGATATTCCTAACAGAGTTTGGATAGGGAAAGATGTCTCTTATGGTTATTTGAGAGTTTTTGGCTACAGGGCATTTGTTCATGTTCCTAAAGATGAGAGGTCCAAGCTTGACAATAAGGCAAAATCGTATATTTTCTTGGGATATGGTCATGAAGAGTTTGGGTACAGATTATGGGATCCAGTGAACAGGAAGATTGTCAGAAGCAGAGATGTTGTGTTCCTTAAAGATCAACTTGGTGATAATGTTGATAAAGTTGAAATGACCAGTTCCTCTGTTGAGATTCCTGTCAATTTGAATCTAGTTCCTCCACCTGTAGTGAATACTGATCACGGGGGAGACATGCAAGAAGATGGTGGAGATATTGTTGATGATGAGGCCCCTCATGCTGATGATGTTGTCCCTCCAGTTGAACAAGTTGAGCAAGCACCGCCACCGCCACCAGATGAGCCTCCATTGAGAAGATCTACTAAAGAGCGCCAACCTCCTTCAAGACACAGTTCAAGTGAGTATGTGTGCTTACAGATAGTGGAGAGCCTGAAACTTACCAAGAAGCCATTTCTCATTAGCAAAAAAAAAAGTGGTCTAATGCCATGCAAGAAGAGATGAAATCCTTATGTGAGAAGTAAAGTTACCAAAAGGCAAGAAAATGCTCAAGAACAAATGGGTTTACAGATTGAAAACTGAAAACAATAGCTCACAACTAAGGTACAAAGCTCGGTTGGTTGTGAAAGGATTTGGTCAGAAGAAAGGTGTTGAATTCGAAGAGATATTTTCTCCGGTAGTGAAGATGTCATCCATCAGAGTTGTTCTTAGTCTAGCTACCCGCTTGAATCTAGAGATAGAGTAACTTGATGTGAAAACTGCATTTCGTCACGGTGATTTAGAAGAAGAAATTTATATGAAGCAGCCATAAGGGTTCAAAGTTAAGGAAAAGGAGAATCTTGTGTGCAAGCTTTGAAGAGTTTGTATAGGCTCAAACAAGCACCAAGACAGTGGTACAAGAAGTTTGATTCTTTTATGGTGAGTCATGGGTACTTTAGAACTTCATATGACCATTGTGTGTTTATAAAGAAACACTCCAATGATGATTTCATTATCCTTCTGTAATATGTTGATGATATGCTGATTGTTGGCCATGATACTAGTAAAATTGAGAAGCTTAAAAAGGAGTTAAGTATGTCTTTTGCAATGAAAGACTTGGGATCGGCAAAACAAATACTCGGCATGAAGATCTCCCGTGATAGGAAGAATGGGAAATTTTGGCTATCTCAGGAAGGCTATATTGAAAAAGTTCTTGAAAGGCTCAATATGAGTAAGGCAAAAGCAGTTTGTTCTCCACTTGCAGGGCACTTTAAGCTTACTTCTAAGCAATATCTAACAAGTGAGAAAGAAAAAGAAGAAATGAGTAAAGTTCCCTATGTGTCTGCAGTTGGCAGTTTGATGTATGCCATGGTTTGCACAAGACCAGATATTGCTCATGCTGTTGGAGTTGTCAGTCGATTTCTTTCTAATCCTGGAAAAAAATATTGGGCAGCGGTGAAATGGATATTGAGATATTTGAGAGGTACTTCCAGAGTGTGTTTATGCTTTGGCAGTGGTGAGCCTATTTTAGAAGGGTACACATATTCAGAGATGGCAGGTGATGTTGATTCCAGGAAATCCACTTCGGGGTTCTTGATGACTAAAGCCTGCAAAGAAGCTTTGTGAATGAAAAAGTTTCTTGAAGAATTGGATCTGCAACAAGAGAAGTACATTGTCTATAGTGACAGTCAGAGTGTCATCCACCTCTCCAAAAATTCAACATTCCATTCAAGATCCAAGCATATTGATGTTAGGTATCACTGGATTCATGATGTACTTGAAACAAAGCAAATGCACTTGGAGAAAGTTCATACAAGTGAGAATAGATCGGATATGTTGACAAAATCTTTGCCTAAGGAGAAACTTGAAGCGTGCAAGCAGAAAGCGGGCTTGGTTGAGCCCACTACATGACCTGGAGAGGGAAAATTGTTGAGATGTCCGCCCCATATTTGTGAGTTGGACAATAATGGGCCAAAAGCCCAATAGCTATTGAAAGAAAAACAAAAAAAAAAGGAGGATTAATGGCTTGTTGAACAAGCCATATGTGTGAGCGGCAGCAAAAAAAAGGGGAGGGGGGGGGGGGGGGGGCGGCTGTGGGTGTGCGAAAAAGAAAAACAGAGAGCGTGAGGAGAAAGTAGAGAGAGAGAAGGTAGAGTTTTTGAGTTTGTACAAGACGATTGAGCGGTGAAACGGTATCCGTTGGTGCTCAAATTTGACATGGTGAATCATTGTGACGAGCTCTTCTCATCTACTGGTTCCGATTTTCGAATTGGTGTCTCTAAGGTGCTTTTCCCAAATACCTACTTGAGACCTAAAACTGATTTCTTTTTTATGCTATGTGTTGAAATCCATCTTGTTGATGATGAACATTGTTGTTTAGCCGAGATTGTGTTTTATCTTGATGATTGTGAGCCTCTAGTTGTATCTAGAGATGACTTTGTAATCCAATTATTGTTGATATAGTAGCAGTTGATATTGGACTACGGTCTCGTGGTTTTTCCCTTCGCATTGAAGGGTTTTCCACATAAAAATCAGTGTCTCTTGTGCGGTTGATTATTTTAATTTTTATTGTTTTAATTGTTTTGTTGGCATTGTTGAAACTTATTTTTGAAAAACCTATTTTATCACACAAAGAGGGAAAAGTATCATTGGTGATTTTTTCCCAACAATAAATATTGTAACAAATATATAACCAAACTTTATTGCAAGGGAAAAACGTGCGAGATTGAGGGAGCCAAAACCCATGTCGTGTAACACTAGCAATCCCATGTGGCCATATATGTCGCATTCCATGTGTGGCCTCATACATATATATATGTATATATATGTATGTATTACATATAATCATGATTTAAGTACGTTTATTGAGTTTTGTTATATGATATATATATATAGAAGTGTATGTATGTAATTGACAGTATAAAAATGTGGGTCTATCTAACTTCTGAAATTATGTCGCATGGGTTTTCATCCTAATATCAGGACTCAAATTATTAATTAGTGTAATAGTTGAACTTTAACACCCCCCACCATTCACCACTTTTATATATTTGTTTATTTATTAGTTCTAAAATGGACGAAGACTCGTGACCTCTCTAGTCCCAAAGGTCATAGAAAGTTTGGTCCTTCTAATTTTATAATCTCAACCCTTAAGTAGATTACTAGATAGTGCCCTTGCTAGCTTCAAGGGCATAATTATTTGCTTATTATACATGTACATATATGTAAATACACACATATATATATTTGTGTTAATATGTGTGTGTGCGTGTGGAATTAGAAAACTATATATATATATATATATATATGTCTGTGTGTGTGTGTGTTTGTACGGGAGAGAAAATGATACCCCCTGTAAACTTTTTTCACTTTTCTCTTATTTGAGACGTCGTGATATATATTTATTTATCATGTTCGCTTTACTGAAGGGCAATTTTTTGTTTCTATTAGGTATCTTTTCTTGCTTTTGTAAATGATCATATATAAAACAATTAATAATCCTCTGGTTGGCAATATTGTACTATTCACTTGCTCAATCAAACCTTTTGTAACAAAATTTGCCCTATTGTTCTTCATTTTCATTGAGAATAATAATAGGAGTAATATCAATTATAATATTAATATATCTTTAAACAAATTTACTTAGTATAAAATTAAATTATGGTATCAACAAGAATGACAATTATATCAATCTATAAAAGAGTGAAACATAACTCAACATCATGCGAATTGTATCAAAAATTTAAAATTAAAATTAGTATCCTGAATTCTAGTTTTAAAAATATTCATTATGCTGTGACTTATAGAGTAGCACCAAATGTCAAATTGACGACCAAGAATATTATTATGCCTTGAAAAACAGCCAAAAGAGGGAGGGAAGGATCCAAAATCATCTGTTTGTTTCATTTTGAAAATCAAGTGAGCTCCAAATTATTATTAGATTATAAATTAAAGAAGGATGTAGCGATATTAGGAAAGTTCAAGATGATATAACAGTGATTGTATGCACATTAAATGAGACCCACTTGGCGTGCGCCAAGTGTCAAGTTCCTACCCTCATGACAAGGCAAAGGTCCAAGTTCCAACCACGAATTTTGATGCTGTGGAGCCTCTTTCTATCAACATGCGTGGCACCTTCGGTCCCACATTTACTTCTCCACTGCATCATTTGAAAAAAAAAAAAAAAAAAAACTTTTGCAGCATTTGCTCTAAGAACAGAAAAAACATTTCGAGAAGGATTTTTTTTTTTTTTTTTGGGTTGAATTCGACAAGGTTTTATACTGCATAAAATTTTTCTAGCCATTAAATTTAGTGCATGTTTGATAAAACCATTCAAACTAAAAAAAATTCAACTCAATTTTTATCTTTTTTTTAATCAATTAATTTCATTCTTAATTAGTTTTAATCGTAATTTAAAAACTTAGTTTCCATTTGGATTACTGATTGGAGTTAAAAATTTTAAATTAGAGTTGTTTAACTTTTTAAAAACTAGTTATAAGTTTTATTGACTTTTCAGGGGAAAAAAAATCCAACTGAAAAAATACATTTTGGTTAGAGTCAAATCTATAAACCAAATAAAACACAAATTTTAAAAAGTTCATAATGTTACATAAACAAATTTAAATGAGATTTTTTTAGAAATTATATAAAATTTGAAGACATATAAAATAAGATCTGCAATAATATTCTTTTTTTAACACGTTTTAAGTTTTTATATTTTTTTAACTTTAATCAACAATAACAAACCAAATATACAACTCAATTCCAACTTTGACCCGAATTAAATTTTTTTAACTTCAACTGTTATCCCTAACACATGTTCGGATAAGAAAGGAATTACATTATTTCGATCATAAATTTTGACGCGTCATAAAAATTCGAAAAATTAGTATTGTGATACGAAAGAAGTAAAAACATCTTCTTGCAGGCTGCATTTATATATTCTTTCCGGGCTGATATTTTGAGATCATTAAACTGAACAACAATTATCTTCCTTTTCCTTTAGCCATAAAATATATACATATATGTATGTGTATGTGTATATTCTTTTCCCTTTTTTTTTTTTTCCTGAAATAGAATTCTGAGTTTGTTAAAAAAAAAAAAAAAGAAGGAATTTCAACTTGCAAGCCCTTTCTGTAGGTTTTTTTTTTTTTTTTTAAATTAAAAATGGGGTCCCTTTCTGTAGTTGTCCTTGTATTAATAATTTCTCAACTTTTGACTTGTTGAGATGGAGTTTTGAATCTACGCCTAGAAGAAGTACTAGCTTAGTGGGCTTGAACCTTCTTCCATTAGATACCATGCATGCCCTGTCCCAGTACCTGCCAATATGACAAATCTATTTTGTACTCTTCCTAATCTGTTAGGCACATTTAGAAATATTTTATTTTATTTTTATAAACAAATTTAAAGAATATAATTAATCTTTGTACAACGGCCCAACTTTTTTTATCCTTTAAACAAAAAAAATTGCAGCGAAAAAGAAAAAGAATAGTATCGACATTGATCTATCATTACAACTTAATTTGAGAAGATATATATATTTTAGAATATGTAGATTTCCCTTTCAATATTATTCAAGCTCTATTATCTTCATGATATATTAAATAGAGAGACATAAACCACAATTTGGGGCTTAAATAAATTCAAATGTGCAAATAACTAATAACAAAAACTACTAATTATGAAAGCAACTAATTAATAACAATATTTTTCATAAACTAACAATATGAGAAATGGTAATGCACTAGTAGTTAATATTTTGAAAGGAAAGCAACTACACAAGTACGACATGTATTTATCCACTAATCTAAAAATAAAAAGATCTAATATATCTTTCCTGGTACTGGTAGGACACCATCTATGCCGACGTTTGTGATGAAATTAATGAGAAAAAAATAAGATTTTGAGAATCTTAACTTTACATTATAGTTGTCGGATATATATATATATATATATAGATAGTTATTATGATGACCTACATTTGTGTAAAAAAAAAAAAAAAAAGTATATATATTTTGTTGGACGCACAAATGAATAATAATAAATTAACAAAAGATGGTCTATTAATAGCTCAGATTAAATATAGCCACGCACCCGACCGCAGACGATTACAACCTCTAAGCAAGCACATGAAAATTCAGGATCGTTAGAAAAATAAGATTACACACGAGGCTTCTAGTGTCTTCCATGCCAACAACTAAACGTAGGCCCTTTTTCCAGAACCTTCATCGAAACATCCCATCCACCGTAATATTACTCCGTTTGATACGTGTGCGGCACAGATTCAAAGATCTTATTTTAGCTTTACAATTTAATTTTAATTTCATCCAACGCTTATTTATTTGTTTGTTTATTTTATTGTTTTTATAATCATCCGACGCTTATTTAAGCACCTCCTCGGCCGCTCGTTCCCTCCAATTAAGAAAACAGCACCCCACCGCGCCCCCCCCCCCCCCCCCCCCCCCCCAACCCCACTTCCCCTCCTAACAAAAAAAAAAAAAACAAAACAAAAGAAAACAAAGAAAACAAAAGCCTACGAAAAACCTCTCTCTCTCTCTCTCTCTAAAAAGCCTTCTCAAGCTCTCTCTTTCTCTCTCTAGAAAAAGCCATCAAAAGCAAAAATGGCTCCGGAACTGGTACCGGCCGCCCTGAAACCGGCGACGTTTGGAGCTAAGAATCAGGCGAGCATTCCGAGGAGGGCGTACGTGACGTTCCTGGCGGGGAACGGCGACTACGTGAAAGGTGTGGTTGGGCTGGCGAAGGGGCTGAGGAAGGTGAAAACAGCGTACCCGCTTGTGGTGGCGGTGCTGCCGGATGTACCGGAAGAGCACCGTCGGATACTGGAGTCGCAGGGGTGCATAGTGAGGGAGATCGAACCCGTATACCCGCCCGAGAACCAGACCCAGTTTGCCATGGCCTACTACGTCATCAACTACTCCAAGCTCCGTATCTGGGAGGTACCTATATATCTTCCTACCTGCGTATATATCTACTTTGATCATATTTCTTTTGCTTACGTGGCGTTTCTTCTTGCTTTACACGTTCGTGTTCTTCATTCTTATGCTCCTCTCATTACACGTGGCATTTGTGGTGATATACTTGGTAATTTTTGTCCTTAGTGCACTTTTTTTTTTTTTTTTTTTTAGAGGTTGTCAAATGACAAAAAAAAAAAAAAATTTTTCCGGAACTTGGGGTCTCTACATCTACCTTTTTTTTTTTTTTTTTTTTTTTTGAGGTGGGGTTTATCGTCTATGCATTTGTTATAATCTTAATCAATTCTTATATGTAATTGATGGTTTTACTGATTTATAGAGTGATATACTCTCATTTATTATTTTTAAAAAATATATATATTAAACTCTACCGTAAAGGATTTAAAAATTTTGTTTAACGTGATAATAATGTTTCATTGATGATCTGATCTCTATGGATTTATTTTCTCTCTTCAAATCTATGGATTGATTTACACTAGTTTATGCTTTATTATCTTTATCATTTGAAGTAGTAATAGGAAATAACTATTTGTTTTTGTTTTGTTTTGTTTTGTTTTGTTTTTCTTTTTTAATGTGTTTGCAGTTCGTGGAGTACAGTAAAATGATATACTTGGACGGAGACATCCAGGTGTACGACAACATAGACCAGCTGTTTGAGTTACCGGACGGCCATTTTTACGCCGTGATGGACTGCTTCTGCGAGAAGACATGGAGTCACACCCCGCAGTACAAGATCGGGTACTGCCAGCAGTCCCCTAACAAAGACGTCCACTGGCCCACCGCCGAGCTTGGCCCTCCGCCGGCCCTCTACTTCAACGCCGGCATGTTCGTGTTTGAACCCAGCATCTCCACCTATCACGACCTCCTCAACACCCTCAAGATCACCCCTCCCACTTCTTTCGCTGAACAGGTAACTAAACATATACTAATTCAGAGACTTAATTCTAATTTAAATTCAGTTTAATTAGATTTCAGGGCTTAGTTTGCTAATATTTGTTACACTTTTAATATTTTGTGACAGGACTTTTTGAATATGTACTTTAGAGATGTATATAAGCCTATCCCACTTGTGTATAATCTGGTTCTGGCCATGTTATGGCGTCACCCGGAGAACGTGGAGCTTGAGAAGGTCAAAGTGGTCCATTACTGTGCAGCGGTAAGTTTTTTTTTTTATTTTTTTAATCTCTTATTATTTTAATTAATATTGGTTATACTGATATATATATATATATATATATGTTAATTGAAATGTGCAGGGTTCAAAGCCATGGAGGTACACAGGGAAAGAAGAGAACATGCAGAGAGAGGACATTAAGATGCTGGTGAAGAAATGGTGGGACATTTACAACGACGATTCCTTGGATTACAAGAAACCGGTGGGGGCCACAGAGGGCGATGCGGAGCCGGTGAATATGCAGCCCTTCATCGCTGCTCTCTCCCAAGCCGGTGCGGTTAAGTACGTCACAGCTCCGTCGGCGGCCTAAAGAAGCTGATCTCCCGCATAAAGAAGTAGGTGGAGACAAGTACTTGAAATTAGTACTACTAATTAGATTTCTCTTTCTTTTTTTTGTTTTTGTTTTTGTTTTTGTTTTTCTCTCCTACGAGGATGAAAATGGCTTGGTTCGCTTTGTAGTAATCAAAGGTCATCCTTTAATTATTGCCTTAATTTGGTTGAGTATCAAGTCCGTCCCGCCCAGCTTATTGAACACTTATAGCGTTCACGTATCTGTTGATATGTGTACTTGGTTGATTAGGGGTTTAAGGGTCATGAGTTTGTCGTTCCAAAGGAGAGAAGGAAAAATTGTGATCTTTTTAATAGAAATCTATGGTGAAATGCAAATATATATATATATATATATATATTAATTTCTCTTTGTACACATTTTTTTTTCTTTCTTGAATCTCGCGAACTGTATTTTCTTGTCTCCTTGTAACGATTTTCTTTGATTGGATGTAAATTCCTTTGGCTGTATGTTTGATACTGAAAACCACTAGCTAATTAACTCGATAACTTTTCTCCTCAAAAAAAAAAAAAAGACTCGATAGCTAATGAGGAACCTATCATGTTAAATATCAAGATGCAAAATGGAAATTAATGCCAAGATTTGTAGAGAGAACGACGCATATATATTTTATTTCCACACCAAAATGGTAATTATTATCCTGTCATTTAGATCTATATATATATATATATATATTGTGTCGTTAAGTGCTGACAAAGTGACGCAAGCAACGACAATAACAAAAACCACATTTTAATGCCTACTTAAATACTGCTAATTGATTGGTTAATTTGTTCCTCTATTTTTTTTTTTTTTTAAACTTCTCTACTTTGTGTTTCTAATCTCTTCTTTTGCTTTTTTCTTGACATTGTTTTTCCGATTCTCTCTTCTCTCTTTTTAAACTTTTACTTTGCACATTTTTATTCAGAAAAAAGAGAAAAATCCAAAACTGCCGGGATCATCGGGATTGCGGTTAAAGCTGTCGGAAGATGGGGCATTTCCTCGAAGTTACACTGCTGATAATATGCCTGATATGAAGGAGGAGGAAGGAAAAACAAAAAAAAAAAAAAAAGATAACAGACGATAATAGATATATTACCGGGAAACCAGAGGAATAAAGGTCTGGTCTAAACAAAGATCTGGAACGAAATAGAAAAAAGTTAACTGAACATGTAAAGGAGAGGTACGTTTATAAAGAAAAAAGGGGGAATAAATTCCCGTTAACCACCGGGCTTCAAAATCTTCGACAAAATATTAAAGCACGTAGATAGAGGTTCAGCGAAAAAAAAAAAAGGCATATGGATAGAGCACAAGAAGAAGACAAGCGAACATTTTTCTATAATGAAAAGGTCTATATAGTAATTACAAGCATAGTTTGATGAATCATTAGCCAAAAAAGAAAATTCAGAGTATGATGAAGAATAATATTATAAAGAAAGTAAAAATTAAAAATTAAAACAAAAAACAAAATACTAGTTTTAAATTTTTTCTAAGGATATGGAGGTTAATAACATAGTTACAGAAGTTAAAAAAAAAAAAAAAAAAAAAGTGACATATATATTTACGGATAAGTACATTTTTTATTATGAGTAAATCTCGTAAATAATATATGTACTAGAAAATATTTTGTTCACTTTAACAATATCGTAATATGCTATTTATTTGACTAATTTTATTTTCATAAATATGCTATTTAATATTTATTATGATCCTAAAAGAAAAAGATTATGGACAGTACTAAAAAGAGGTAAGTAACATATTAATGGATGTTAAAAGAAGTTAATAATACATTTTCGTAAATAGTAAGTATCTATTAATAAATACGATATTTATTTCAATAATTTTGTAAATGCTATTTATTTATTTTGTTTTCTATAAGTACAAATGCTGTTTAATATATATTTATTAAAAAGTCTCCCATTATATATCTTAGCTTATATTCATTTGGTAAAACAAAAAACATTTTACTTATTTACTTATTTTAACTCCTATTTTTATATATTTAAGAAAGGGGGGGCTCGAGCGCGGGGGGAGGGTGGGGGGGGGGGGGTTCTGTGGTGTCAGGGGTGGGGGGAAGGGGGGGCTCGAGCGTGGGGGTAAGGGGGTCTAGTTGGTGTCGGGCTGAGGGGTGTCTGGTCGGCGTCAGAGGTGGGGGGGAAGGGGGGGTGTGAGAGCGGGAGGGGGACTCGAGCACGGGAGTGGGGGTGTCTGGTCGGCATCAGGGGTTTTGGGGGGGGGGGGGGGCAAATCTGGTCAGGGTGTCCGTCGCGGGCTTCAGCGGGGAAGTCGCCGTCGTTGGGGAAGGGAAGTGGTGGGTTTTTTTATAAAATTTTTAATTTATTAATCTATACTAATATGAGGTAAAGTATATGATAATTATGATACACGAACAACATCTTAACGATTTAAAAATAAGCTCTATCGATAGGGTATATAAAAGAAACTTTACCGTAGCTTTAGTCATATATTTTAGATTATTTTCTTTTTATATATATATTTATGTTATTTACTTATATTTATCTATTGTACAAATTTCCCATTAATAAGGACATTTAATATTTTTGTTTATTAAACGAATGTAATACGCATACTATTTTTAAATAAATATCCGAAGTTTTATTATATAAAAAAAATGATATCAAAATATGTTTTTATCAATTAATTATTGATTGATTACGGTTAATTAAGAATTGACTAAAATATTATTCCAATCAACATTTTAATGATTATCGACTGTTTTTCTAAAGAAAAATACATCAAAATTTTTTCAAAAAAAAATGTGCTCAAAATATTAGCAAAATAATAATTAAAAAAAACAACTATAGGTAATAATAATTTAACATCTATAAGCTATATATATATATAGACGAATAACCATTACATCTTTTATCAAAAAAAAAAATTTTTAAATGTGCTCAAAATATTAGCAAAATAATAATAATAAAATAAACTAATAATAATTTAACATCTATAAGTTATATAAATATAGACGAATAATCATTTGGCACCTACAACTAGTTTAAATAAGTGTTCAACGACTGTAATGTCACCAAAATTTTAATTTATACTTGATTTAATTAATTTTATTTCTAGTGTTAATTTTGCTCTCGTTCTTTCTAACCAAAGACCCTGTGAGTCTCACTGCACGGTATTCTCTGCAATCCCTGGAGTTCTCTGTATCTTTCATCTTAACAAACCCTCTGCTATTCTCCACCCCCAGCTCCAGTGTTTCCCTAATTTGAACCTTAAATTATAATAATAATAATAATAATAAAAAGAGCCATTCGATTTTCATAAACAAAAAAAGATGATGACGGCGGCAACTCAATCCAGAACACTGAGGTACGTCTCGCAAAACCAAAACTTATTGATCTCTCGCTTATTCTTCTGCTCCGAAACAAACCCAGCCTCACACGACGCCGTCGAGACCGTTTTCCGCATCATGAGCAGCTCCACCTCGTCCAACAACTTGAAGCAATCCTTGAAATCAAGTGGGGTTTTCCTCTCCAACGATTTAATCGATAAGGTCCTCAAAAGGGTAAGATTCAGCCACGCCAACCCTTTACAAGCTTTGGAATTTTTCAATTATACAGGCAATCGAAAAGGGTTTTATCACACACCCTTTTCCCTGGACACCATGCTTTATATCTTGGGAAGAAGCCGTATGTTTGAGAAGATTTGGGATGTTTTGATTGATGTGAAACATAAAGACAGGAAGTCGATAACCCCTCGTACTTTAATGGTTGTTTTGGCTAGGGTTGCTAAGGTCTGTTCTGTTAGGCAAACTGTGGAGTCTTTTAGGAAGTTTAAGAAGCTAGTGCCTGAATTTGACACAAACTGTTTTAATGCTTTGTTGAGAACTTTGTGTCAGGAGAAGAGTATGACTGATGCTAGGAATGTGTATCATAGTTTGAAGCATAGCTTTAGCCCTAATTTGCAGACTTTCAATATATTATTATCTGGGTGGAAGTCAGCCGAGGAAGCCGAGGGGTTCTTTGAGGAGATGAGGGAGATGGGTGTGCAACCCGATGTTGTGTCTTACAATTGTCTGGTTGATGTGTATTGCAAAGGTAGAGAGATGGAGAAGGCGTTTAAGGTGGTTGCAAAGATGCGGGATGAGGATCTACAGCCTGATGTGATTACCTATACTAGTATCATTGGGGGTTTGGGTTTGGTTGGTCAGCCTGATAAGGCTAGAGATGTTCTGAAGGAGATGAAGGAGGATGGTTGTTACCCGGATGTTGCGGCGTACAATGCTGTCATTAGGAATTTCTGCATTGCGAAGAGGCTGGGCGATGCTTATAGTTTGATGGATGAGATGGAGAGCAAGGGTTTGAATCCGAATGCGATCACGTATAACCTGCTCTTTAGGGTGTTCTATTGGTCGAATGACTTGAGAAGTTCATGGAATTTGTATGGGAGGATGATGGATTCAAGGTGCCTGCCGAATACGCAGTCTTGTATGTTCCTGATCAGGTTGCTTAGGAGGCAGGAAAAAGTGGAGATGGCGCTGCAGCTGTGGAATGACATGGTGGAGAAGGGCTTTGGGTCCTATGTGTTGATTTCTGATGTGTTGTTCGATTTGCTTTGCGATGTGGGAAAACTGGCGGAAGCAGAGAAGTGCTTCTTGCAGATGGTAGAAAAGGGGCAGAAACCAAGTAATGTTTCTTTCAGGAGAATAAAGGTGCTCATGGAATTGGCAAACAAGCAAGACAGCCTTCAGAATTTGTCTGAGAAAATGTCCCTTTTCGGGTGCGTTAAAACTTCCTGAGATTGCATATGATTTCGGCTTGACTCATTTCCCTTGCCGAATGACATTTTTCTGGGTTGTCATTGCTGTCTAACTTGCTGGATGGTGTGTCAAAACTAAATTAGGTTCACGACCCGGTTGAATTGTAAGTTTTGAGATATTGAGGATCTAAAGAATTGGCACTTTGAAATATTTTATTCAGATTCGCTCAGTGCTCCGAGGATGGGAAGTTCCTTATTGATTCTTGATACATCCAAATAGCTTCCGTCTTGGAAACTTGGGTTCATTTCTGGTTTTTTAAGCAACCCTTATTGATATTGACAATGGCCACCAGTTGGAGGGCAATCTTGTGAAACCGCAACCTTATTTGCATATATATATATATATATATATATATATTAACAGCATGAAAGCCATCCATCTCGCTCTGCGAGCAACTGCTAAGACACCGCCTTAGAGCGAAGATTTATTTTTTGGGAAGCACTTTCCCAAGTTTTATTCTCTCTCTTTTTGGTTGGTTTATTTGGGAGAAATGATTTTTAATCACATTTCTGTACGTCGATTGAAGCCACAAAGGCGACTGTAAACATTGTACTAACTGTCAAATATATAGTATAAAGAATTCGTTGAGAATTGAGATGATGTTGCTTTTGTTTGTTCTTGCAGTCAATCTTTGAAATAGGACCGTGTAATAAGGGTACCATCACCGCACTATTTAATTCCAAAGGACGTCGCAAAATTTAAGAAAGAAATATTATCTTATCTGGTTCCTTTAATCTTCAACATGTGTATGGAAAAAATAACATAAAGAGTATTCTCAATTTACTTTTCACGAAATAACTGGGAAATTTTCTATTAATCTAATAGGGCACAGTCACAAGAAATTTATGAATTATTCTGAAAACTACCGAGTAACAAATGTCGGTGTTAATTTTGCAAAATAAAGACAGAAACACAGTAGGACAAGCAGTATAACAGGCTAGCAAATGCAGAAGGCCACCAACAACCACCATCATCATCACCTTGTAAACCGGTAATTTTTCAACACAACATTGCAAGTGCCATCTATGCCTGCAAATATGTGTTAAAAGGCAATGATCAGGAAAAAAATAAACGTTGAACAAACTCAAAAAAAAAAAAAAAGTACAGTACGAATTTTAAGAACACGTAAAATATGACACAAGTACGAGATGTCACCTTGTTGGCAATGTTGTTTGAAAGCCAGTCAAGCCCCTCGTACAACCCTTCACCAGACGTGGCACATGTGCTCTGGATATACCTACAGTTCATGTTTGTATGGTTAGTCATACAGAGAGAGCGAGAGAGAGAGAGAGAGAGAGAGAGGCGAGGATCAAGAGAGGTTAAAATAATATCTTTTACCAGTGACGCTGACGGAGTGAGTGGAGACCGAGCTTATCGGTTATCTCAGCAGCATTCATGGCATTAGGAAGATCTTGCTTGTTTGCAAATACCAGTAGCACGGCCTCCCTAAGCTCATCCTAGCAATGTAACAAATAATTTCAGAAGAGTTCTTACCAATCACCATACACTGTTCCTAAAAACATGTTTTTCAACTACTCATTTACCATTCAAAATTAAGATATTCAAAAAGTTATAAACTACCTCGTTCAACATTCTGTGCAACTCATCCCTAGCTTCAATAACACGGTCCCGGTCGTTGCTGTCAACAACAAAGATTAAACCCTGTGTGTTTTGGAAGTAATGTCTCCACAAAGGTCGGATCTGGCAAGACATTATTTATTGAAAACATTAACACAACTGATTCCAATATGGTTGGAAAGAAAGAATTATTCTCAAATATCAGGTACCCAGTTTCTCCTTTGATAATAAAAGGAAACAAAACTCCAACTGCTTTGACAGGAAAAATTGAAGGGGCTAAAAGGCTCTATTAACACTCATCAAAGATACTAAATAAATACAACAGAAATGAAGTCCAAACATATTGCTTCAAATTCATAGGAGTATGATCCTTTTAAGAATTAGATTTGCATACCTTGTCCTGGCCCCCAACATCCCAGACGGTGAAGCTAATGTTCTTGTATTCCACAGTCTCCACATTGAAGCCTAACCAATTGCTGAATCAGTCACGATTACCCCGAAAAAAGAAGGGAAAATAATTGGAAGGCTAAATAAAATAAAGAAAATACTAATATGCAGTTGTAACAACAACAAGAAATATGCCTGTCTCAATAAGATCAAACAGCACATATATTTGCAGAGGCAGGATCAACTTGAGAACAAGGTAAGGTGTTTATTTTAAATTAGAGTTTGTTGTAAGCCAAACCAATTTGAAAACACAATGGAAGAAGAATATTCCGCCATCTTTTCTCAATCTAATTACCAACAAATTACAGCCATTTATCAGTTAGAATCCCCTTAATTTAGCAAAGCCCACTATCATGAAAAAACGATCACATCATCCTAGGCGTTAAAGGAAACCAGATTCAAAATAACAACAACAACAACAACAACAACAAAAATTCAGCAGAGATTCAAAAGAAGATAATGAGCTTACCAATGGTTGGAATGGTGGTTACGATCTCGCCGAGCTTGAGCTTGTAGAGAATGGTAGTCTTACCAGCGGCATCAAGACCCACCATCAGTATACGCATCTCTTTCTTGGCAAAGAGCCGGCTGAAAAGCTTGGTGAAAGACAGCCCCATTTTTCACCTACGCTGAAACCATTTCATATATGATACATAAATACCTTCCTCGAAGAGTTGCAATTCTTTTCACAGTTTACAATCATCATTGCAAAATCATAATCAAAAAATGCAAACAGAAACATGCACTCCAATGGCAAAGGAAAAGGAAGAAGGTCGAAATTGCAGAACTAAGAAACAAACAGCTCAATCCAAGATCAAGAAACGAAATAAGCACATATTGAATCCGAATCAATACCCAAACCTAGCGTAGAGATCTGATACGACTAAAAAGCTAGAAAATTTAAGACTTAGATGTAGATCCGACCAACTGCAAAACCAATGGCTGCATTTGAACTCAGATCGAAGAGACCACCAATGGAATTAAGAATTGAATCAACTATCTTTGACTGTGAAGAAACCATTCACTGGAAATTTCGGGTCTAGCAAATCAAATCAAACATACAAAACAAGAATGTCTTTTCCTTTCCAAGGATTTCTAGACATCGTCACCAGATCATAATCGAAAAACGCAAACAGAAACATGCACTCCAATTGCAAAAGAAAAAGGAAGAAGATCAAAATTACGGAATAAATAAACAAACGGCTCAAACTTGATCCGAATCAGCATCCAAACCTAGCGTAGAGATCTGAGACGACTAAAAAGCTAGAAAATTTTGAGATCTAGATGCAGATCCGAGCAATTGCAAAGCCAATTAGATGCATTTGAACTCAGATCGGACAGACAACCAATGAAATTAAGAATTCAAACCACTAGTTTTGATTTTGAAGAAAGCATTCGCTGAAAACTTCGGAACTTGCAAAACAAATCAAATTGGGCATATAATTCCATGATATCCGAAGCGAGAAAAGAGAAATGGAAAAGGACAGAAATGGGTCGGAATGTAGAGAGAGAAAGTAACATACCTGCCTCGAGGAGGAAGAGAGCGGTTTGCACAAACACCACACAGAGATCTAATGCCTCTCTCTCTCTCTCTCTCTCTCTCTCTCTCTAAGAAATGACAGAGATAGACCGCAGGCAGGAGACGGGCATACATATACGTGTGTATTTATAGGAGTTACGGATATACAGCAGCGAAACAGCGCAAAAATGCAAAATTTTCACTGTCATGTACTTACCTATTTACTTATTTTAAACAAATTTTTTTAATATTTCTCAAACTTAGACTTCGTTTGGAGATCCATATTATTTCAAACTAAAATATATTTTTTCATCTTAATTTTTATCTTTTTCTGAAAAATTTTTTATCTTTTTCTGAAAAAACTTTTGTCTTTTCTGAAAAATCAACAAAAATTTTCAACTTAAACTTAAAATTTTCAACTCAAACTCATTAATCAAACGGACCCTTATTCTGGTTTTTTTTTTTTTTTTTTGAGGGAACTCAAATTTATGTGTTTGTTGGCATGTGTTAAATTCAGAAGGAATTTCACCTCTTTTTTAATTAGAACTAGTTGTTTTACACACGCGAGTGAACAAATCAAAGTAAAAAAAAAAAAAACACCATGTGGTGTGAATTGGAGCCGCCACGTACGCAGTCACGTGACGTTGATGTAACTACCACGTGACAGATGTTGGAGGCAAGATAAAAAGCACAAATGTGCTTTTATATATATATATATAGTAGACTCTACATTAGGATAATAAAAATATTCTATTTTCAAATGTCAAGTCTACATAAAATTTTGTTTTTTTTTTGTTTTCGTTTTGATTTGATTTTAATTAGTTCTAACCCTTAGAAGCATACTGACCTAATGTAGAGAGCTATCAAATTTGAAGTTAGTTCAAGAAAATTATTTTTACAACTATTCTAAAACAACATTTCTTACTAAAATTTGGATGGAATAAGTTATAAAGTTTCCCCTTCTTTATAGTAGTTATCTTATTATGTTTTTAAAATAATATAGGATTTGCCACTCCTATTTATATATATATATATATATATATATATATATATATATATTTAAAACATTGTTTGAATTAGAATTCCTACTCAAACTTCTCCTCTTTCACCGATTGTCCACTTAGTTAGCCCCATCAAGGTATCTCATTATCTTCCCTAAACAAATATAACATTTTCACCTTCTAATTTACGCGTTCAAAGTAGACAGAGATAATTTCGTAGAGATGATTTTTTACATGACTCCTATAAGGCGTAAAGTTTATATTTCCATCTCGAAGTTCAAAATCCACCTACATATAAGATATATATATATATATATTCATATATGACATATATATATATATATATTTGCAAGTGTGGCATTCTAATATTTGCCATTTTTAGCTGAATGGGCTATCATTGACCGACATTGTGGTTAGAAATGCCACCGTAAGGAGGCTTGGTCTGCAAATCGGAAGTTGAAGGGTTCTGAAGTTGTTTGGCAATAGAAATAATGGTGCTCCTGTTGGGAATAGGGATATCAAGAAGCCGGTACATACACTTTTCTGCTTCCAAATTCAGCTTTAGCATCATTACACACCAGCTCCCAGTCATCACCCATTTTCAAATGCATAACACGAGAAGCATCCGAAGTGTCAAAATTTTTAATGTTGTTATTAATTTTTGCAACTAAAATGGATGTCCCTACTTATATTCAAGATTGGATGCTAGAAAACTTGTCGAGAAAACTAGCCCGCGGATTGTTTTCAAGATTCTAAAAAAGTGAAGTTATATGACTAGTAGTAGTACTATCCAACTTTATGATCTACTTCATCCAACAACATTTGCAAATAAGGGTAGATCTGGGATGAAAGGATGACTAAAGCAGATGCATAACGGGGAAGGATTAGATTCTCGGAGATCAAACCACACACAATTCACAAGTCATGTGGCTGCTGACATGTCGTATCGCCCTCCTGTCATCCTCTCCGCCTTCTCCCCGCGCTCACCTGTTGAAATTTGGACAGCATAGAATATCATGGTAGATTCTAGGGAAAACTCATTGACACTAGGGATAGAAACAAGAAGAAAAGCTTCCAACAAGTCTGGATTTTCTAATGTGGAAAAGTTTACCAGTGCGAACTCTGATTACATCTGCAACAGGCATCACTGCAGAGACAAAGAAACATTGTTAGAAGTTTAGCATAAAGTTCAAAATTCCTGTCACTTCATACAGCGCCTCTGTAAAAGATGACGAAATAGTTTACATTGTATCTGTTATAATATTTTGCATCCTGGTTTCAAAAATCTCACTGATCTGAATTGGGAGAAAGCCAGACAGCTTTTTAATTCCGGAGATTGAAGAATTAATGAACAGAAGAAAAGGAAGTTGGAGGCCTTACAGAATATCTTCCCATCACCAATCTCTCCAGTCCTTCCCTCCTCAATTATCTTGTCTATCACTGCTTCGACCTACCAAAAAAGTAAATGCAGTATTTAACATGATATTTCACCAAGGACTAAGCTGTAAATAAATATGATATTCTACTAAGGATTGAACTTAATATTAGCATTATTTTTCCTTGACATAGTTCTGAGTTATTGGTACTGTACTTTTTTGTTACGTGGCCAAGATTACCAATCAAACTCTTCTTACCTGATCTATGCCCACCACGATCTCCATTTTGACTTTAGCAACAAAATTGTCTTCAGAAAACTCAGAGCCTACCAACGAACAAACAAGAAGAAATTGAAAAGGGTTAATAACACAAAGAAAACAGGCGAGAGTGGATAATGTGCTAAGTTACTGAAGAGCAAGTAGAAGATCAATGCCAAGACAAGCACATACCACCCTGCCTCTCAACTAATCCACCTTGAGCACCAAAGCCTCGGACATCAGAAACCGTTACACCCCGAATACCCATTTTCAGCAGTGCATTGTTTCCACGAAACAAATTACTAATTAGTATCAATGCATAGTCTCTATTACAGATATAGAAATATGTCAATTCTGAAATCTGAATATACAGGTCTTTGTTAGGGTCTAAGAAATAGAGTTGAATAAAACTAGGACTGGTAATGTCACAAAGGCACAGTTAAACATGCCACATTGGCCTTTGTAAACAACTTATAGATCTTCTAGATGACGGAGTTCAAAAAGGAACACAACCAAGATCCATAAAGACAATTTTGGGAGGACAGTGATCAATTCCGAACTTGCTACACTACATATCAGCCAAACACACAAGTTATATAAGTTATAATATTGTCAAAAAGGAGGAGAAAATTTAATGCCATGTCTTGGGAATCAAAGAACACAGAAAGATAGAGAGAACTAAAGAATCAACAAAGAATGTTATCAGTGACAAATCTGCATTCTGTATTATCGATGAATATTGAGTACATCAGTGCTTTTAAAAAGTGGCGTGTCTAATAATCTACAAATCATTCTATTAGATTCTGACAAATGACAAGTGAGTGATTATGGAGAAACTAATCAAGACCACTAACTAATCACTTAGCTAACTCTTACTCCAAACCATCATAGAATATTTAACGATTTCGCTATCATAATGATTTTGTATTCCGGCAGAAATTAAGCAAGAACCATGTCTCTACGCACAGTCATAGAAGGACAAATTTAAGGCTAGCAACCACACATCTTAAAAAGAAAAAGAGAGAGAAAAAAAAAAAAAAAAGGAGGGTTGCTAAGCACTTACAAAAGAAACGTTTTGGATTCTCCAGGGCCTATAAAATTCAACGGCAGTTCATAACATAACAGACATGAAAATCCCGAAACAATGTTAGAGATAATGAACCCAACAAGCTCGTATACATATACATATATAACATGTTTCACACACAAAGGCATAGAAAAGAAACGCAACATATATACATATATACGGGGGGAAAACAAAGTTAAAAATAAACACAGTAGAAGTCTCTGCACCTCAGAATCACTTCCACTTTGTAAAACTTGGAGTCCGGAGTATAATCTACATAATTTAAAAAGAGAGAGAGAGAGAGAGAGAGAGAGAGAGAGAGAGAGAGAGAGAGAGAGAGAGAGAGAGAGAGAGAGAGAGAGAAATTAGTAGACACCCAAATCATAAATGGAGTAGAATAATAACAACAATGAAAATCAGGGGGATGAAATGAACTGGGACGAAGTTAAATTCCAAAGGGGGGGTAATGGGAAAAGAACAGAAATGGACGGACCAGGAGAGCTTTGGGCTCGAATTAGAGGAAGAAGAGAAGCGTTTCGGGAAGAACGCCTGAGAGTGAGAGAGACATGATTAGCGCGGTAGAAAAAGTGAAAATGGGTGAGGTTTGTGGGGATCGATGAGGAATTCATGAGAGGAATTTGTCTGAGTGGACAAAGCGTGCCTTGTCTGAGCTTGAGCATCGAAGAACAACAACAACAACAAGAAGCAGCCATGCCTGGTCTGCTCAAGAAGAAGAAGAAGAAGGAGGAGGAGTGTGACCGTGACAACGGACCCTCTTGGTCTTGGAGCTAACGCAGACGCACAAAGAGTTAAAAATTTGAGGTTTTGATTTCTGATTTTTACAGCACACTCCACACTCCACACTCCACTCCATGCTTCTACTACTTGGGCTTTTCTAACACTAATCCAATACTACTGGGCCATTCGGTGACAATTAGGCCCAACTCCGATAATTGTTTTTAAATTTGTTTCCCAATTTTTTTTTTTATTGATTATTAGATTTTGTTCTCGCAAGCATTCATTTGAATAAACTATTGAAGGAAAATATTAGATTTATCTATTTAATTATTTAAATTTGCTTATTTAAATATTTAGGTTTTAGTTTCAAATTTTGTATGCTTATCTAATTTTCTAATAATTATCTTATTAGTTTTCTGATACTTATCTAGTTAGTTTATTTAATTTTTCAGATTTAAGTTATTCAGTAAGGATAACTATAGTAAATATTATATATATTCAGTTTCTCAATGGAAAAGGCTATGTCATCTTTTCTCATGTATTATTCTTGGTTACATTCGTATTCTTCTCATAAACTTGCTTCTCGCTCTGCTCCATGTCTCTTTCTTGGTTATTCTCTCATCAAAATGCTTACTTGTGTCTTGAACCTTTTTCTTCTAAAATATATACGTCCCGTCATGTTAATTTTGTTGAAAGCATCTTCCCTTTTTCTTCTCTCCACTCTCATCTTCCCCGTCCATCTTCTAACACTCTCTCTGATTGGTTTTCACTTGCATCTCGACTCTCAACCATATAATCTCCACGCCCGCCTAGACCTTCTATGCCTGCAATGGAATTACCATCATGTGTAGATTCTGACTCCACCATGCCGCTCACTCTCATCACCCCTGGCCCAACTCAATTGCTGTCCACAACTTCTTCAATCCTCGACCAAGCCCATAACCTACCTAATTTTGTGCCGAACCCATAGCCACCTCCAACGTCACACCCAAGCCTCGTGCCCTCTAGCCCACCCAACTCGCAATCATTGCCTAGCCCACCAACCTCGCAAACACCGGCCAGCCCTGCTCAAACTCAAACTCCCCCTCTCACATTCCAACTCGTACACCCGTTGACCCAAATACACGTGTCATTATTACCCGGTCAAAGAACAATATTCACAAGCTAATTCACAAACTTAATCTTAATGCCCAACTTGTAACCAACTTTGATCTTGAACCTACCACAGTCACCCATGCCATTAAAGACCCCAAGTGACATCATTCTATGTCAGAATAGTATGATGCTCTCGTTCGGAATGGAACATGGGAACTTGTTCCCTCGGATCCAACTCAGAATTTGGTTGGTTGCAAGTGGATTTTTCGTATTAAACGTTTACCTGATGTTCTGTTGACAGGAACAAAGCATGCTTAGTTGCAAAAGGATTTCATCAACATCCTGGAGTTGATTATCATGATGCATTTAGTCCAGTTGTCAAGCCTACTACCATTCGTCTTGTTCTCAATCTTACGGTTACTCATAGTTGGTTGCTTCGTCAACTTGATGTGAACAATGCTTTTCTCCAAGGCCATCTTACAGAGGATGCATTTATGGCTCAGCCGGAGGGATTCATTGATCATGATCATTCTCATCATGTCTGCAAATTACGCAAGGCTATCTATGGTCTTAAGTAAACACCACGTACATGGTATCATGAGTTACGCCAGTTTCTTATCACCTCTGGCTTTGTGAACTCTTATGCAGACTCCTCACTTTTTGTCTTCAACACCAGTGGTACCAAGATTTAACTTCTTGTTTATGTTGATGACATTATTATTACAAGTGACAATGATGGGGCTGTACCGAAATTCATAACAGTTCTTGCTCAACGCTTTTCTATCAAGGATCTTGATCCTCTCACTTTTTTCCTTGGAGTTGAAGTTACTTCCCATCCACATGGCTTGCTTCTCTCTCAAAGCCGTTACATTATAGATCTTTTAGCTCACACACGCATGACAGAAGCAAAGCCAGTCACTACACCATTTGCTACTGCTCCAACTCTTGATCTTCACTCCGGCACAGCTCTTTCAAATCCATCTGAATACCGGACCATTGTTGGAAGTCTGTAATACCTATTGCTAACACGGTCTGACATCACATAAGTAGTAAATAAACTATCTCAATTTATGCATTGTCCCACCAATGACCATTGGAATGCTGTAAAGTGACTATTACGGTATCTTTGTGGGACCCCTACTGATAGTCTTCTCCTTTATTGGCGATCTCCTTTATCACTTTATGTTTTTTCGAACGCTGATTGGGCATGCAACAAAGATGACTGTACTTCTATTAGTGCTTATCTTGTTTACCTAGGTCGCAATCCTATCTCTTGGAGTTTGAAGAAATAACTGACGGTTGCCCACTCCTCAACAGAAGCAGAATATAGATCGGTTGCTACTTTTGCAGAACTAAGTTGGATTTGCTCTCTTCTCACTGGACTTGGTGTTCCTTTATCTGTCCCTCCTGTAATCTACTGCGTTAATGTTGGTACTACAAATCTTTGAGCGAATCCAGTATTCCACTCATGTATGAAACATGTTGCTTTGGATTATCACTTCATTCATGAACAAGTTTAGACTGGTGTGCTTCGTGTTGCCCATGTCTCATCGGAGGACCAGTTAGCAGATGCTCTCACAAAGCCTATTCCACTAGCTCGTTTCCTTAATCTCAAGACCAAGATTGGACTATTCTCACATAGTTCCATCTTGTAGGGGCATGTTGGAGGAAAATAATTAGATTTATCTATTTAATTATTTAGATTTGCTTATTTAAATATTTAGGTTTTAGTTTTAAATTTTGTATATTTATCTAATTAGTTTCCTAATAATTATCTTATTAGTTTTCTGATAATTATCTAGTTATTTTATTTAATTTTTTAAATTTAAATTATTCAATTAGGATAACTATTGTAAATACTATATATATTCAGTTTCTCAATGGAAAAGTCTATGCCATCTTTTCCCATATATTATTCTTCTATAACAACAACAATTATAACTAGTTTTTGAAAAGTTAATCAAGTCCAACTATCGATCCAAACAGAAACTAAATTTTTATTTAACTTAAATGTTTGCATTTAAATGTAAAATTTCAGTTGTGTTATTAAATGAAATATATACTCGAATAGTCTTGAGATATTGAACTACTGTAGTAGTTTTCACTTTTCCTCCAAACGAATGAACTACTTTGAGATATTTTGTATTCAATTTAAAAATGAAAGAGAAGCTGATTTAGGCACAACTTTTTAGCTACTGAAAAACTTTTTGCAAAAATAGTCTATTTGATAAAGTTTTTGTTTTTGTGTTTGTTTTTAATATGCAGAAAAAGAAAGTTTGAAAGTTATGATTTTTTCATAAGTGTTTGAGAATCATATTTTTAAAAGAGTTTATAAAGTCAAAATGATTTTAACTTTTATTATTATAATGAAGTTTATAAATGTCTAATTTAACTATGATATATATAAGTTTTAAAATATATTCACGGTAGTTTTTCGAAACTCATATCTTTCTGAAGTTTTTATGCAAATTAATTTATGACATAACATTAGTTAAAAACTACGTGTCGTTTAAAAAAAAGAAAAAAGAAAAAAAAAAAAGAAAAGAAAAGTTTTGAAAATGACATGTTGTTTTGGTAGGTAAGCGAGTTCAAAAAATTTGAACGGCAAATGATTTGGTAAACGACTACAAACTTCATAGGACAAGATACGTGGTCGTTTCTTAGGTTTCATTTTAAACAGACAATGGCTTATTTATGGTATGAACTGTCAGGTGTCAACGACCATAGAATAAACGACAGGCAGTGAACCTTAAACACTAAAAGCGACATGTAGTTTTCATCCTAACTGAGGAAAATGAATGAATAAGAGTACGAATGAAGATTGAGCAAAAGGAACTAATGATTATTACATGATACTTGATAGTCCTTCCTTAGACCTCGAAATCCAATCGGAGAAATGGCGGCGGATGCGGGTGGGAGAGAAGAAGAGTTTGTGTACAGAATCAGCACGGCTGAAGAGTGGGAAGAGTTTCAGAAATCAGGTTCTACTTTCGGCGGACTACTTGACAAGTCCTCCGCTTTCATCCATCTCAGCAATCTCTCTCAGGTACCCACCCCCCAATTTTCCTCTCTCTCTCTCTTTTTTTTTCCTGGGTATTGCCTTAATTACATCCAAGTATCGCTAAATTTATCAAAATTGTTCCGACCCTTTTTTTTTTGGTTTGTTTGGGGTTTTAGGTACAGTCCACGCTACAGAATTTTTTCTTAAACACCAAGCATGAGCTTTACCTCCTCCAAATTGACGCCAAGAAGGTACACTCTGTGCATCTTTCCTTTATTTAGACCATTGCCATTGCTGAAACTCTTTCAAGAACGTTTCTTTTGTTGTTATACTAAAGAACAATGCTTAGTTGATAGTTAATTATAGGAAATAAGCTGTTGTACTCTGCTTTCCCTTTGCTGGTTTCAAAGTGATAAGAATGAGTGAAAGATGATCTTGGTTGGACAGATCTTCATTAGCATTAATGGATCAACCAAACTATGGAGGCAATTCTAACGACCGGTTTGGGATCAATATTGCTTTGAATATTCCTTAACTTTTTTCGTAGCTGGAATGCTTCTAAACTTTTAAAATATTACTATAATAATCATTTTTGTCAATTTTTGAACAAAATCTGTTAGTAATTTGATCAAAAAATGGTGTTAACTACGGATTTCGTAAAAAAAATAACAGGAAATGACTACTATAGCAATATTTTTAATAGTTTATAGTCTTTCTAACCTCGAAAAAAAGAAGAGGGAATACCCTTAAATTATTAAAACGTTATTATAATTGTCATTTCTATTAATTTTAAAATGGAATCTGTTCCAAAACTTAACATAAAGCATTATCGTAGCAATATATTAATAGTTTAGGGACATTTTAGTTCCAAAAAAAAAAAAAAGGATTCAGGGATCAAAATTGTACAAAGTTAAAAACTTAGGGATTAACCTAACAATTTACTCCTGAAGTTAAAGTGTAGAATACGTAAATTCAAGTTACAGCTTTTTCTATTCGTGTTTTGAGCCATTTAAAAAAAAAAAAAAGTGTTAAGGGAACCGACATGAAATTTAACTTTACATTTAGGCACAAAAATTGGGAGAATTAAAGATTACAAAGTGATATTCATACTACGTCACTATAAGGTTTTAGCTATTCTCGGGAAAAGATAATAATCAATAGAAGCCAAAAATTTCGAGCTTATTAGAGAGCCGAAGCTCTTTTGATAGGATATCCAACACTGTCAGTGGCAGCATTTAGGCGTAAGAAGAGCTGAAAACAGCATCTAGCATTTGAACAGAGGTTTAGTTGACTGTAGGAAAGGTTGGATTAGTTTTTGTGTTAGTGTGAAGGTAAATATCAGGTTGCCACTGATTTGTTGCTTGCCTCATTTGCCTTTCCATATCATAGAAATTGTTACTATATATATATATATATATATATATGTTGTATGTTGTAACCTCAACATCTTGATGATGGATATGATGATTTGTCAACATGTGTATTCTTTGCAGCTTGGGGATGGATTGGTGTATGAAGTGGTAGATGGTTCCAATAGCTTCCCTCATTTCTACGGACCGTCTCGAAGCTTCCGTCCTCTCCCTTTAGATGCTGTTACAAAAGCAGAGAAGCTGTCTCTCTTGGATGGCCGATTTCGTTGTAGTTTGCTGGATTAATCATCAATTAAATCCCACGGAGCTTCTTTTCTTGTTGTTTTTTAATTTCTTTTTAGGCTTGTGGTATTGGTACCATTGGGATAACTGATGGATTGTCCTGTGTGGCAACTAACTTGGTTATGTATCATTTTAATAACATTCTGGTACATTTGAGAAAGCAATAAAGGAAGGGAGACAATCATCAAATCCACCCGAGTCACATATTCGCTTAATATCAAATTATGAAACAGGTGAAATTACTATTAATTCCCAAATTTAGCTAGCATTAGTCTTCCAGTTGAGAGAGAGAGAGAACAATTTCAGGAAGCAAGCATGTCATGTAAATTTTTTTCCTTTTTTGTTTAATTATTTAATAATTGGTTATATGTATATGTTTTCGAAAGCACTCGCATTGCGGGGATAGCTCAGTTGGGAGAGCGTCAGACTGAAGATCTGAAGGTCGCGTGTTCGATCCACGCTCACCGCATCCACACCTTTCTCTTTTCTTTTCTTTCTCTCTATTATTATTATTTTTTTTTATAATTTTTTTTCTAACACTATTCTCTGCTTCCAAACACTCGAAGCGTCATATTGACTTCAACGCTTTTTATACCGCTACTTAATTTTCACTAGTACTTATAATATTTGAACATCTCCCAAAACCTCATATGAGAGAGAGAGAGAGATATTACAGTGATTGGCCACTGCTAGCAAGCAGCTTCAACTTGTATTTTTAATAGGTCTATAAGTTTTGTCTGTTTGATGCAGTGAATCTGCAGCACTTTCACTGATTTCCTTTCTACCATTATATATATATATATATATATATATGTGTGTGTGTGTGTGTGTTTAGTCGTTATTTGAATCATTATTCTTGATTTGCACACCCATGATCCATGACATGCATGGCCAAGATCAAGATATGATTGGAAGAATAAACTAATAAAGCCAAGCTCTATTACACTGATTGATAACACATATATGTACTGATGTTATCACGGGTTCCTTGTTAAAACAGTACCGGGAAAAACAAAAACAAAACAAAACAAAACAAAACAAAGGGCTCACAGGAAAGATACTGATGGAGGAGACTTGTCACCACTTTAATAATAACCCCAAAGATTTTGGCTCATTTGGCACCTTCCACAAGTGGGTTTGTCAGTTCATCACATGTACAACAAACACAACTCTATGTATTCTTCCTATTAATTACTGACATTTCAAATTAAATAACAAGACAAAAATAATAAGAGAAGAAAATGGTTCAAATACAGAAACATGTAAGTTACTTAAAGATTGAGATGCCCTAAATTAAAATAAATACAAACAAATTCAAAATTTCTAATAAAGATAATTACATACAAAATAATAACTTTTCATATTAGGAAATGATAAGTGTCCTTAACATTAATTACTGCATGTGTTCAGCAAATGTTTCCTAGGGAACTGAACTGTTCTATGCTTCCTTTTTATTTAAATTTTTTTTTTTTTGGGGGGCAATTTGCATTTGCTACCTTGTGGTGTATATAAGAAGGCTAGAGGGGTTGTGGTGATTCAATGAGGATGAAGTTAAATAAGACGCATAGAATAGAAACCAAATCATTCTATTAAGGAAGGATGGGGATTAAGGAGAGAAGCTTTTTGTGTTTCTCTGTTAGTTATGCATTTGTATTAATGTCACTCGGTTCTTTTCCTCTCTTTGCTAATTCTCAGTGCAATAGAAAGCCTGTGGTTTTCAACTTTGGGGACTCCAATTCAGACACAGGGGGATTCTCTCTTGGATCCGGATTCACCTTTGGACCTCCCACGGGCCGCGCCTTCTTCCACCGTCCGACAGGCCGGTTGTGCGATGGCCGTTTAATGATTGATTTCCTTTGTAAGTTTTCTCTAAACTTCACTTTGCATTGGTGAGTTTTTGCTTTTTAAGATAGAGATATATGATCTAGTGACTTGCTTTCCATTGCATTGCATTGCTTGCTCTTTAGAGTTATTTCATGTTCTATATATATGTTGGCCACACATACCTTACTCGGGCTTGTATTGAACTTTCATGGAAGACCCAATTCCTCAAAGCCATATATGGCTGAGTGGGCAAAGCCCGTATTTATTAATATAAAAAATAAAAAATTAAAAAACCTCACTGTTTGGAGCATGACTTCGAACTGGATTTTGGGAATCTAAAATTTGATATTGGTATTTGAGAGAGAAAAAAATGAGTATGACTCATATTTCGTAAAATGGAAAATTTTTTAGTAACCTTTGAATAGTGATTCCCGTTAAAAGAGAGCTCTTAATTTGGCAGGATAAAATAAAAAATAAAAAATAAAAAGAAACCTCAACGGGAAGTGCAGTTTTATATCGTTAATTATATTTGCATCAAATTTCATTTATTCATATTTAAAAAAAAAAAAAGTTATAAGGTACTATGTGGCTTTTTTTTTTTTTTTTTGTGTGTGCTTAATCTGAGGTACAAGGTTGAGTTTTGCTTCTGTGACTGTGATGATTTCTTTTAGAAATCAATGCACATGTATCTTTAAGCTCATGTTATTGTCATTTAAAAATTAAAAAAAAATCATTTTAACTGAGCAGTTTTTGTGATATATATATATATATATATATATTGATTTTGAAGGTGAGAGTTTAAATATGGACTACTTGACCCCATACATGCAATCTTTGGGGCCAAACTTCACATATGGAGCAAATTTTGCAGTCAGTGGTGCCTCTACCCAACCCGAACGCAAACCTTTTAATTTGGACGGCCAAATTCGTCAGTTCCTTCAATTTCGTACTCGTTCTCTTGAGCTAATATCAAAGGGTACAGATATATTTTCAAGTTCTTGTTATAATATCATCTAAGAGAAAAAAATAAAAAATAAATAAATGAACCTGTTCAATATTTGTACAGTAATTCAGGAAAGTTATTTCATGTACTAGTGATTGCATTTTATTTTTCTATATATATAGGTTACAAAGATTTGGTTAGGGCCGAAGAATTCAATAACTCACTCTACACACTTGACATTGGACAAAATGATCTAGCTGCTTCATTCACTTACCTTTCTTATGCACAAGTTATTGACAAAATCCCGTCCTTCATTGCCGAAATCCAAACTTCAATTCAGGTAAAATTCTATGAATATATATATATATATATATATATATATTAACAAACTTCCTATATATATATATATTATATCGAAATTATATGTATCTTTGAATATTATGAACAGACCTTGTATCAAAACGGGGCAAGGAACTTTTGGGTACACAATACCGGGCCACTAGGCTGTTTGCCTCAGATTCTGTCAACAACGAGCCATAATGCGAGTGATATTGACAACTATGGATGCATTCAATACATGAATGAAGCTGCAAAAGAATTCAATAAACAACTATTCTCTCTTTGTGAAGAACTGAGATCTGAAATGAAGGATGCGACCATTGTACATGTTGATATCTACTCCATCAAATACGGCATCATTACCAATCCTTCGATATATGGTATGACACTATCCATCTTATAATATAGCAGTCCCGGAACTTCGATATATGGTATAATATAATAGCAAAAAAAAAAAAAAGTGTAATATTTTGAAATATGAGTATGAAACACGTGCCTCTATTGAATTGTGTCACACTAATTACAAGTAGGGCATTATAAATTGACTCGAGTATTGGGTGTTGATTAATTTAAGGATTTTTCTGGTGGTGTTTTTGTTTTTGAAATAGGATTCGAGAATCCGTTAATGGCGTGTTGTGGGTACGGAGGGCCGCCTTACAACTACAAACTCAACCATGCGTGCGGTGTTCCTGGTTTCAACGTTTGCGATGACGGATCAAAGTTCATAAGCTGGGATGGAGTTCACTATACAGAGGCTGCCAATGCAGTTTTTGCTTCAAAGACACTCTCCACGAATTACTCTACTCCTCCACTTCAGTTTCAATATTTTTGTAACACCTAAAACAATAACATTTACCCTCTAGCAATCTAGAATATTGTCCAATACTTGTATTTTAATTAACTGCTGTACGAGAAAACTGCATGTCGTTTCTCCTACATTATCATTAATTATTTTATCAATGTCTTTGCAGATGTAGTGCAGCAATAATAATAAACTTTGTTCTTTCTTTTTTATTTTTTATTTTTTATTTTTTTGTCTAATTTGTATTTTATTTTATTTTCGGTTTGGCCAAGACAACTAAGCAGATAGTAGTTGTAATAGTTTATTTTACTGTTTTAATATATAGTTGTGGCGCCAAACAGGATGTCCATTTTCCGACGCAGATACCCTGGTTTTGCTAAACGAAGTTGCGTTGTAGGGTGCGACAAGTTGGACTAAACTAAAATAAATTCGCTTTGGAAGTACGTACTTAACAAATCAAACTTTAATGGATCATGGTATATATATGCACATGGCTTTTTTTTTTTTTTAAATTTTTTTTAATGCTTTAATAAAGCAGCACTACTACTGCAGAAAGCAGAATATTCTCATTACAATAACATTCAAGTGTATAATCTGTGTGTTTCGGCATGATTTTGGTGGGTACAATATTGATTATTATCCGGTAATTAAGTTTCAGAGGGGGAATATCATATATATCATGGTTTGTTCTTCACATATACAAAAAAAGATGTCTTAAATCCGACAATCGGATAAATTCACCAGTTGTAATTTTTTATTTATTTAAAATCATATAACTAGTAAATTTACATATAGCTTTATATAAAATTATATATAACATATTATACTATATTTAGAATTATTAGTACAAAGTACATATATCATTAAAAATATTACATTTAAATCAACTTATTAATTGGGATATTAACAGTAAAAATAAGTTACAAGTACTGTTTATAAAAGTGTTGGATGTAAAACTATAAAATACGTGTGTGTGTGCATATTTATTACATTGTGAAAAAGAGACTTGGACTACTCAAGCTAGTGGTTGAGTTTGGAGTACTTTAGAATTGATTATAAGCATTATCAAGTTTTTTTTTTAATAATAATAATAGGAGTATTATCAAGTTAGAATCATGGAGTGGAAGATGTTAGATAGCGTGATTGAGTTGTTCTCCCAAACTGACAGTGGGCTATCCAAAACTATACATTTGCACCACCCCCCAACCACCCCCCCCCCCCCCCCCCGCCCTACACATTTGCACAACCACCCACCCCCCCCCCCCCCCTATATATTTGCACCACGCCCCACCAGCCACCCCCCCTCCTATACATTTGCACCACGGCCCACCACACACACCCCCCCCCCCCCCCCCCCTGCCACCCCCCTATCTAGGTGAGAAAAGCATAGACTAATGGATCCGGAGTACCTTTCTATATTGTGTTTGGATGGATTTCCTATTTTAGTCCGTCTATATTATAAGAGATTAAAATTGAAGTTATTTTCATTGAATTTAAAATTTCTCATTCAATTTATTTTCTGCTCTTTTCTCTCCTAATCAAACAATTATAGATCTCGAAATGCATGGCATGAATCATCTTACCTCTATCCATTCATCCATTTTTCTCTTCTACGTTCCAATTAAGCTCCAGATCAAAGGTAAGGACCATTTGATGTTCTTCTAATTCCGACAGACCTAAAGTTTTATTATATTATCTTTTACCATGAACATTGTGTGAATTGACTGAATATTTTTTTTTTACTCAAGGTGAGTCGAACACGTTACAAGAAGTTGCGTGGTCAAATTTGATATGTTTTTTGTTTTTTTGTTTTGGCTAAAAACTGAGCCACGTGGACTAGTTGGAAATCGTGAAATTAGAGTGCAAAAGGGTTTTGGTAGGATGGAGTAACGCCCACAAACAGTCATACCCATCAAAGAAAATAAAGGACCTACCCACTAGTGAAATTTGGTTTATATATAAGATCGACCACTTTATTGACAGGTGGTTATTTAATTTACCTCACAATTCCTCACTAATGAATAATCATTAAACTCATTGTGCCAGACAAAATCATTCGAATGCAACCCCGCATTCACATTATAAGGAAAAGTATAGTATAATTTGTATTTTTCTATCTAAAGAAAAGAATATATATGCCTATTTATTTGTTTGAAAGCTGTGATACCTGGGACACCAAAAAAAAGGAAAAAAAAAAAAAAAAAGGAGGATTGATTAATAGAATTCGTCAAAAAATGGTAGTGACCGTAATAAGTAATTAAAAGTACTCTCCATAAATAATAATTTAATTTAAAGCTTTGGATGTTTGGAAAAGGTCTAAAAGGAACATATATATACTATACTTTTACATCGTGGAAGGTCTTTGTCATGAACATGTGGATACATAAATTCAAGGCCAATAATTCAACAAAAGAAATCAAATCAAATCAAAACAAAACAAAAAAGAAAAAGAAAAAAGTATGTCATGCATTGAATAGCCAATTGGCGTGCGTACTCCATGTACAATAATACAAATAAAAAAATAAAAAATATATATATAGCACTCTTTTTTTTTAATGAGCTATCTCTACATGTTCTTGGATTTACATTATTATTCCTTCTTTTTTAAGGGGTAAAGAGCATCTTCTGGGAACCCCCCTATAATTTTCTTTTTAATTATATATAAATCGATCAATTGGGGTTTCTAAAATAATGTAGTAAAGTCCAAATGGGGCCATGTTTATGTTGAAATTAGTACTAGTTCACAAGTTGAAAAATTAAATAATCATCCTATAAAGCTGCAAAATGATTTGAAGTTAGCATGATAAAGAACGACAAAGACGGTGAAGGCGCCAATATTTAATAGGAAGTGGAAACATCGTTGAATCATATATATATATATATAGCTAGAATATAATAATTAAGATGAATATATATATATATATATATAATATTAACTAGCTAGCTAGGACACTTTTTTCTTCATTATGGGTGAAGAATCCCTGATATTATTGTATTCGACTATCCCACTTAGAGACTGCGTCAACAAGCAAAAAATTTCTTCGTAGCGCTTAATGAATTGCGATCCAAGCCATTACATGAAAGTTTTTTGATACCTTTGAATCTAGACGTACAAATTATTGGGTACAGTTGACTTTTTCTACGTATATATATCTCTATTTATTCATTTAGTTTTCATTTTTTTAAAAAGATAATTATATTCTAGACATTCCATAAAGATCTTTTTGATCCATTGTGAAAAACATATATTAGCACTGTTTCGAATGGTCTGATCATAACAAGGGGAAACCTAACACCGATCGTACCAATAAATTATAATAAAGTGCATAAATGGGTAAAATGTACATCAAGTTTTAACAACGGGAAACCAAAATGGTACACTAATTATCAAGACTACATGTATGACTCTTTTAGTAACACCTTTATAATTGATGAAAAAACTCGACAACTGATGAGATCAAGAAGCCCATAGTTAGTGTAGTTCACGCTTACTACATGAAACTAACTCTAACGAAATGGATATATAATCAAAATCAATTGTCAAAGAATATATGCAGACCACCTCCCTTATTACAAGACAAAACAAAACAAAAAAACACAAGGACAAACTCAAAGTTTCTTTACGTTCAACGTGATCTTCTTTTTGCATCAGTACTAGTACTCTTTTTTCTTTCTTCGATATTGTTAAATATTATAGCGGTTGTTGGAATGAAAGTGACGAGGATGATAGAGCATATATCAATTAAAATAATAATAATTAAGATTAATAAAATATGTACTATAATAGACTAATATATTGTTCCTCTTGTCATCTACCTTTGCCTTTCCAATGCATAATGCCAACAACAACTCATACCAAGTTACCAAGTAGTTATTACTTAACAGTGTTAATATTGAGACTTGAGAGCTACATCTATATACTTAAAATCCCCCCATGCCTCGCGCAAAAAAAAAAAAAAAATATATATATATATATATATAAACAAATCTTCAGGAAAAAAAAACTAGAGAAAAGAATGCTTTAGATTTTCGTTGAATTAGTCTTATTTTATTCACTAATAATTTTATATTAAATTACGTGGGCTAACTATACTAATATCTTCTGTGTTTTGTTGAAATAAGAGAGACATTTCCTTGATTTAAAAAAAAAAAAAAAGAGGGTAACACCCATGATGATCATAACTCGGTTAACTTTATATATAAAAGGATGAAAAAAAACCCCCAATTGATTTCACCCACTAATATAAGCAGACTATAATGATCCGTTTATTTTATAGGTCTCAGTATATTTCAAATATTTTTTTTTATAGTGTTATTTGTCACAAAAGTTTAGATTTCTTGTCAAATTTTCTTTTCAAACATGATGTGAAACAAGCGGACACTAAATCTAATAAGCCCTTGATTTTCTTAGATTTAAAAGAAAAGTCACTAAAAAGAGCAGTCCCCAACATCAATTAAATTATGTGTATAAGCATCAAAGGAATAATTTTAATCCTTCTCCCATAATTAGAATGAATATTATAATTATAAGTATGTAAAACTCTAACTAAAGAAGCATATACAAAAATCTCCTATCAAGTAAAAAAGTGTGTAAAATTAATTAATATCATATTTTGTGGCTAAACTAGTAAAATGGTATTTTTTTCAGCCATAGACACTGTACTTGGGAACGGTTTCAGAAGCATGGATGGTCGTTTTGGAATTTTAAAAGTATTTAACGGTCAAACGTAGAATTTCCGTCATGACGGTCAACTAACGAAGAGTTATTATTATTATTATTATTTTTTTTTTTTTTGAAAAATCAAAGAGTGTTGATGTTATTAATTGTTTTGGTCAAGCAGGTGCAATTGTTAATATTTCCACAAAACACAAAAAGTGCCAGTATAGTTAACCCTTCTTGAACTGAAATTTGTTAACTTAAAGCTTCCTAATTAACCATAAATGAATGAGGGACTAACTAGTCTTACCTATCGAAATAACTAACACATTTAAAATAAGATGGTTTCTTATACGAAAATTTTTAATTAGGATATATACAACTACGGTTATAAAGATGGAACTAATAAAAGAATCAAGATCCATGAACCAGCTGATCATAACAATGAGGTCAAACTAATTAATAATCATCTCGGCTACCAATCTAATTTTTTAATCCAGGATAATATATATATATATATCTATAATATCAATTAATTAATTTATCAATTTCATCGTTGGAAGCTTATGCACGGTAGCTAGGCAAAACGAAAACATGTCTACGCATGGTAGATCGATTAATTATAAAACATACTGGCATAGTCATGGAAATAAAAAGTTTCAAAAACATATATATATCCTTAAAAGATAAAAAAGGAGACCACTTTTTGCTGAAAAAAAGGTGTATACCTCCCCCTTAACAATCTTAAATCAACGGAATCTGTAATACCATTAAAATTTTTTAAAAAAATAACCTAGCTAGCCATCTCTATTTTCTTTTTTTTTTTTTAATTACATTTATGCTACGTTAATATTTTAATTAAAAATGGAAAAGTAATATAAAAGGTCAACTTACAGGTTGTCGTCATGGGCATGGCGTGTCTGTAATTTACGAGGTTTACATATAATCCTATATATATATATATGTATATATATATATATATATATACGGGGTGCAAGCACGCCTGCAAATTGTTTGATTCTTATATTTACTTTATTTGTCAACTAAAAGCTTATTGATTAACTAATGATATCGAGTCCAATCACTAGCTAGTTTTACCCATTCATTATGCAAGTTGGAACATTCGAATTAATATGGTTTCTTATATGTAATTTTATATATGCAGTATGTGTATACTCTGCACACATGCCTAATTGAGTTTCAGTTACGTATTGGCCAACGAAAAAAAAACAAACAAAAACAAAACAAAAACCTACAAAAAAAAAAGGGAAAAAAGAAAGGAGGAGAAAAAAGTAAACAGTAAATGAAGATAGAACTTTGAGGAATGAGCTGGTCAAACTAATTAAAAATCATTTGGGCTAAGTATATTAACTTATTTTTAATCCAAGACTTTATATTAATCCTTTCATCTCCCACTTTTTTTTTTTTTTTTTTTTTTAATTTGAAAGGTTGGAAGCCAACGCATCGTATGGAGTTTATAGGCACTGGACACCAGCTTTTATCAATTTAAAACAAACTTGCAGATCTTGAATCTCGTATCTATGATCGTCTGGAAGTGTTTACCAAACGTAAAGAAATGGAAAGAAATATAACATTATTATAGAAATAAAAGAAAGGTAAAAAGAAAATTGATTTTTGATTCATTTTCTAGTGTTTACTTGTATATTAGGAGAAAAATTAAAAATTTATGACAAAGTTCCATTGGCATGGAAGATTGCACCTGAACATTTCAATCCAACTCTTAACAGATCATCGTTGATTTGAGAGGCAGTACTGTACAACACTTTTTTATATTCAACGGATAATGCCCTAAAATTAAAAACTTAAGAGATAACTTATTATTTTTTGGAGGTATGAGCTCACCATTGATCTCCTTTCTTCCTCATAAAAAACTTTATAAATTTCTGAAAATTTAAAGGGAAAAAGTGTCATTTCCTTTGTATAAAAAAAATAGGGTGTGTTTGGTGTATCGGTTTGAAATAAAATTTTTAGGTTGGAGTTCAGTGATGGATCTAGCCCCCACTCAAAATTTTTTTTCTTTTAATTTTTCCCCATAAATTTTATAATTTTGTAGTTTTCCCCCACTAAAAATAAAAAATTCTCATACAATCTCTACTTTGCTCCCACTAAAAATAAAAAAACTCGCATAATCTCCACTAAAATTAATTCTACTAAAAAAGTTTGTAATTTAATTGCTTTGTCCTACTAAAATTAAAAATTCTGATATAAACCCACTAAAATTAAAAATTCTCACATAGCCTCCACTAATATTTATTTTATATTGAAAAAAATTTGGAGTAGGCTCTCACTGAAATATATTTCTAGGTCTAGTCTTTGTTGGAGTTGGTTGACTTTTAAAAATTTATTAAAATTGCTAATTTTTTTTTTAAAAAAAAAGATAATAATTGAGTTAGAATTTTTGAGTCCAAAACATGAAGTCCAAAGACAAGCTTAGTTTACTGCAAAATGGGAGCAGATATAGTATAAAAAGGTAAACTAACTACGGTTAGAGGTGTGTAGTTTTACATCAGCATTAAAAAATAAAAAATAAAAAGAACAGCTGGTCGTGTCGTCTCGGTGGCAATGGGCTGTATTGTATGGTATGTAATTTACGAGGTTTACGTAGAATGTACATAATCCGGTGAAAGCAGGTGTAGTATACTCCCGTCACTTTGCGTGATCCGACAGAAACGATCCATTGTCTGATTGAGGAATATCAAACACCATCAAATGGGGTCCAGCAAACGTGTGGTGCTGACATGGCCGCAGCTGATTGAATGGGACCACAGAGAGTCATACGAAATGAAATATAATGCAGGTTAATATAATTTTGAACCGCCAGGAGTGTAATTAAATGACAGTGAGGTAATTCACTACTTTTCATTTCATATATACATATATATTTACGATCCCCTTGCCTTCTGATGACCCGCAATTCCTGTCACCACCAAATCTACCTCCCTCTCTCCTCCCTCTTCTGTAATTATTCTGCATATATATATATATATATATACACTCTTTTTAACTTTATTAAGGCTTATATATATTTGTACCTATCATTTCTCTTTTCTCACACGTTGTTCTCCATTGTCTGCTCTCTACTTGGTGACCAAAATCCTTTTTCCTTTTGATCAATATTACTATTGGTATAAACATGTATCTATAAAAGTATCATATCTGAACTTGTTTTACAAGTGCCCAGATCGATATGTAAGTTGTTTGTTTATCCATCATCAACTAGCTTCTGTTCATCAAATGGCAACTTATTCATTATTTAGTACTACTGCAACAACTCAGGGACACCCGTAGAGAGAGTTCTTTTTTCCTTTCAGTGTTACCAATTTGCAGAATTTAAACTAGAAGAATATAGGTAGAAAGCCATGGAAGAAACATTTGTACCTCTTCGCGGGATCAAGAATGACCTTAGAGGAAGATTGTTGTGCTACAAGCAAGACTGGACTGGCGGTTTTAAAGCAGGCTTCAGGTAATATTGTTGTTAATTTGTTAAAATTAGTGGTTAATTGAGAGATTTAGATATATAAATACATATGTTTTATTTATCATGATGCAGGATTTTGGCCCCCACCACATACATATTTTTCGCTTCTGCAATTCCGGTGATTTCATTCGGCGAGCAACTTGAGAGAGATACTGGTATTGGACACTTTTCTTTCAAAAAGACTAAAAGCAGGCTTTAGATCTGTTTTAGAATATTCTATAAAACAAAGTAAAAAGTACTTCAATCCCCTTTCACGTCACCATGTTGATCTTGATAATTAACGTCAATTTGATGATGCGCAGACGGAGTTCTGACGGCCGTTCAAACCTTGGCATCGACAGCGCTTTGTGGGATCATACACTCAATTGTGGGAGGTCAACCTTTGCTGATCTTAGGAGTTGCAGAGCCTACTGTGATCATGTACACATTCATGTTCAATTTCGCTAAAGAAAGGCCAGACCTCGGTCGCAATCTGTTTTTAGCCTGGACTGGATGGTCAGCATTGCTAATTTCCCAACTTCATATTCCATGATTTCCTATCTTTTTTTTTTTTTTTCCATATTCTCTTTTGAATTAACATCTTTGACTTTAACAAATTATCTTTAATACATCAATCATAGGGTATGTGTATGGACAGCACTTCTGCTGTTCTTACTAGCTGTATTGGGTGCGTGTTCCATCATCAACCGATTCACTCGCATCGCCGGAGAACTGTTTGGCCTCCTGATTGCCATGCTCTTTATGCAACAAGCCATTAAAGTAAGAATTATTCCTGAAATTAAGCTCTTCTTTTGGATCTTCAACTTGTGAAATGTCAAAGTTAATTAAATGATTAATGTCATCATTTTCTACATGTCATATGCTTGACTTTTCGTCGTTTTTTTTTTTTCCTTGTCTCTTTCGAATACTGTGTGCACAGGGAGTTGTGGATGAGTTCCGCATACCAAAACGAGAAAATCCAAATTCAACAGAGTTCATACCTTCATGGAGGTTTGCAAATGGGATGTTTGCTCTGGTTCTGTCATTTGGCCTTCTGTTTACTGGCCTAAGAAGCCGAAAGGCAAGGTCTTGGCGTTACGGGAGTGGTAAGAAGTCCAAACCAAAGCCTTTTTTTATATTTAAAAAAAAAAAAAAAAAAAAAAAGAAGAAGAAGACAGAATTCTTCTAGTTTGTACATGTCTTTAGAAGAAGGAAAAAAAAAAAAAAAAAGGTAGGAAGACATTTTTAAAATTGAAATAAAGCCTTTTGAGTGATTTTATTTGGACAGGTTGGCTGAGAAGCCTAATAGCAGATTATGGTGTGCCACTGATGGTTGTAGTGTGGACGGGCGTTTCATACATACCCGCGAGCAGTGTTCCGAAAGGGATCCCAAGGAGGCTCTTTAGTCCTAATCCGTGGTCACCCGGTGCATATGACAATTGGACCGTGGTTAAGGCATGTCGTTTCCTCTTTTTTGTTTCTGAATAATATGACAACCGAATGATGAGTTTGATTTTGAACTTGAAAATATTGACAACAGGACATGCTAAATGTTCCGGTGCTCTACATAATTGGAGCATTCATTCCGGCGACGATGATAGCAGTGCTGTACTACTTTGATCACAGTGTAGCATCCCAGCTTGCTCAACAGAAAGAGTTCAATTTGAGAAAGCCATCATCTTACCATTATGACTTGCTGCTTTTGGGCTTTCTGGTACATATATTTTTGCACACTAATTAAGGCGAAAACTCCTTTCTTAATATATAGTAGTTCCTCCATGGATCTAACATCTTTTACTTTCTTAACTTATTAACGTGTGCAGACCTTACTATGCGGTCTTATCGGAGTTCCACCATCGAATGGAGTCATCCCACAGTCGCCAATGCATACAAAGAGTTTGGCCACTCTTAAACACCAGGTAATTAGGTCTATTTCAGCCGAAGATTCTTGCCTTCATCTTGTTTTGATTAATTACCATTTCTTCTGGTTGTTTGTTCTTTTTTTTCCCTCCTCGGATTAACGTTAATAATTCTGTTTTGCAGTTGCTCCGCAACCGGCTTGTCGCCACAGCGCGCAGGAGTATGAGAAAGAATGCCAGCTTAGGACAGCTCTATGGGAATATGCAAGAAGCCTATCAGCAAATGCAGACTCCTCTGATTTACCAAGAGCCCTCTTCTCGGGTATTCTAATAGTGTCGTTGTAAACTCTGTTGATTAAGTAATGAAAGAAGTAAATAATATTTATGACAGAAGCTGATCATCAGCAGGGACTGAAGGAACTAAAAGAAACAACAATACAAGCAGTTTCAAGCATAGGAAACATTGATGCCCCGGTCGACGAGACAGTGTTTGATGTGGAGAAGGATATAGATGATCTGTTGCCAGTTGAAGTGAAGGAACAGCGTCTCAGCAACTTGCTTCAGGCTGCCATGGTTGGAGGATGTGTTGCGGCCATGCCTTTCCTTAAAAAGATACCGACCTCGGTCCTCTGGGGCTACTTCGCCTTCATGGCCATTGAAAGCCTTCCCGGTAACCAATTCTGGGAAAGGATCCTATTGCTCTTCACTGCACCAAGCAGAAGATACAAGTAAATCAATTTCCCTGAATCCAATTCTCTCTCTCTTTTATAATTCATTTCTTTTTTCCTGTTTCCAATTCTCAGTTCTCCAAGTAGATTCACAACTTGAACTCCCGCAGGGTCCTCGAGGACTACCACGCCACTTTCGTGGAGACGGTGCCGTTCAAGACAATTGCCGTGTTCACAATCTTCCAAACAATCTACTTGCTCATATGTTTTGGACTGACTTGGGTCCCAATAGCTGGGGTCATGTTCCCACTGATGATCATGCTTTTGGTTCCGGTAAGGCAGTACTTCTTGCCCAAGTTCTTCAAAGGGATTCATCTTCAAGACCTCGACGCTGCAGAGTACGAAGAGGCGCCAGCTTTACCTTTCAATCTCGTAACGGTAATTCACTCTATTTCCACACAAAAGCAATGGTCGGGTAATTTTAACAACAATTGGAATTTGGTAAACCTGCTTTTGGACATATTATCTCATAACAGATTCTAAATTAATTGATCGACACAGAATCCAAACTAAGATTTTGATATGAATGATTCGATAAAATTATATTGAAAACAGGAGGCAGAGATAGGCGCGGGGGCTTCCCATGCGGGGGATGGAGAAATTCTAGATGAAGTAATCACCAGAAGTCGGGGAGAGTTTAGGCACACGAGCAGTCCCAAGACCACAAGCTCAACGTCAACACCTGCAAATGCACCTAAAACAAGCTTCGAGAGCCCGCGTCAGTCATACAGCCCTCGCCTTGGCGAGATAAGAGGAGAGCCGAGCCCTCGTTCCGGCGGAAGAGGACCGCACAGTCCAAGGCCGCCATCTAGTCTTGGCAAGAGTCCTCTTAGCTCTAGTACCACCCCAAAATAGGAGTTGGGAATGTTAAATTCATGCATAAAGTTTTATTTTAGTGCTACACCAAGCTTGCTATATCGTCCTACGTTTTGTTTTTAGTACTGTTTTTTTTTTTTTTTTTTTTTTTTGGGTATTGGCTTCTCTGTAAAAATTCCTTTGTTGTAACAAATTAATATTAGTGCCATTAATCTTGTTATATATGTAATTCCTTGTCCTACATACATAGTCGAGAGTAATATTAACATATTTTCCAATTGCTTCTTGTAAAAGCAACTTAACCGTAATTGTCAAGTTGTTGTCACGTGCGGTCTTCTTTTGCTTTTCCTTTTTTTTAATGTGGCTTTAATAAGTGCGTCTACATTTGGTTGTCCAATAAAACGGGAATACCGAAAAAAGACATATATACAAAAAAAGTAGCAAAGTACCCTTACTAATTATGACTATAAAAGCTTTGGTCTCTAGTCTAGTGTCGTTTCATTGATCCGGTTGGGATTGAGATTCATCATGTGCTGCCATTTATCACACGCGCCGCACTATATATATAAAATGTTGTGGAAAGTCTTAAAGTTGACATGTCATATTAAGTTTAGACAAAGACATGGAATTATGCATTGGATCGGCTTGTAACGTAAAAAAGTTGACACTAAAAAAAGAAGAGGCATTTGGTATGTCGTGAAAGGAAAACAAAAAAACGAAAAAACAAAACAAACAAAACAAACAAAAAAACAAACAAAAAAGGAAGATGAAAAGTAGTGGAACTCATTGGAACAAAGTTCTTCAAAACCATCATTGAAGTGAAATGAATCTATATAAATGTAGCATATAGAAGTAGGGACTCATGAGTAGAGGAGAAAAATGTGGTGACTCTGTTCATACCATTGACATATGGGTCCCCATGAAGTGGGGGTTAATTCTTCAAGTCTCTCATAAATGCTTATAAGAGAACTTGGTAGTGATGTCCCTTTCTAATGATTTCAGAATCTCTGTCCTTGTTTATAATTCAGTGGACGTCTCTCCCAATATTATTATAACTTGCTCCAAAAGTAATTATAAAAAAAAAAAAAAAGAAGAAGAAGAAGAAGAAAAAAGAAAAAAGAAAAAAAAAAAAGTAGCTTTGTCCATGGTTCAATCGACGATGTGACACATTCGTTGACCATCTACAGTTTGGGGCTGATATTGCTGCCAAATTTATTTCATCATTTCCTGCATGTCCATTTGCAAAATCATGCAGTAGTATTGACTGGCTCTCTAAATTGACACTACGTCTTCATATACATATACATATATATATATATATATTAAAAAAATGGCGATGATGATTAAAATCGATAAGTATATCAAGACATCTCATTATAATATATATATCCTCATCAAGATAAGATTGGGTCTATATATATTATGTTGTATATCTGCAGGGTAAGAAAAATGAATACAATAAAGCCAGTTAAACGTAAAATTCTCACCCTTTGATGATATACTTCCCAACAAAATGAAATCATGCGTTTTATTGACGATTGAGCTGTGATATTGATGCGAAAATATAGGGTTTTCTTAAAGCTGAAAAGAAGAGATTAGTGTCATATATATATATATATATATATATATATGCAGAGCTAGACAATTATTATAGGGAGCTATATATAATATGAATAACTTTATTAGGAAAAGTGAACGGGCATCATTTTTTCATTGATCACAATCAAATAATAAAAAAGATATGTTTGGCAACAAAATTATTAGTGTCGACATTGCCATTATTCGAAATGAAGACAATTAATTAACTTCATCCGTTGAACCAAATCATATTAATGAAAATATATGATCAGAAGCACGAGGAGTACTACTACTGATCGATCTCCTCCATTAATCAAGAAAAATCATTGATTCTTTTTTTTTTTTTTAATTTTGTACTTTTTTATTCTTATTTAATAAATTAACTGATAATTTAGTGTCATATGAGAGTTTTAATCATGTCGAGATATGTTAAACTTTTCTGATATCAGTTTTTCACTTCTCTTTTTTTTTTTTTTTTTGGGAAAATGTGCCAAAAAATGGATATATTTTTCTATTTAATACTTGAATAATATAAATATAAATATAAATAATAGTTAAATAGAGCAGATTTAAATTTTTTGTTATTACACATGCGATCCGTGCACAATATTGGAAGAAGCGATCAAAGAAAAATTTAGGGCTTCAATGGAAACAAAATTAATCAGTAACCATATCTTATGAAACATAGATAAGAAATAACTAATAAAAGAGCTAATCTATAGCTACCTAAAAGAACTTGACAATATGTTTCGTTTTTCTTTTTGCTCTTATTGCATTTCCTCTTCTTTTTCTTGGTGGTAGTTGGAAGCATTTCATGATTGCTTGTCCTCCGCAAGATCCACCCACTTGAATGATATGGGGTCCAAGTTGATTTTATTCATTAATTTCCAATTCGAGATCTTGTTTTCTCCCATAGTGATGGTAATGATGGGGTTTTGGGCATCTCCAATATAAAGTCTGAAATTGCACTGATTTTTCTCTTGATCGTGATTTTTTTATTTTTCATCAATATTAATGCACTCGTTTATATTTATGTTTAACTTCTTCTTCTTCTTTTTAAGCCTCTTTCCATCATATGTTAAGCTTTATCGTAAACTTTATCTTTATCGGAGAGGCTATCGATCAAAATCTTATTACCATTGCTATTACGTTTTAAAATTTGAGACTATTGATTAAATCTAGCTAGAAGGCGGGAAAAAATGAGTAGTGTTATATAAACTCTAATCTTTAATTTTTGAATATTAATATATATGATAATAAGTTGTCATCTTTTTACTAATAATATTTTTTTTTCAATTAATACAGCAACCATTTAAATTTTATATTAATAATAATGATTACTGACATACAAGTTTGTATTCAAAACCTGAACTCCTTTTTTTTTTTTTTTTTTAATTATAGAAACATTCAAAAGCTGAACTTATAATAGACGACAGACGCCTCTAGCATTATTCGGAAAAATAAAAATGAAAACCTTCAAAATTTTCCAAACAAAGTACGTATTAGAAATAGATGAATAATTTCACGGATCAATTCCTTGATTCAGCTGATTCTAATGCAAATTCAAGCTTCCAAACAACTTTATGATGAGAATCCTAGAATGGCCAAACAACACGTACGTTATGCAGATGAGCTCAAGTGGCACCCTTAGAGGGAAAAATATTAATATTTATTATTATCTTAGCGACTTATTATCACATAAATACTTAATAATATTCTAAAACTAGCAGGTACCAAAACGAGATTCATTATTTCCATTTTGTTAAATGACAGTTATCTTATTTTATTAACATATATACATACGATGATACATACGTATTATAGTAATATTGATAAACTTCTCATATTCAAAATGACATAATTAGAATTCTTGAAAAGCTTGTAATGACAAATAATCATGTTAAGGTTTCTTTATCTTTTTTTCATGGAGTGCGTAACAGCGTGCATATATTTATATATCTATATGCGTATATATATGTGTGCAATGTTTTCAGTCGGTGAAAAAGTGGGATACACTGTTTAAACGCACAGTTTTTGTGATGGAGATCAATTCAGAATTGGACATGATACCATATTTTTTTCTGGAGAATTCACCAAATATGTATATATATATATATATATATATATTTTTTTTTTTTTTTTTTTCTGGTGAGAAATGCTAGCGTAGCAATGCCAACGGGCCAGAATATCGCCTTGTCACAAATATAATATAAATGAAAAGATAAAATAAAATCCGATTGTTTTTTTGACTTTTGCTTGCCTACCCAATCTCTTTCCCTTTTTTTTTTTATTTTTTTTTTATTTTTTTATAGCTAATGCCCTTTCACTTTCGTTGGTTAATGACTTGCAATATGACATTATTCATTATACTTTAACAAACCATACAAAAACACATGATTAAGTGATAAGGTGTACGAGATCATCATAATCATATACATAACACTACTTTATCGGATTGAATGCTTTTCTACCAAAAAAAAAAACACTACTTTATAGGATTTCTTTTTCTTTGTTTTTTGTTTCATCAACTTTTTTTTATTATTTAAATTAAAAATTTTGTGAAAAGATGCCAAGAAAGTGTCATTTTGCCAACAATGTAAAGGGTGGGGGGCATAAGATTACGTCATCATCTTTTTGACTCGTATAATGTGGACGCCTATAATTCTGGCGTTAGTCCACTATTTGATTCAGACGCATATATATATATATATATATAAAAGAAAAATATTAAGGAATATCAATAATATTTAATATTATACTAAACAAAGAAGAAGATCCTATTTATTAATGGGTTTTATGTTGTAAAACACACTTTTTATTATTATTCTATATATCTATATATTATTAAGAAGAGGCAATAAATGGTACTGTTTTCTTCCAAAACCGTTCATTTTGGATAAAAACAGTATTTCTTTTTGTTTTTTTGTCTAATTTTTTTTTTGTTTGTTTTTCAGCCTAAATTTTTTTTATTTTTTTTCATTTTGGTCCCTTTTAAACAAGTTTTTCTTTTTTTAGTTCTTCATTTCTTTTTTTTTTTTTTCATTTTCGGAATAAAATTTATCCATTTTTCATTTTAGCCCCTTAATTATATTGGTCTTTTTTTCATTTTAGTCCTTTTATCTTTTTGGTTCTTTTTTTAATTTTTTTTAATTATTTTTTGAATTTTTTCTTTTACACTTTTGCTATTAATATGCTTTCTTTGTCTATCCCTTCTATATCTATAGCTATATATAGAAAGAAAAAAATTACTGTTAAAGATTTTTTTTTTAACAATTTAGTCCTTTTTTTGTATTGATCAATTTTTTTATTTTAGTTTTTATTTTATCTTTTTTAGTTTTTTTTATATCTCTCTTTTTCTCTTTTTAGGTCCTTTGTTATTTTTTTCTTTTTAAATTTTGTGGGTTTACTTTTTTAACTTATTATTTTAATTTTTCTTTATGTACAAAAATTTTCTCAAATATTTCCAACATGCACGTAGCACATAGAAAGTTGAAAAAAAGCTACTGTAGTTGTCCAAAACGAAAACTTTTTTTTTGTCCTTCAGTTTTCTTTTTTTTTTTTTTTCTTTTGGCCCAATTTTTTATTTTTTTTTAGTCCTTTTATCTTTTTGATCTTTTTTCATGCCTCCTTTTTGTTTAAGTTTTAGGAACTTTATTGATTTTTTTTTTTTTGGTTTCTTGTGTCTATTTTATGTGTATTTGTTTTTTTTTTTTTAGATAAATTTTTTTAAATATGTCCAATCATACGCATCGCACATATCTTAAAACTAGTGTGTATATATATATATATATGCGCAAATGGGAATGATGAGTGTGAGACCGGGGATGAGATGATACTCACAACTCCTATATGGGATCGGGTGTGCACTACGTCCACCATTTTATATTTGTTATAAATTCGTGTGCGGACCATTTGTGAGACAGTGCATACTCATGAGTATGCGCGTGATCATGATCATACAATCCACTACCGGATCAGTCATTGATCGCCAACCCTGTAGGGTTTTTTTTTTTCTCTCTTCGTCCGTTTGAGATTTATGATTCCACTAGACGCTTGCCGGAAGAGAAATGAAAATACAATTAAAATTTGAATCTAAATATATCTACTCAAATTTTTTTGATGAAAGAATGATGCAATTATTTTTCTCAAAAATACAACTAATGGGAGACATACGTCTGAAAAACTATTTATTATGACTTTTATTTCGAGAAGCTCCTTCTGAAACCGTGGATGCATGCATCCCATGGATGAATTCAGACATTTCTTCAAGATTTAAATCTGTACCATCTTTCACCTCTCATTTACTAAGCTAGTGGGGATGAATAATATAGAAAATTGGATAAGTACCTGTTTCTCCACCGACCTTCCCTTGCAAAAAATTGAAGTCCTCGGTGAGCAGTTAAATAAGGTCCAAAGTGGTCACCCCATTTTGGTCTTGACTATCTGGACGAGGGCAGATTACGCACAGTAGGCCCACTAGCTTAGCTACCAATATATGTTAGTATTGTATATATATATATATATATATATATATATATAGTCAACCCTCTATCTTAATTTCAACGAACAAAAGTCCTCCCACTCATTATTCATAACAACTTTCATCGATCAAACAGGCAAACCCACTTCGATTATTGCTCTGCGCCTGATCCTCCTTTTTTTCTTTTTTTTTTTCTTTTTTTTCCCCCTTTCTATCTTCTTCTGTCGCGTAATATTCTTTCTCATAGTCATTGAGAAGTCTTTATTCCTTTATTATCCTATAGTTCTAGATTAGTTATATGTTATAGCACAACTCAACTACTTAATTAGGCATTATCTTCAAAATATTAGACGTTATAATTAGGATACGATGATCATTAATATACATTCCGACATGTAAAGACCTGCCCGCAACTCCCTCAAAAGGAAAAAAAAAAAAAAAAAAAGGATGAGCGAATTATAAGCACCTAGCCCTAGAGTTCCCTGGTTATATAAAATGTTATGACCCTGATCACACAGACTTGATAAATATATATATATATATATATATGTATTTGGCGGCTCTTACTTTGACTTTTCAGTTTTGACCTATACAGAAAGTTGGAAACTTCAAAACAATGTAATTGGCTAAATTAAAGAAATTTTTTTGAATTAATGGCTTTTACTAGGTTGTTGCTCTATGTATAATATATGCACCAATGAGACTACACCATATATATAAGCTCCACTCCATTGTGTGCTGTGTCCTTTTGTCTTTATTTTTCAATAAATCAAACAGAGATAATCCTTGCTGGGGTTTAGTTTTAGATTAGAATTCTCAAATTCGATACTGAAAATATTTTTAAATTTTTTTTAATAGACGAGAGTCATAAACCTCACATATATATATATATATGTATATAAAGATAATGATTTCGCGCTTATAACATTAATTCCTATATACAAATGGAAATTTTTTACTCAATATAGGACTCATCATTCTCTTTGGATGCCTAATGGTCACTTCAATAATATTCTATATATGAAAGCAAATAATAAATAATAAATAATAAATAATATTAGTGCTAACATTATTAATAATAGTATTTATATTAATAAACTGATAAGGCCTGCTGGACCCAAAAAAAAAAAATGTAGCATTGTAAGTTGCTAACTAAGCATGGACTGGAAAGTTCATTACAAGGCACAAGAAGGTGATCCAAATCCAATTGATAGTGTAATTATGTACGCATAGTTATATGTATGTCTATGTCTAGTGTTGTATATACAAACACTTGGAATTTTCGCAAACTAAAAACCAATATTCATCTCTGTTTATAAAGATGTGACTATTGATTCTTTCAAGAGAATCTGTGTCTCTGTCTCTCTCTCTGTCCATAAAAAGATGTGGTTAATGTTCATGGCCTTCGAAACATTAGAAAAGAAAAGAAAGACACCGGTGCGTATCTGTTGGAATGCAGAACGAAACTTGTAGTGATCTAAATGACCACCTTAAGTTGTTGTTTGTCATATGATTGTGTGTGGCTGGCATTATAATTAAAGACATATCATGATCACCAGAATTAATTAGAAAGAAAGTATCATCATCAATATCAGTGGATCTTCTTTACATACATATATATATATATATATATAATTAGTGAGAATAATGACAATTAATAATAAGATTGTGGAGCATCTTCTACTCGACAGTCAATAACCACGAACCCACCAAAAAATATTTGTGAACTTGCATTTCTTACTTTAGAGTTGGCTAGGCTTTTTGTTCATACATAAGTGGTCAACCCACTCCAACCTTTTCTCACATGCAATCATCACACAGCAATAAATAATCAAAAAGTAGCGTCGCACTTTAATTTTTGCCCTTCGAATCTGATTGATTGCTGGACATAATTATTCTTCAGAACAACTTTTGATCTTTATTATTTACTTTGGCAATTTTGTTACTTAAACCCATTTGTATGGCCAGTTCTAACTACTATGAGATTCCAATCAGCTGGTGCTTGGATATGTTTACTCATAATTTCATTTTTGTGGCAAATATATGTAGTCTCGGCTTTTTCAGACCACTAATATTCTGTAATCATTAATCAAGTTAAAAAGGAAAAAATAAAAATAAATAAGGAAAAATTAATAAGGGCCAAATAAAACTTTCATGGTCACTTTCATAGATACAAAACCAATAACTCCAATTTCAATAAAGCATGGCGTTAATCTGTTTCTATGATCAGCTTTTATATTCTAGAGGCTCTGAAAATTATATATACTTGTTTGACACTGGCACGTAATTAGTTGTAAGCTCTGGTACTAATGAATAGGCTAAAACGTGATTAAGAACTTGGAACTCAAGAATTCTCTTGATTAATATAAAGTTAAGTGGGATATTTACGAGTGCGTGTCTATGTGGTAGAGGAATATTCTTTGTAAAGTATGATTAATTAAGATGTTTATTTTGTTTTAACGAATTGGGTGACATCAATTCCACCCAAGCCTAAGCTATGCTTTCTAGCTAATAGAATATTTTTAATTTCCTTTTAATAATTTAACAGGAAAGAACTAAATTATGATCAATTCATTGAACCAAAACGTCTAGATCACTTCACTGAAGACCTAAACGACTCCGTATTTTTTTTTAGCTAAAAATAAGATTTGGCGGTGACCTAGTCATTTCCCATTTTTTAAGTTCACGTAGGCAGGGACATTCCCTTGAATTGGCTGGGGATTCGAACTTTCAACCTCCCGGTTGGTGAGATCCTAAGATTGTCTTTCTTGCCAACTCATTCACCCTTACGTGTTCCTAAATGACTCCATTTATTACCTGTCTAATCTATTATTTTTTTCTCTGAAAAAAAAAATGATTCAAATGAAAGTAATTTAGTGTTGTGGTTAAACAAATATATATTGACAGATCAATTATCAATAAGTAAAACGAAAACAATTAGTTGTAATCACTGTGAAGGAATTTTAATTTTATAACATATTGTTCTCAGTATATATTCCGTCGTTTGTTCACAAGGTTCATATACAAGAATCCATAATCAGATTACGAGGTTTTAGTAGTTTTCCAGTAAATAAATTGCTTTTAAGACAATGACACCTTTGAATAGCTTTACTTTTAAAAAGAAATTAAAAAGAAAATAAAGCACTTGATTAGTGTTTAATTTGTTTCCCTTACTTAATTAGTTGAAAGTGCTTATTGTGTCAAGCGTTTTATGCGCGCGCGATGATTGGTGGTGGAGAAATATTATACCACAAGAACATATATAATATATATTTTCGTATATATAATATATGGGGTCTTTGGGCATCTTCTTTTGCAACTTTAAGTCAAATATCATATTGTATAACTTCCTTGAACCCAGTAAATCTTTATATTTTAATACATAGTTCGAGTTGGAACAAATATTTAACATGATATATGAATGATCTTTTCTTTCGAGGTGGAGAAATTTTAAAAGAGAAAAGAAAAAAAAATTCATGTTAGCCCTTTTACATTATTTATATAATACTTAAAGCAGTGAGAAACGTGCTAATGACTCGAGAATAATGTGTAAAGTAATTTGTAGGAATGTAGTAATATTGCATATTAAATTAGAAGAGGGGACCTGCCGTTTGACTTTAAACATATTAGAAAACGACATAATTAATATGCGCATTATTGTGCAATGTTGGATGGCCTAGCTAGCTAGTTTGTTGGCTAGTTTTGTATATACATCCGTATTGTTTTGTGTGTGTATATATATACGTACATATATAATATGCATGCGCGACCATATAATTTGGAGCACACAGTGATTTCATCGTTACACCTTCCGTATCTGATCCAGATTCCAGCCTCCACCATATATTTCCATATCGTTTATCTTTAATATAAACAACTATTTTTTTAAGTTATGTTATTGGGAATATTGGTTTAGTATATTTCTCAAAAACCATGATCATATGTCAACTTTAGTGCTATAAGAATCCCTCATATTTTCTCTCTTCATCAGTCCTCACTTCTTCTTATTAGTCTTTAATAATTTTACTTTCTGTTTTTCCTCTTCTTCTTGTTCTCTCATCACTCTTTTTGCTTATTTTGAATATCAGCCATCTCTTCAGCTTGTCTCACATATTTTGATCCAAAAAAGAAACAACTAAATATATTTGTCTCTAGATTTCCTGTGTCCTATTTTTTTTTTTTCTTTTTTATGAAGAGTTTCATTCCCATCTTTCTAATTTGCTGATTCCTTTGTAGTCTACAAATCTGGATTTCTCCCTTTCTCTTGTTCCTTAGCCAGACATTTATAAAAACACTGCACATTATGTAACATATTTCTCACTCCTTCCAAGAACCAGAAAAATTCGAAAAAAAAAAAAAAACAATATTGTTAATTGCAACTAGATCTATGTCGACTTCATGAAAATTATCCTTAATCCTGATTAGTGGTGTTATAGAGCTACACTGGCGGAGATTAAAGTAATTCTATAGCTATACCTTATTAAAAATTGCCTAAGTATGTAAGGTTAAATTTCCTCTAATTCACAAAATCTTACCTTAAAAAACCAAAAAAAAAAAAAAAAAAAGTCTGTTTGTTTAAGATTATAAAAATATATATTAGACTTAAAAAAAAAAAAAAAAGGAAATATGCCTGGAGAATTGGAGGTGGGAACACCGACGGCGGTGTCGGCACCGGCGACACCAGGGACGCCAGCTCCGCTGTTCCCGGTGGGAAGAGTGGACTCGCTGTCCTATGATCGGAAGTCAATGCCGAGATGCAAGTGTTTGCCTGTAAGTGCCGCAACTTGGGGTGAACCTCATACTTGTCTCATCACCGACTTCCCTGCTCCAAATGTCTCTCTCACTCGCAAGGTACCATGCATCTCTCTCTCTCCTCTCTCTCTCTCTATCATTTGCGCTACTTTTCTCAAACTAGATATATACTTTTTAGTTTAATAGTTGTGAGCACTGTTTAATGCTTAGTTTGATTATTAATTTGTCTATGTGATTCCTATAGTACTAAGTTTAATATAAGTGATTATTGGCTTATTGCCCAGATTAAGGCAGATAAGTTGCACTGATCATGCGTGTAGAGGAAAGATTTAAGTAATTGATTTATTCCTAATATTAATGGCAGATTTATGTGCCAATATATATGACAAACTGAATCAATTTATAAGGCCGATAAATGAGGATTATCACTTTTAATTCAATTTTGTGGCAACTGAAAAAACCCAGATCACTTGTAGGATTCTCATTTATTTGTCTAATCTAAAAATATTATATAAAACAACAATATATCATGTACAAGTAGTGCTTATATATACTGATCCAATATCCATATCCCAGTTTATAAGGACTGTACTCAATATCCCGGTTTCCAGTAAAGTAAAACAATTAATTATCTCTGGTTTCCAAAATATGTTCTAATACAATATTACACAATTTACATTTTATTTTCAAATAAGAAAACATAAATAAATTATGTATAAGATCAAACTAGACAATATATATATATATATATATATGTTTTCAACTTGAGGTGGGGATTTTAATTGATCTTTCACCTCATCAATAGGCTATGCCTATAACCATCTATATGCTTATTATTTTTTAAAATGACTATATGCTGATCTTAATATACAAGGATATTAAATGTGATTACTGTATATTTAAGATATTTAATTTGACGGATATATCAAGAATATTGAGAAATATCACAAAATTTCTAGAAGGTTACTTATTTCAGCGAATAAGAATGAGAAAAAAATAAAATAAAATAGATGCTGATATTAATCCAAGAATAATTTTGATTACTGTAAATCTGAGATAATTTCGTTGGGTATATCAAGGATATTGAGAAATATCACTAAAATCTTGATAAATCTCTGGGTATTTTTTACTTCTCAAAAGATATATAGGCCGTTGCAGTCCTCTAATATAAAGATATAAATACACAGCTAGGAGCGGAGTTCGTGGGAACGTTCATATTGATATTCGCGGCGACGGCGGGTCCGATAGTGAACCAAAAGTACAACGGGGCGGAGACGCTGATCGGGAACGCGGCGTGTGCGGGGCTGGCGGTGATGATAGTGATCCTGTCGACTGGCCACATCTCCGGAGCCCACCTGAACCCGTCTCTCACCATCGCCTTCGCGGCTCTGCGCCACTTCCCGTGGTCCCAGGTCCCCGGCTACATTGTGGCCCAGGTTTCAGGCTCCATCTGCGCCTCCTTCCTCCTCAAGGCCGTTTTCCACCCCTTCATGTCCGGCGGCGTCACCGTTCCCTCCACCAGCGACGGCCAGGCTTTTATCCTCGAGTTCGTCATCTCCTTTAATCTCTTGTTTGTTGTCACTGCCGTTGCCACCGACACCCGTGCGGTATGTACACTCTATTATTATGTTTCATTAATCAACAGTAACAGTACTTTTTTTAATTTAAGCAATGTTAATATTACGTACTGATGCAGTATCTTAATGGTGTAATTGGTTTCTGGTGGTGACACAGGTGGGAGAGTTGGCAGGCATTGCAGTTGGAGCTACAGTTATGCTTAATATTCTAATTGCAGGGTAATTACATTTAGTTTATATCTCTCCAAAATTTTACCATCTTTTCTCTCTCTTTCTTCATTTATAATGTTTATATTAATGTGTCTTCTAATATATATGATGGTGGTAAATGAATGAATAGAATTGATTCTTATCACCTTTCTTTTCAAATCTTCGATTATGAACGTCCATGTTGATACTTGTTTTTGTCCACGCTGCCGACAAAGGAAGAAATTTCAATTTTCAACTTAATAAAAGTTAGAAAAAAGCCCTTGGAATAGTATTGCACGCCTCCTACAATTAAATATAACTTTTAATATATATTTTTTTTCCTTGGTTGATTCTATAATTGTAATGAGTTTGGACATGATAAAAAGAAATAATTACACAAGAAGTGACAGATGAGATAGATAGATATTACATCTATAAGTCAATCCCCCACTTTGTCTGCTTTAGAGGCATGTTATATATAGGCGTACCGGTTGTGATCAGGCTTTCACAATCAGAGATAGCGCGGAAACCAAGGGTGACCCTCCAGGCTCCACCAATAACATTATTATTGAATTATGGGCTGTCATGACAAGTGTTTCAAAAACTACAAAATTACTCTTATCATGTACCTAAAGTCTATCTAGGGGTAACATGCATGGTTGTTTTGTCGTCATATGAGCTGCTTATTATAATTAAATTACCCTGGCCATAGCTACAAAACTAGGAAAATTCCGAAGCTAATTATTCATTAAAAACTATAAAGACAAAAAAATTTAGAAAATGATTGATATATAATGATAATTGAGACAACACTATTATTGAGTCGTATTGTTACACGACAGCTTTAATATAATGATACATATGAATGCGATGATAACAATTAATGGTATGCATTCTTGGATATTATTGGCAGGCCAGCAAGTGGGGGTTCAATGAATCCGGTTCGGACTTTAGGCCCAGCCGTGGCAGCCGGAAACTACAGGGCAATCTGGATATTCATGATTGCGCCGACGCTTGGGGCTCTGGCTGGTGCCGCTACTTACACCACCGTTAAGCTCCGAGACGATGAGGTCGAATCCCCACGCGAGGTCAGGAGCTTCCGTCGCTAGCTTTTAGCTAGGCTTAGCTTCAGGACTTGAGCTAAAGTGTACTGAAGTTGAAGAAGAAATTTCAAGGCAGTCTAGCAATATGATCTGCACTTTTACTATATACTTAATAATGGTGAACAGTTATGAGTGTTTGGATTGTTTGGTGCTTTTCATTTCACGTGTTTCTGGTCCGATTGGCAGTAGTTTGTAATGTATTATACAAGGTCGTCACTGCCAGTGTCGGAGAAGATGTTTCCTTGTCTGTTTCAGTTTCTGTCTTTTGTTTGTGGTTTGTTTTGGCTTGATGATGAATTCAATAATATGCATTTGCACACTTCACTTGGCTTGTTAATTTCCCCAGACTCTTTATCAATCTAAGTATCTTACTAAGGTTAAAAGTACATGGACAATATTAAAAGGGTATCAGTACTGTTTAATACCATACACTAATAAACAATGGTCCCATGTATAGGCTCTCTACTATATGATTTACTTTTCATTAATCACCCACTAATGCCCCCAAATCTCCCTTTGTATTTTCTCATAATGTTAAATTTTAAACCTATGTTTTCAGGGAATACCATATACATCCCTTGTGTTTTTTATATCAATATTAAAATCCTATAAAGTATTGACTCCAAAAGTTCAAATTTTTGTAAATGTTTGTATAGCCCTTGTACCTGTTTTCAAACACTAAAAAGTATATTCAATAAATTAATTATGAAATATCTCTTTTTTGAATTGAAATTCCCCAAAGGACGCAGAAAACAAACACTTTCTGCAGCTTATTACTTTAAAAACAAAGAATATACAGACGTTCTCCAATTAAGAAGGTAGGAAGATATTAGTTTTTGGGGGGTTTTTTTTTTTTTTTTTTTTTTTTTGTAGTGAAGATGATTTTTTTTCCTTTTCTTTTTAATAAATATTTCTATTTGGATTTTAGGTTCCATCTAAAACGGATTAATGCATTCTAATAACACAGTTTATTTTACTAAACAAGGGTAGTATCATCTTTTTCAAGCTAATTTTGACCATTTTTAATTATTATTATTATTTTTTTAAGGAAGATCATTTTTAATTATTTAAGAGGTTTATGTCATCAGTTTAAAAACATAAGTGATGTTTATAGCATTCCTAAAAACATAACATTTCCAGGAAAAAAAAAACACAGAAAGGTTTAGATATTTACTTTTTTTGTTTTCACTTTACCCTTTTAATAATTACATTGATGTGATCATTTCCATTACTAAATTTAGTTAAAAAAAAAAAAGAAATTGATTGTTTCTAATTACACCATTTTATAGTCAAATAAATACTAGAAATGATCTACTTTCTTATACAATCTTATTATATTTCATTGTATTAATTTACGATTCTAATCTCATTATCTTTACCGTTATAATTACATCCAATTCTAATTCATTCTAATTCAATTTCATGATTGGAGTGTGATAAAAATAAAGTTATATTCAGAATGGTTTCTTTTTGTTCTTTTCTTTTTATAACGCAGGAAATTTATCATTTTGAACGCATAGGACAAACTCTCTTTAGTAATCACTTGTAAACACCCAAATATTTTTATTTTTATTTTTATTTTTGTTTGGTTTGCCTTTAAGGTTGGATTTTAATTTTTTCCATTTTGTTTTCTTTTTTTTCTTTTAAATAAATTTGAGTGGAAGGTTCCTCCTCTTCACTGATACGTGTACATACAAAATCACTTGCAAACACCCAAAGGCCCAATTTGCAGGAGGAAAAGAATTATAAAAAGAAAAAAAGAGAGAGAGGGAGCCCAAATTTGATGAGTAAGATAACTTGAACAGTTTGTTGTGGTTTGTTTTTGTGTCTTCCTTTCGAATTGTTTTGTTTTTGTTCTGTTGTTTTTACCCAAATTATTTGTACTGTTCACGTGGACCAAAATAGCGCAGGAGATGGTGCCCGGTTGGAGGCCATCTCCAACGCCAAAAATAGCGCCCTGCACTAGAAGGGCGCAAGGTTGGAGATGGTCTTACTCTTACACCACCGTTAAGCTCCGAGACGAGGAGGTCGAAACCCCCCACGCCAAGTCAGGAGATTCCGTCACTAGCAGCTTATAGCTAGGTTTAGCTTCAAGACTCGATCTGAAGGGTATGAATCAAGTTGAAGAAGAAATAATAAAGCAGAAGCGACTTGATCATGACCCCAAGTCTTGCATTATGATCTGCACTTTTACTTTCTCTCTCTCTCTCTCTCTCTCTCTCTCTCTCTCTCTCTCTCTCTATATATATATATATATAGATAATAGTATAATGGTGCTTTTTCATTTCACATGTTTCTCTTCTGATTGTCAGCAGAATTTGTAATGTATTTTACAAGGTCGTCATTACTAGTGTCGGAGAAGATGTTTCCTTGTTTGTTTCAGTTTCTGTCCTTTTGGTTGTGGTTTGTTTGGCTTGATGGTAGAATCAAACAATATGCATTTTGCACACTTCACTTATTGGCTTGTTAATTTCCCCAGATAATTCCAACTATTTATCAATCTAAATATCTTCCTTATATCTAACGGCCAATTTCATTTCTTATGGTGCGTTTACTTCAACATAAGGAAAGAAAAAAAAAAAAGAGTAGTGATTTTCTTATTTAATATTTACTTACAGAATAAATTATAAAAGTTTAGTAGATCACACATAATATAAAAAATGAAAAAAAAAAAAAGAGAATATTAATCCTTACATCTTCTTTGGTATTGATTATTTGTTAAATAATCATTTACTTATTTACTCTAAAAAAATTCTTATATGTGTCAATAACTATCTGATTGGGTAAAGTGATATTTTAATAAAAGTAAAGTACCTAAATAATGTTAAAAGGGTATCAGTAATGTTCAATACAGCACACTAACAGATGATAGATCTCATCTATGAATCCTCTACTGTATGACTCATTTTCATTAATTGTGGTGTTCAACACCGACTAATGCCCCAAATCATTTTTCAAAATACCTAAACCTTCCTTGTTTTTTTCATAATGTTAAATTTTAAACCTGTGTTTTTAGGGAATACCGTATACATCCCTTCTGTTTTTAATTTCATGTTAAAAACCTTTAAGTACGTAGTGTTGACTCCAAAAGTTCAAATTTTTGTAAATGGTTATGCTGCCCTTGTGAACCTGTTCTCAAATACTAGAATTTATAAACAGTAAATTAGTTGTCAAATATCTCTTTTTAGTCTTTTGATTTTAACTTTTAAAATTTTGAATTGAAATTCCCTGAAGTACGCAAAAAACAAACATGCTCATCGTTTTTCCGCAGTTTATTCCTTTGAAAACAAAGAATACAGACGTTGTCCCATAAACATGGTTGGAAGATATTAGCTTTAAAAAAATAAAATAAAAAAAAACACTTAAGGATGAGGGATCAAAACTCTACACCTTATAATAAAATCAAATGTGAAATTATCGCTAGACTGTGTCTAAAACCACAAGATATTAGTTTTTTGGGCTCCCTCTTTGGTACTGAAGATGAGCTTTTTTTTTTTTTTTTTCCTTTTCTTTTTATTGAATATTTCTTTGGATTTTAGGTTCCATCTCGAACGGATTATTGCATTCTAATAACACAGATTTTTTTTTTATTAAACAAGGGTAGTATCGTCTTTTCCAACTTAAGTTTAACCATTTTTAATTATTTAAGAAGTTTTTGTCATTAATGTAAAAACACAGGGGATGTTTATAGCATTCCTGAAAACACAAGGTATAATGTAATATTTCAAAAAAATAAAAGTAAAAAAAAAAAAAAACATATAGAAAGTTTAGATAGTTTATCCTTTTAATAATTATACATTGATAACATCGATCCATTACTATATTTAATAAATGATGAAAAAAGTATTGAATTGTTTATTATTAATACCATCTTATAAACAAGTAAACACTAAAAATAAAAATTAAAGATCATTCTTTTTATTTGTTTACTTTCCTATACAATCCTGTTATCTTTTTCATCCTATTACTTGACGATTCCAATTCCATTATCTTACCATTACAATTACATCCAAATCTAATTCTATTTCATTGATATTTTATCAAAAAAATATATATATCGTTTGTTTGACAAATGAAACATGTTCTATAAATATTTCAGAAACGACATTTGCCCTATGCCAAACGACAATGACCATGAATGAGAAGCTATTCAGAGTTTTAGGTAAATATGGTAGACTAAATTTTGTAGCTATTTTCAACTCTCGAAATCTGTAAGCTTCAATTGCATTAACAACGTCTCCCTTTACCTACATATACAGAAAATAAAATTTTAGCCAAAAAAAAAAAAAACAAACAAAAAAGAAGTCGTCTTTACGTGTCAAGTGACAACCCAATGAGAAACTTACAAATTGCAAATTAAAAGTTAAAAAGTTAAATTTTCAACACTTAAAAACGACAAAATCCTTCGCATTAATCACAAAAGACAGGAATCTCATTGGATAATTTTCAATTATAATAAAGTTGTATTATTTTTCTGTCTTTTAATTTTGGATTATCATTTATTTGTAAGTGATTAAAATATTATCACATCAAGTGATTGTATCTATTAGTAAAAGTAAGCTTTTATGATGTGTTTGTTACGACTGTCGTTTCCTCGTTTTATTGATACTGTCTTTTTCGTAGTTAATTTTGTTTTCATTGTCATTTTTGTTTTCTTTTTGTGCTTTATGATGGCTTTCCTTATTGCCGTCGTTTGTATTGAAGTTTATTGTCGTTTGATTTATACCGTTGTTTTCCTGTTCCATGTCGTGTGTTTGTTTTATGTCCATGGTTTCCATTTTATTGTCGTTTTCCTTTTCCCATTTGATTTTTACTGTCGTTTCCAAATAATAGTTGTTTTCCCTATTGATGTTGTTTTCGATGCCCGTCCTTGTGTTTGATGTCGCATTCATTATTCTCATCGTTTGGTTTATGCTGTCGTGGTCCTGTAACTCCTGTTCCACTCTGATTGTGGTTTGACAAATCTTGTTGTTTGCTGTTTCATGTCGTTTGTTCGATACTGTTGTTTTTTTAGATTAATTGTAATTTCTTTCAGTATATTCTTGATTTCTTGTCGTTTGTCCTAATAAAGGCATTCACAAAAAGACACCTTTCCCTGGCGATATGTTATCCAGAATTTCATGTCATCTCAATAATATTATTTTTTTTTAAAATAAATTAATAAATTTTTAAAACACTAATAAAATAACAATTATGGTTACAGAAAAATAAAACGACAGATATGGATTTCGTTCGATAACGACGCAAGTGTTGGAGAAAAATCAGTAGTGAAAAATGAATTTTTTTATTTTTTATTTTTCAATTGACCATCAGTATTCATTTGCCTAGTTTCTGTCTGTACCAACCTTCTTTGTGGCGTCTACTACCATATTTTCTAGCTACTGAGTCTACTACCACATGTGGCAACCTCATAACCATTCATTTTCTGCCTCCATTTTTTTTTTTTTTTGAAACTGCCTCATTTTCTGCCTCAATTAATTAATTGAAAACAAATTGCGACAAGTATCTACACACAATAGAAAAAAAAAAAAAAAAAAAAAACGCCAACTGCACATTCTGATTCGGAACCACTCTTGACAATTACAGAACATAGTGATCAACGACAAAAAGTGATAACAGAGAGTGAAACAACAGAAGATAACATATATATATATATATATATAAAATAAAATCTTAAAGGATTACAAAAACGACATGAAGATGGAGCTATAGCGTGAGATTGAGGTCTAAATTTGTGCCGTCTTTAACATGCCGTTTATGTGTACCGTTGCAGGGAGCAGGGAAGATGGAAGGAGTTCCTCTGAACTCCACCTCCTCAGTGAAATCCTCCTTCTCGAACGAAGGCACCCAACTACTTATTGTATCCCTCCTCTTCCTCTTCTTATTATTCTTCTTCTTCTTCTTCTTTATATTCTGATTTTCCTCCGACACTAACGCTTCTTTTTCTTCATCTTCATCACCATCATCATCATCATCATCATCATCATTAACAATAGTAGTCTTCTCAGCCATTTCTGGTCTGCTCAGAAGACGGTTCCGAGCTTCCCGGAGATTCTTGATGAGCTCGAAGAACTTCTCCACCTTTCCCTCCTCTTCCACGTCCTGCTTCTTCTGATCCTCGTTTTCTCCGAACAAATTAACAGCTTTCTCACGGCCATCTTCCATGGCTGCAGATCAGATTTCCAAAAAGGAACAAGATGAAGAAAGAATCAACAAAACAACGGAAGGAAAACAGAGGAGAGAAACGCGTAAAGAATTGGTTTATCTATAATAGTCCAACCAATCGACGAGACAACGGCTGCGATTCGTTTTGTTTAAATATAATAGTTGATTTGTAGCATACCAAAAATTCCGAAAGCCGACTGGGCGAGGTGGGCCTGACTTGACTCCTCGTCGTGGACCATGCGTAGGGGGCAATAAAGTAAAAATTGGACTGCACCATGACGCAAAGTGAGTGACGTCATTGAGTTGACGTGGCCTTTCCAGGAATTTCGAGGTGGGGGTGGGTGACTGTGACAGCAAGCGTGAACGTGTTGGGTTTATTATTGTCGGGCTGCCCCCATTTCGTGACGGTGCTGGCGTATGCAGTGTGACGTCGTTTGGCTTCTAATCCGGCCTCTTTTTGACTTCCACCTGCTTAGGTGTAGACTTATTTTTTTCCTTTTTTTTTTTTTTTTTTTTTTTGGCCGTTTACACACACCGAGAGAGTTATATTATTTTTTTTTTTTTTGAAATTTCAAGAGAACAACTTTAGAGACATCAATTTTTTTTGTTAATTATTTAAGTATAAAATTATGTGTTATATTTTAATTAATAGATATAATTAATTAATATAATAATATTTTATATATTTAAAAAATCGATAATTCTTATATTATATAAATTAATATTTAAATTTGATATTAAAATTTATATCCCTAATATTTTTTATTTTAACAACTTTTCTCCACTTTACTTTCACAAATCTTAAAGCTAAACTTGGTTCCCGTCTAAGTTGTTGAAATTTATTCCTAACCACACCCTTATTCTAGATTCTTTCTTTCTGAGAGAACAGTTAGAGCGACCTCATTAAAAGCAAAAAATAAATAAATAAATAAAGCAAAAAAAAAATACAAACAAAACTTCTTTAAAAAATTATAAGACAATCAATAAATAATGAATAATAAATAATATCAGTGATAATAAACACCACCCACTGATTAAATCAGGATCTTATAATATGAGAATTACAGGTTATACTACATAAATTTCTTACTAGTAAGTGTTCTAGGTTGCTTTCAAAAGATAACTTCACTTAAAAAATAAAATAAATAAATAAATAAAGACTGTTGTTTACTAATTTTGCAAAGAATTCATTATTCTCTAACAAACATTATAAGCGTTAAACCAAGTAAACAAATTTTATTACTCACCATGGAACAAGATGACAGGGTATTAATGGTATTTAATATCACGTACTAATAAAGATTAAATCTCAGAATACAAGATTTATAAATAAGAGGTATTATTATTGATTATGATATTCAACTCCTAAAGCATCTTTCTTTGCTGTGGGACTTAGTCTGTAGCGTATGGTATGACATTAAATTTCTAGCTTTGGAATGGAGCGACGGCGTATTAATTTTTATGTCTGAATACTTTATTCGCACTGCTTAAATAAGTCGTGGAATGCAATGCCTGATGCTTTGTCCCTGTACCCATTACTGCCACTTTTAGCAACTGAAATCGTCTGCACGTGGGTTCATGAGACAGCTCGGGCTGCGAAAAGGTCATTAGGCTTTAGCCCAAGGGCCCAATTACTCTACTAACTTCTTGGGGGACCCAATAGTTTTTCTTGCGTCCCCCCCCATTTGCCCAAATTAGCGGAGGAAGTTTCGACGAATTATCCTGCCCGAACTTGACTTTGTTGTTTTCCTTTTTGAAACCTTGTCTTTTAACTTTATGGAGAATTATATCGTTGTTAAGGTTAAAAGATTGGAAAATACCCAATTTATACTCTTTTTTTGATGAATAGAATAGAACCCAACTTTGACTATGAAGTTTGGTTGTTGCTTATATAATCTAATAATAATTCTATACCTAATTCTAACTATTTATATATATAGAGTTTGAATCTGTCACCCTTAAATTGGAAAAAAAAAAAAAATGTCTCCCATCCTTGAGAAGAAAAAAACAAAATTTATACTTTGAAGTTTGGAAAATACCCAATTTATACTCTTTTTTTGATGAATAGAATAGAACCCAACTTTGACTATGAAGTTTGGTCGTTGCTTATATAATCTAATAATAATTTTATACCTAATTCTAACTATTTATACATATAGAGTTTGAATCTGTCACCCTTAAATTGAAAAAAAAAATTTATACTTCGAAGTTTGGAAAATCATACTTTAACTATAATCTTTATGACAAATAATGTAGTCCACTTCGAGTTGATAATTTAAACATAACATATAAGTATTTAGGGGGGAGAGAGAGAAAGAGAGAGAGAAAAAAGGATTTTTAATTAGATTTCTAAAAGAGAAAAATCTTGCCTGAGTTGAATTACATATATTTAAACCCATGTTTCATACAAGAGATTAGATTATCTTTCTCCATCCCGTCACGAGCAATCGAATGAGTTTTGGGAAATGTGAAAGAAAAGAAGATAGATGGCCGGTGTTTCATTCAAGCTTTAGGCTTGGCTTTGCCACCATCTTTCTCTTTCTTGCTGCTCCTTTCTTCCTTCTTCTTGTTCTTGCCCTTTGTCTTGGGCTTACTGGCATCAGATTCGGAAGACTTCTGTTAAATTCACCTTTGTTAAATTTATTGATGCTTCCCTTTTTCTTCTCCTCTTTCTTTCTTTCTTTCTTTTTTTTTTTTTTAATTTTAAAATAAAATTTCTATGGAAGGACTATCTATTTTTTATTATCAATAAGAATTGTTGTTTTAGTTGTTAAACTTATTTTTCAACAATCCGATTTGTGATTGGGAGCATTTCTATGTTATGTGCTGTAAATTTTTACATATACATACATATATAAATCAAACTCTTAAAATTATTCCAATAATTAAATAATGGTTCTTACCAACTAGTTAGCGTGAATTTTAATGCTAAGAAACAACAGTTAATAAAACAAAAAGAAACTGATTAATCATCTAATAAGAAAAGGCTAATTGGTCATTAAAGTACACCTAATCCCAATTAGAAAAAAGTAATATAAAAGAATGAAAGGGGTTCAATGTATATTCATAAAGAAAAGAAAAACAGCCCGCTAGTTTAACCATAGGTCAAAAAAGAAAGAAAGAAAGAAAGAAAGAAGCAGCCCACTGGTTAAGCCATCGGCCAATTGGTTGGTAGAATTGAACAAAAATGATTCTCAAAACTAATTTAAGTGGTGATAGGTCACTATACATGATTGTATATAGTTTACCATAATTTACTTCTTTTTTATTATTATTATTATTTTTTTTATAAATTCTAAAGAATTAAGGAATAAAAACAGAGAGAGAGAGAGAGAGAGAGAGAGAGAGAGATTCTTTTTATGTGTTAAGTCAAAAAAAGGTCATCATTGATGACCAAATATAGGTCTCTTTCTCTACCGCTCTCAAGAGCCAGTCTATGGTAGGTAATAACGCATAACACTAGAACTGGATCAGATGGGCAATTGTAAGAGCCTACAGAATTAAAACCAATCACTAGCTAGACATGCCGATAATTTATTTCAATTGTCACCGTAACTTAAAGACATTAAATTTTTTAATTATATCTATACATAGAGTAGCCCTAGTCTTCTCTTTGAAAAAATAATCAAACCCTTATTACAAAAATCCTTATTAACTTCATTTGATTAGTCACAACCTTATTTTTAACCCTTGCTAGCCCAAATTGTAAACTTGTTCTTTATTAAGTTGTAGAGCATACTTAATACTCTACACATAGATGGTATATGCATCCATTAGTTTGTTTGTTTGTTTTTTTTTTTTCTTTTTTTAAATATATGTGAGAAAGAAACAAAGAGAGTTTGAGTACGTATGTGTGAGTTTCTCTTGTAATTTTTTTTTAAATCATCATACACGCTGTCTTTGTGTGTTTTTTTTTTTTTAATAATAAGTGAGATTAGAGAAAGAAACATAGAGTTTGAGTATTTGTAAGTTTTTCTTACATTTTTTTTTAATCATCATGAATTACTACAACGAATGCAATCTCACATTAAGGGTAAAACCTGGATAAATTTTACACGATCATAATTACTTATTTTCTTTGATGATTTTATTACTCTCCTTGATATAAATTAGAGCATCAAATCTTAGCAATATAACTATACTTAAAAAGGGGGGGGGGGGGGGGGGAACTCGAACTCTGCTTTGCAATTATACAGAAGTCGTAAAACTAGGTGAAGGTGAATTTAGCATGAGAATAAAGAATATGATAAGCTATAATTTAAACCGCTTTATTAAGATGCAGTACTTCTACATTAATATTATTACCGTTAAAATTTGAGGAAATACATATTCATGATAACTAACAAAGTAATTAAGCTATAGTGATAGGGTAAGATCCAAGCCGTCATTGGTACTACTCATCATCCGACGGTCTTCTTTCTGATCATCAGGAGCGATAAGTAATGAAGGAGAAGATGAAGAAATCCCAAGGGAATTAGGGACCTTAAACAGATTAACCTCTCCATTAATAATCTTAGTATTAATGGAGTCCTTATTCTTCTCTTGCTCCTCAGCCGTACCAGTAGTAGCAGTACTACCGTTCATGATCAGCTTCTTTCTCTTATCGACATTGTTGACATATTTGAGCTGCGAATACTGATCATGCAGATCATGATGATGATCAGGATGAATATTGATCTTTGGTAGGCCAGCGGCTGCGGCGCCATTGATCATGATCAGACGGTCGCGAGCCTCTCGCATGCTTCTGATGAGAGCGTAAAACTTCTCAATCTTCTGCTCTTCAGTTGCTAGTTCTTCTTCGTCGTTATTAATGTATAATTCATGTTTAAGCTTCCTCTTCTTGCTTCCATTCATATCGGCCATGGCGCATAATATTACTGGAGGTGAAAAATTAGGGTTGGGGATTTTTTTTTTTTTTTTTTTTTGGGTGATACTGAGATATTAATTTTGTTGCTTGAAAATTTAGAGAAAGTAGGACAATTGGGATGTTTCTAGGTTGCTTCTGGGTGGCTTCTACGAGAGCACCGTGAAGTATAAATAATTAAATTAATGAAAGGGGTGAGAAACACGTCACTCAGCTGCGTCGGCTCTTTTGATCATTTTCGATTTTCATTTTTATAACTTTTATATTTTTCTTTTTATTAACACATATATTCTTCTGGTGGAACCCAATTTTATGACCAAATTGCCACGTTCAATTTTTTTCTACTCCTTCCAAGTCCACGGCATAATTGGGTGCTTTTGGGAAGAAAAATACTATGCAATATTATATCAGTGATATTTAACATCATATTAATAGATAAATAAATCCATTAATAAGTCTTATATTGTAAAATTTATTCTTTATTAATAAATGACATTAAACATTACTGATATTCTCCGACATTACTTATATATGAATTCAAGGTAGGTAGGAGCTCAGGAGATAATCAGTGACGCCAACTGACGACCCTCCTCGAATCTGCATTTACGTCACTCACGTGTATATGTAACCTTTTACTTGTTAATATATTTATTTGTCCTCTCATTAGGTAGGACCTCATATTATATATACACACACACTATAGTAGGATTTGTTAAATTTGAAGCCTGCGATACAGAAGTAACAAAATTGCTATAGTTATACATCAAACGGTTGAAATCTGAAAATTTAATCTAATTATTAAAATTATAATTTATACCAATAATACAAAATATAAGATTTTACTGTAGAAATTTTCCTATTTTAAATTTTTTTTTTTTTAGTTTTATAGATTAGGTTCGGGATTCTATAGATTTGATTTATCACCAAATTAACAGGCTATTTACAATTTTAGCCCTGTGGATAGAGGTTCGAGTCCTCACCTGATGGTAGGCTACTGACTTATAGGTTTTGATACCGGTCTGATTAAATGAGAACGACAGTCTTTAACTATTTAAACTAGGTTTTAATTATTATGTGTATTTAGATATTATAAAATTACTAAAAAATTTATGCAAAATTAATAAGATACAAATTTTTTTGTATGGAGTTTTATGGACATCCATTTTATTGTATTTTAAAAAAAATCATTTGAATTTTGAATACGAGATCTAAGATCTTAAATCGCCTTTTCCATCCTAACGGGGTTTTCTCCGGCTCTCTAAATAATTTTCTATTAGTAAAACTTTAAATTATTTGTCATAAGAAAAATATGTTAATAAAGGTTGTTAGATTATTAGTAAAACTTTAAATTATTTGTCATAAGAAAAATATGTTAATAAAGGTTGTTAGAAAACTAATTTGATCAATGCACAATTATTGTATATCCTCCAATTCTTTGCTCTTTTTGACATTTGTGCGTAGAAAAGGGGGTGAAGACTCAACCATCTATGAGAATGTTTTCTTTTTTTTTTTTTTTTTTGGTTGAAAAGCAACATATATGAGATTAATGTTTTTTTTTTTTTTCCTTGCTGGTAAATGCATATATGAGAATGTTATTGCATGTGAGAACCCTCTTGTAAGAAAATATAATAGAGAAATAATTTTTTAACCTGAAAGTACTAAAGAATATTAAAAATATTGCTGTAAACCCATTACTAGTAAGGCATCTTTTCAAGGTGATATTGGATCTGGACCTACCTGATGTAGGAACACGAAACCCCTTAAAAAAGCTAGCTCATTTACTAAGCATCATCTAGCTTGTTACATTAACTAATAATCTATTATTATCTTAGCAAAACGTTTAAATATTATTATAAAACCGCGACAATGTCTTCTTATTGTGACCCACCAATTTTTGTCTTTCTAAAAAGGAGAAAAGGCAAACGGGAACAACACGCAGGCTCAGCTACCTAATAAATTAATAATTAGCTGCCACCATTTTTTTTTTTTTTTTTGGGGGTAAATGCAGGACTGTAACTGCTATAAGCAAATAATGTGGATGGTTTAGGCAAACGTCCAAGTCTTAAGTAGGTAATTAAATGGCTACATTTTTTGAGTTGAAACAAATATATAGCTGTTTCTGTTTTTATAAATTTTATATTTACTAATTAAAATAAATTGGTGAGTTTCATGTTTACTAACTAAAATAATGGATCAAGTCTCCTATTTCCAAATAGATGGAGTCTTTTTTCTTATTATTATTATGAATAAGAATGATCAACTTGATTAAAATGAAAAAGAGAAATAGACCATTATTTATTACAATTTCTTAAATAATATGCATGCCTACGGACATCTCTTAAAATTTTCAAATTTGACAATTTATTCTCTAAACTGTATGTCTTGACAATCAACTCCATAAACTTATAATTTTTTGTATGGTCAGTCTTTTTTACTTACGTTCATTAAATTTGAACAATATATTATACTTAACTTGAATGTGATAGCCAAAGAAAGATATTATTGATCATTTTTACTTAATTTCAGTATAAATTCCTTTTGAAGTTTCAAGATTGAGTTATATAATTGAATTAGATTCAAGTTTTCAGATGAATTTGTATTGAAACTAGATAAAAATGACCAACAATATCATTTCCGGACTATCTTGTGCAAGTCAAGTGGAAAAATCCATTTAAATTTTAACGAATGTAAGTAAAAAGGACTAACGGTGCAAAAAAATTATAAGTATTGATTGTCAAGAAAAAAAATTTAGAGACTAAATTATCAAATTCGAAAAGTTCACAAAGTATCTTTATAAATTTTTTTTTTTTTTTAACAAATTGAACTTGGGTGGTTTATAGACCATATAAAACTCAAACCAAAAAGTTCCAACAAATTCTACAACAAGGTCAAGGAGGCAATATTTGGGTTTACTAGTCATACTAAAATGAAAATTTTAATAACAAAAATAATTATGCGTCTATTTGGAGTATTTAGAGCATGAGTTCAAACTGATTAAAGTATAATTCAAATTGAGAATCTAAATTGAATTTGTATGAGGGAGAGAGAAATGAGTTAATGCGATGCAAATTTCAAAAAGGCGAAAAAATTTTATTTGAATTTGATTTGCATTTGGATTATTTCTAATCCAAATCATAGTTCTGAATAAGGGCTAAACATTTGAGAATAATTTGTTACCGGCGCGTCCTATTTTACCATTCCCAACCGCGGTGCGGAAAATAGTTCACAAATTTTACACGTAAAACTAAGAATCAAAATTGAAAATTTCATTTCAGCAGCCACATAAGTATATAAAAAATGATAAAAGCCCAACTATAGATTTTATTTTTTTTGCATCAAACTGCCTACCATAAATTTGATTCCAATTACTGATATTATTTGCAGGTAATTTTTAGCCCACCCCACACCACCCACACACACACACACCCCCCCCCCCCCCCCCCCCCCCCCCGCCCAAAAAAAAAAAAAAAAAAAAAGCCAATATGACATAGTATGAGTCGTATTCTTCGTGAGGGTTTATTGCCTTACAATACCAAACTCCCCAGGCTCCTGATGACAAGGTATGCTTTTTGCAGAAAGTACTTTTCCCTTATCCCTTTAGATATGTATCTATCCATATATAAAAAAAAGAAAATATATATAACCAAGAACTTACCAGCTGTGGAAATAAAATAAAAATTTATTAAATCCATAATTATAGAACAAAATGACAAAATACTTTCCCCACAAATTAATCTTCTTGGGATATATATATATATATATATATATACATAGTAATTAAACAGATCTTGGAGACATACTTGAAAAATAAATTACCATGATAAACAAATTGTATTATAACATATGCATATGCAACAGCAATATATATATATATATATATATTTATATTTATATAAATAGAAGTTAGAGGGTGAGATTAAGATCTAAACCATGATGAGGTTCTTCATTGGTAGCAATAATATTGGTTTGAGGCGGGATATTAATGATCTCATTGTTGCATGGATTGGGAAGGATCAAAGGAATCCCTTTGAACTCCAGCTCTTTTGTGAAATCCTCACTCTCAAACGACGGGACCCACCCAGTAGTACAGCTACTACTATTGATCATCTGATCTGATTCCACCGTCGTCACGATCATCTTCTTCTTCATCCTCTTGTTCTTCTTGATCTCCTCCTCCTCCTCCAATAACTCATGATCACCCCTCGAGTACTGCTTCCCCATGATTTTGATCAAACGGTTGCGGGCGTCCCTGTAGCTCCTAATCAGCGAGAAAAACTTCTCAACCTTAATCTCTAGTTCATCTTGCTCTGTTATAATTGGTTCCTCATCACCAAGTTTCCCATTTTCCATGCCTAATACCAATCTGGCTTTTAAGTAAAATCTTCTTTATATCTAACTATATATCCCTTCATATATGTGTATATATCTACATATATAGGAAGACAATTAGGTTTATAGAATAGCAAAAGACAAAATTACCCCTACAACCACTGATATATATATATTGAAATATATATATATATATATATATATATTGATACATTATACGAAATTATACCAATGTTGACGAATAAAAGTGTTCTTTTATTAGGAGAATTTTATGGTAGAGAAAGAAAAAAAATTCCTTAATGCTATAATACAAATATAAAGGGTCAAATCAACTAATATTGAATTAAAAATTAAGAAAACTTCAAAAAATTTTTGAAAATGAGATGTAATTTTCAAAATGTGCATTTAGTTAAAAAAAACTATTTAGAGTGAAAAAAAATGTAAAATTTAAAAATATATCCGCAAAAAGAAACATCAATATGGATATTATTTAGTTTCTCTCAAAATTTTATACAATTTTAAAAAAATCTATTTAAATTTAAAATAATAAAATTATAAACATCTAAATTTTAAGTTTTTTATAAATAAATATAAATAGTAAAAATTAATTTTAAGTTGAGAAAAAAAAGACCAAAAAAATTTTGGGAGTGATAGAGTTGGTGGTGCCTATCATTGTGATAGACAGGGTGGAATGTCCAATGTAGATGATGTAAAGATGCAATAAATTAGGGTGAGGATTGGAGATGCTTGGTGACGTATGTGTGATGACGTCTGATGGGGCTGCTAATTAATACACTAATTAAATTGTTAATTATTATTCTTTTTTGCTTATTCCTAAATGATAATTCGATCGCATCTCCACTTCAATCTAATAGAACGTTGGAAATATTCTGATTTCTGATTTTTTTTTTTTCTTTTCTTTTCTTTTCTTAAGAAAAGAATACAATGTGCGAATGGATATTATGACTTTTTTTTCCCTTGCTTTTCCATCAAATAATTGCTTCAAGATGGACGCTACAGAAACCTGGGTTAGGTTAATTACTGGGTATAATTATTTCCATTTTGAAAAATGAAATGTGAACGAGGCAACAAGGGTCATGTGATTTGACTGCACTCTCTACCAATTATTCAAAAACTAAAATATCCAATAACATGAGTTGGTGGCTATACCTTAATATTATAATGGCATTTTCTTCGGGGGGGGGGGGGGGGGGGGGGGGTCATTTTGGGTTCAAAAGAATGTTTCTCGAAGTATATAGATTTTTATTTATTTATTGTTTTAAAATCATTTGGGTCCACCTTAGTAAGTATTTGTTCTTGATGAAATTGATGATAGGCATTTCCAAAAAAAAAAAAAAAATGACGATAGCTAGGACAATGCGTGCAGCGCTGTGCAAGGTAGTTGGATTGATAATCCAAATGGTAACCAACATTCAAGTAAAAGGAGGGAAAAGAGCTCCAGAGTAAAGGGGAAAGTGCTTAAAGCAAGGAAAAGAGAGAGAGAGAGAGAGAGAGTACGTTAAAACGCTAGAAAGGTACACAACATATCGTATGCAGCTTTGCACGGTGGTCGGATTGATACTCCTCTCGATCGGTAACCTACAAGGAAAAAAGAGCAAAGGTTCAGCTCTAGATTAACGGAGTGGTACGTGCTCGGATTGCATGCAGGCTTGCTCGATCGCCCAATATATCCTATTATATAATTAGGTCCAAATAGGATTTTTAGATCTGCTTGCTTCATCGACATTGTAGTTAATCATTCCTATTACTTCTTACTCAAGCTTATTAATTACCCAGTTTTGCTGATCATCACACCTCTTACATTATTTTTTTAACATATTTTTTCCCCTGATCTCTGCATTGTTCGATTAAAAAAAAAAAAAAACTCTTTTTTAGACTTTGTTCTATGTCCACTGATCAAGTTATAAACATGAAAGTACTACTCTCTTCATCACGTGGTCTTGAATGGCGTGTAATAAATTTGAACTTAGTGGATATCTCTGCATTATTCTTGTATAGAGGAATAAATCCATAAAGTAAATGGGGAATCTAGTTATTATAATTTCAAAGTTGCAGCTTCCACCCCAAAAAAAAAAAAAACATTTGCTACGATGACGCCTTGAGAGTTGATGTAATTTTGTGCAATTCTAATGATAGAAAATGGTCAACTTGTAACGATAATTAAGAACTAATATACATACCTAATTAGTTTCTAATTATTTATCAATTTATCTCTATGTTTCTATAAACTACAAAAATGTTCTGTCATTTGAAAAATCTTATTTCAATTTCATCTGTTATGCACTTTGTTGATAGAAAATAAGGGGGAAAAAAAATACAAAAGTGCCCCCTAATTAGACTGAATTTATTTCAAAATTATTTATATTTTTCTTGAAAAATTTTTGAAAAATAATTTAGAGTATTAGAAAACAGAAAATTCAAAAAAAAAAATTTTTAACTTTTTACTCTTTTTTCGTTTTTAATGTTTTCTAAACATGTAAAATACTTTTCATAAACTGTGTACGGGTATTTTCATTGTTTTGCCTCATTCTCTTTATTAACAAAGTGGGTGAGGGATGAAAATGAAATAAGTCTTTTAAATCCTAATAAGATCTTTGTAATTTCTAAAAATATGATGATATAGCAATTGAGAATTAATAAGTGAAACTAGGAGACGTAAAAACGTATTAATTAACCCTTTTGTAATACTATATATATCGGTCTCTAAAGTTGATGCTTTGGTTCAAAATGTCAACTGATTGCTTGCAATTTCACCAGTAATTCGTACATTATAAAGTTAAATTGATGAATTCCTATTAAAAAATTTTGAAGATGCTACCAGGATTAAATAAACACACACCACCCCTAATAACACCATGCCGCCCCAAATAAAAGATAAGCTTTATTTGAAGACCCCATCGGGGGATCCACACCTTGTATATAATTAGTAATACTTGTTTAATATTGGTAAATCCAAATTTCACGGGCAGAGAGTTGATGCTACCGCTATATATATATATATATTCCTAAAATAGTAAAATACTATATAAAAATATCCGCATATATATACCTAGGAATATAGAGCTGATTGAAATAAAGATGAGCAAAACAGCAGTCTGCAGCAATCTATCTATCTGTAGATGTATATGCATATTGTATAGCTTATTAATGCCATACATTTTTTTTTATTTAATAATATATAAATTCGTTTCTTTAAGTGATTGGCCTCGCAATTACAGTACTCAAATTAATTAATATATAGTATACATACAGAAGAAGAGAATCGTGGATAATTGGAGGAGCAGATTTAAGGTGCATTAAGTGCCGTGGCGTTAAAACTAGTCTTTGATTGTATTCTGGGTGTCCTGTCCTCCTCAGTATAAGTCATCAGTAATCTACTCCTCCCCATCAGAGATTTATTGGAAAAACTGACAATATTTAGTACTCTTCTTTCCCACAAATTTTGCATTCACGTTCCTTATTATATATTCTTGAAGAAATGTCACAACTTCATTAAAAATCAGCTGATTTGTTGTTCTTCTAATTTCTGTGTGTATATATATATATATATATATATATATATGTAATTAAGTTGTCGCTTTTTATCTCCTATACAGTCCTTGTAATATATATATATATATATATATATATTGATTTATTTATTTTGAAGTGCATCAGCTTTCGGTCCCATGACTCTCCCCTTGTAGGACAAAAAGATAGCCAAAATATTTATGTATCGATCTATAATTAGTTTCCTCAAAATAAAAGGAAAAGAATGCTGAATATGAATACGTCCACTAGGTAAACAATCAATTACGGATCATGGGGGAAAAAACCATCAGACACAGACAGACAGACAGACACACACACACATATTTATACAGGGCAAAAAAGATATTAATAAATTCACCTCCAGTCAAAGCCAATTTGTAGTAGGGAAGATTCTTTTAAGTTAAACATCGATCACTCTGATGATCGCGAGAGTTCTTGCATTTAAGTTAACCATTCTAACAATTAATCCCCATCATACGTTAATTAACTTAAATTATATAGTCCCAAGAAAGTAAGGAAAAGATATTCTTCACAATCAATTTTGCAACATATATACAATTCTAATTTACATCGTCAATAAGTTAATATTCTCCTAACTGAATATCCCAATTATATATAATTGATGATGAACAAGAGTTTTATTGGATCGTTGATTCAGAACCCTTGTTTGAAGAAAGCTGATCTGTCCTACTTAATTAATTTTCAAATTCTAACAACTGATCTCTTAACTTATTCGTGTCTCCTCTCTCTCTGTGAGTGTGTGTGTGTGTGTGTGTCTCACATTCATCAACCACCCAAAAAAACAAAAAAAAAAACAAAACAAAAAACAAAAAACAAAAATCCATACAGGAAATTAAGTAGTAGGGACGTTGACATACATGAACCTTTGGATAGATGATCTCCATCTTCAACGTGGAATCTCTGTTGTCTCATACAGTGAAGAAAGATATAAATTATTTAGATCTGGCTAATTTAATTAATTTAAAGTGAAAGTCTTAGATCTAACTCTTCTTTAACGATCTCTTCTTTCTGCTGATCATCATCTGATCCTTTAAGAGGGTTTTTTAACTCCTTATCATCATCATCACGATCACGATGATCTTCTATGAAATCTTCACATCGGAAAGAGGGCTTCCACACTGCAAATTGCTTCTCCTCCTTGATGTGATGATCACGATCAACTACATCATGATGATTCGAGCCTTTCATCAGACGGTTGCGTGCCTCGCGTATGCTTTTGATAAGCGTATAGAATTCCTCAATCTTTTCTTCTTCCTCATCGTAAACTTGGCATGCCTTCCTCTTCCTGCTTTTGCTCTCCATAATTCTGAACCTTCTTTCTTTTCTCTCTTTTTTTTTTTTTTTTTCCCCTTCCCCCCTAAGTGTATAGTATTTCCGGATTAAGACTAGAACAAGGAGATATAAATAAAGAGACTTGTTTCCCGGTTGCTTCTTTGAGACACCCTGAACTGTGGAAGGGTCACGGTCATGTTGTTTCATCATTATGTTACTTCTACTTTTTTTTTTTTTTTTCTTTTTCCCCTTTCCTTTTTATTAAAAAAAATCATGAGGTTTCGATTAATTCTATTTCACAAGATAATGACTGAAATGCCCACCCTTGTTTGATACCAAATGGCCATATGCTCATTACGCGACAAAAGCATGTAAATATATAAATGTAAACATGACTATATATATGGACGTTTCTTTTGATAAAGGATGTTATTTACTAACATTTTTTTTTTGGGGGTATAATTCATGCGTGTTTCTAGATAATTATAGATTATAAACGAATATTTGATTTAATAATTTCACATGATGACGACATCAAAATTTGTACACTTGCGTCATTGCATCATGAGAGTGACGTAATTATCATATCCTTTCTTTTTCTTTTTCTTTTTTTGATAATTAAGTAATTATATCATAACTTTAGCAATATTGTTATGGATGGCATTTGTTTCTATTGATTCTTTTAGTAAAGTGAAACAGAGCATCTGATGATCATTTGTCTCTTTAATTAATTTCCCCCCTTAATATTGTGTTTTGGTTTAGGTGATCCGTGAGTTTACCTACAACGTGATGCACGACCAACCAACTTTAATTTATAAGCTGTTATATATATATATATATATATATGCATACATACATATATGTATACTTTTTTAAAAAAAAAAATATTCCATGCATGTAAGAAGTAAGATTTTTATAGAAAAACTTGAACGGAATATGTGAACCCAATTATGCCGTGAAGAAGACATTGCATGTGCAATACGCCTTCCTCATCCAACCAAATTCAACTTATAATTAGTACCGATGTTCAAATTCACGATCTAAATGGTGAAGTTAAAATTTTGTTAAAAAAAAATACAGTAGAAAAAATTTTAAAAAATATATATTTAAAATGAGATGTCATTCGGGAGCTTAGATAGTAATATATCACACAAATAGTATAATTTAGCACCATCAACAGCATTCACAAATCAAAAGCTACAGGCTAGTCATCCCATCTGGAACTAATTTAATGGGTGAAAATTGGGATTAAAGGTCTTAGGTCATGTCATGTTTAAAACTTTAAGGCATTTCTTTCAATTTTGCTACTAGCAAGTAAACTACACATCGTGACTTAAAAAAATTTTGTGACATTATATTGATACACGTTTATCTTGTATCGTTAGATTGTGCATTCAAAATGTATTTTATGTGCATCATTGGTGGTGATAAAAAATTTTCTGACCATAAAATTCCACACGAAAAAATAGAAATTAAAATGTCACAAATTAATAATTCGAGGACCAATAAAATAATTTAGCCTATTTTGTGACAATAGTTACCATTTAAGTTTATACTACCTTTTTTTTTTTTATTTCATGAAGAGAAAAAGGGAGAAAATATTTTTCCCCGTATAAATTCTCAAAATGAGAGAGTATAAATCCGATAGAGTTTTTGGATGTGCTGTTCTCTTTTACTGTGCTTAAATTTGGGCTTTTTGACAAGGTATTCAATTTGGACTATTTACACATATAACTAAATTACCACCATGCTTTTAAAAGATGTCTAAAAACAAATTTATTTGCAAAATTGAACAAAAACTGATCATGTTGTACTGATAAAAATACCTTTAACTCTAATTTAAGAAACTAAAAAAAAAAAAGTAGAATTTGTCTAAAGAAATAGTCAAAATAAAAATTTAAAAACCTCTAAAAACAGTCTTCTTTATTTTTGCTTATTTGAACCCAAATTTGTTTATGGATTACAATTTAAAATTCTCTCTTTATAAATAATTTTTATTTTATGTTGTTGATTTTTGTTGTTAATATTATATTGATGCAGTCAATATCTTATGAAATAATATTTTGTAAATATATATATGTATAATGACACAGTCAATATGAAATTAAAAAAAAAAACCTAAAATCATTAATTTCCTCCATTTCACAACTGCAATATTCTCTCATTTTCCCGATATTTTTCCATTTCCTGATGTTCTTTTTGTTCAATAATAATACTGATCTAGTCATTTTATTACTTTATATAATAATCTATTGTAAATATATTTTAGATAATTATCCATATTATATTGATCATGACTTTTCGTTAAATATCACCTGGTCATTATGTTGCTTGTTTTTCTCGTCAATATAATTATGACCTAGTCATTTTATTACTCTATAGTCTATAAAATAATTTATTGTCAATATATCTCTAATAATGATCCATACCATACTGACTAGCGCCAATACATACCTGATGTTTTAACAGGCATGTAAAATCACTCTAATCTCACATAAGGGAGATAGACGTTTAAGGAAAAATAACAAAACTAATCAAATAAAGAAAATCGAATAAAAATGCATTTAGAAAATTAATAGGATAAAAAAGGAAAAAATGATGGGATAATTGAAATTTTTAAATTTTTAAAATTTGAAATTCAGTAAACAAAATAATTACATGAAATAAGGAGAATTGTTTTTTCAATAAAAAAAACATACCAGAAAAAAAAAACTAGTTAACAAAGATGTCAAAATACGGACATTTCAAAAAGTAAATATAAGAATATTTTTTTTTCATTTAAAAAAAACGTCTCTAGACAAATATATATATATATATATATATATATATAACAAGTAAGGGTAAATTTGGAAGAAAATAATAATGAATTTCCAATTTCGTTCAAATATGCAAATAAGTTAAAGAGTGTTCATTTTTTTAAATGGGTGTTCCAAATTGACTATTTTGTGTAAATACTTCATTCAATTAAGCCCAAACAACATCTGAAAACCGTCATAGCAGGGACGGTGAGTATAATTCAAGAACACTTCGGGAATTTACTGTCCTTTTATTTTTTTTTTAATTGTTCTTTGCTTTTTAATCGTCTTCGCTTTTGTCGCTTGAAGATTTGTTTATTTTCACCAAAGTTACATGTCCTTTTATTTTTTATTGTAATTTTTCATTTGAATTTAATGTTTTTCTTTAGATATTACTAGTTTAATGCCCGTGTGTTGCACAAGAGAGGAAAATAAATAGATAAATAAATAAGAAAAATTAAATAACATTTAATAATAACAGTTGCTTATGATAAATAATATAATTACAATAAGTTTTCAAAAATATAAACCAAAAAAAAAAAGGTCATCAATAGTTCTCTTTGCATTCCCATTTCAAACCATCATCACCGTAAGCTAGAAAAACAAATTAACATAAATCAAAAAGCGAAAAACAAAATATATAAATCTAGGGAAAAAAAAAGTTAGAAATAACTTATAAAAATAAAAAACAAAAGAAAAGAAAACAAACCATAACTATATTTTACTCCATCTTTTTTGTCTTTAATTTTTTTTTTTTCAGGATCTCTCTCAATCATAAAAATATAAACTAATAATATTATTATTATTATTATTATTAAAAAACTTTTCTTCGGTGATGCAGAGATAAAGATAGAGAAATAAAAATGATCACGATAATTAAAAATAAAAATAGAAAAAAAAACAAAAGGAGAAAAAAAACTCAACAGGGAAAAAAAAAAGATCGGAGAAAAACAACAAAACCAAAAACAGATTCTATTATTTTTTTATTTACTATTTTTTACCAAAAATAAATAAATAAATTTCAGTTAGATTATATTCATGCAAAACACAAAAATTAACTATAACATTCAAAAAAACAAAACCCAATAAATGAAAAAGCCAAAAAAACCAAGCACAAATCGAAAAAAGAGAATAAAAAAAATTTTGAAAATCGGAAATGTGAAAACAAAAATCATTAAAAATTATAAAATAACAAAAATACGAAGAAAAGATGAATAAAAAACTAAACTTTAAAATTTAAATCTTAGAAAGCATAAAAAAAACAGAAAAAATAAAAGGAAAAAAAACTAAAAAGGGGAAAAAAAAGATTAAAGAAAAATAATAAAATCAAAAACAGATTCTATTATTTTTTTGTTTATTGTTTTTTACAAAAAAATAAAAATAAAATAAATAAATTTCAATTAGATTATATACAAACAAACATTGCACTTTAACACATCTTCAATGAATAAAATCAAAAATACACATTAAAAGTGTAACAATGTCCAGTTATTGCAGCTGTCAGAAAAAGCAACTACAAAAAAAGGATAAAATCATCCATAAATAATTTTAGAAGGATAAAATTGTCCCAACACTGTAGCAAGATGTAAAAGTAACTAAAGCTCAAGGGCAAAATTGTCGATTGAAAAAAAAAAAGAAAGAGTAAAACCAGAATAACACTGTAACAAAGGAAAAAAGCAACTACAAATTAAGGGTAAAATCATCCATTAATAATTTTAGAAGGATAAAGTTGTCCCAACACTGTATCAAACAGTAAAAGAGTAACTAAAACCCAAGGATAAAATTGCCAATTGACCAAAAAAAAGAAAGGATAAAACCGGAATAACACTGTAGCGAAGAAAAAAATAATTAGTGATGAATGGAAAAAAAGTCATTACATTATAGAATAAAGCAAAAGTTACTGTACATTACTATAGCTAAAGCAACGGAAATAAATAAATAAATAAAGCAAAATATACTGTAGATTACTGTAGAAAGAACAGTGAAATCACCCATTCGTTTAGTATATTAGTATAATATATTGTTGGCATGAATTTTACACGTCGCTTGTGATTTTGTAATTTGTTGTGTTTTAGTACGATGTTGTCTAATTTAACTAACGTTTTTCTTTGAAAATATTGCTTAAATAACCATTTTTCTTCATTTATTGATCAAAATGACATAAATTCTTAATTCTTTAGTAACATAACATAAATTTTAACTAATTTTAATTTAATTTTATATCATATTAATCTAATGTTAACTTTTTATGTTATTTAATATAATGATCTTTAAATTTACGTTTCATTCAAGTGCTTTCCCCTTTTTCTATCTTACAGTAGTTTTCTTGTTTTATGATCTTTGCAGTATGGTTATCATTTTTTAGTATATTTCTCGTTTTTCATTTCCCATCATTTTCGTCATTTCTGTCGTTTTTCGGTGCATCGTCACTTGATTGATTTTCGGTTCGATTGTCCTTTAATTATTTTTCTGTGGTTTGATTTTTTTTGGGCCACTTTCGTTTTTTTTTTTTTTTTTTTTTTTGTCATTTACAAATTATTGTAGTTTGTTTCTAGGTTTTGTTTTGTTTTGTTTTGTTTTGTTTTTTAAGTATATTGTCTTGTGGTCCCTAAATTTTTAACAAAGGTGTCAATTGGTCCATGAATTTTCAACAAGGGGTCCATTGGTCCTCTAAACACTTAAAAAATGCAAAATGGGTAAAACCCCAATAGCCGTTAGAATTTGGACGGAAAAGTGCATCTGCTTCACGTGATGTATCATTTTTTATGGAATTTACTAAAACAACCCTAAGGAAAATATAAAAAACAAAAACAAGAATAAAAACACCCAATTTTAAACATTATTCATCATCTTCTTCCTTTCAACACTACTATTTACCTTATCAATTTCAACTCAAACTTACACACCAAACACCCCCTACCTCAAACAAATTCCAACAACAATTGAACCAAGCCCAGATCTCCAAACCACGACTGACCCACCGGACACCACACACAAGGCACAACCTCCATGAGCAAACCCAACATCTCAAAAACCACCACTGACCGACCATACACCACGGCCATGAGCCACCGCCAACCCAACGAAGCCCTTGTCGCCGGCGACAAACATGATCTGCACAAAGAGAGAAAAACCCAGCAAACCTAGCCCAGATCTCCAAAAACCACCACTAATCGACCATCCACAGCGGTCGTGAGCCACCACCAACCAAGCGAAGCCCCGAAGACAACAACGGTGTCGAGTTCTGGTCGAAGCCAGAGTATGCCGGGTGGCTGACTAAGGAAGGCGACTACATCAAGACCTGGTCCCTCCGCTTGTTCGTCCTGATACAGGGGAAGCTCCTCTGGTTCAAGGACTCCATCGTCGGTCTCGCCTCCATTCCTCGCAGTGTCATTATCATGACGACCTGCACTTTCGAGCTCTCATGTACATCTCAGAAGCCATGTACTTTGTTGCCGACACCAAGGAGGAGGAGGATTGATTTCTGAAGTTTGAGGTTATTGAGGGCTAGTGTGAAATTTTTTTTGTACGACAAAATTAGGTTGATAGTCCATTTGACATCCGGGTTTAACTCCAACTAAACTGTACTTTTTTATCTTAATTTTTATCTTTTCTGAAAAATCAATAAAGTTTATAATTATTTTTTAAAAAGTCAAATCAACTCAAACTTAAAAATTTCAACTCAACTCAAACTCAACTCATTCACCATACACCCTATAAGTATTAGGGCAGAATTGTTATTTTCCTTGCCAATTTGATTGTACTTAGTCCTATAGGAATTTGAAATTTTTTCTGCAATTTAATCAAATTGAAGTAATGCAAATTTCACCCAAAACAAAAAAAAAAAACAAAAACAAAAACAAAAACAGGTGCAGAAGAAGATGCAGGGCCATTAACTTAGTGTCAGAAGAGACAAAGGAAGAGGAAGAAGAACAAGAACAAGAACAAGAACAAGAAAAAGAGAGTCTATATACTTTCCCAAAAGAAAGTTATTTTTTTAGTAATTTTCTTAAAGGTAATGTAGTAAATTCATTTAAATTTTAAGATCAAAATACGTTTCTGTCAAGTTTTTAATTTTTTTAATGGAGGTTAACAAAAATGATTGACTTACACTAATTTTAAGAGTTTGAGGACTTTTTAATCAAAATAAATAAATTTAGGTTTTGTTTGGTGATTCATTTTTTTTCAAACTAAAATATACTTTTTTATCTCAATTTTTATCTTTTTCTGAAAAAGTTTTTGTTTTTTTTCTGAAAAAGTTTGTCTTTTCTGAAAAATCAATAAAAATTTTCAACTTAAACTTAAAATTTTCAACTCAGACTTAAAATTTTCAAACTCAACTCATTCTCCAAACGAACCCTTAGAGACGAACCAGTACCTTCCCTAAAAGTTCAGGAAATATAGGAGCAATTTACCTTTTTTTTTATTTAGATTGTCGTTTCTCTTTTTATGCCGTTTTCAAATTATTGTCGTTTGTTTCTATTTAATTGTCATTTGATTTAGACTGTCGATTTTAATCAATGTCGTTTGTTTCTAGTTCTTTGTCGTTTGACTTAGACTGTCTTTTTTCTTGTTTTTCGTTGCTTTCACATTATAGTCTTAAATTTATAAATCTAAATGCATATGGTACATACCTCCTTCAGTAATGAACCGTAAACAATGGCAAATGGCCAATGTTCTGTCTGGCCTACGAGAAAACAATATATAAGTATATATCTATATATATATATGTAGATATATATATATATTTATGTATAACCCGTAGACTGGGCAATGAAATGAATCTACAAATGTTGTCACTCACCTATACTGATTCCTACCCAAAAAAAAAAAAAAAAAGAAGAAGATATATACACTGAAGAAAAATTGGTTACTATTCATTAACAATTGTGCTGAAATGAATATAGCGACGTCATTAAACTTCTTATATCCTCTCTATCTCTATATCGTTGTCAATTTCTTTCCCCTTTGTTTGGGGGGATTTGCAAGAATGCCCTAAATTTAGCACTTCTTTATAATTTTACTATCTATAAAAGTAAAGTTGATAATTTAATCATTTCATAATATTTAATTAAATAATTAAATGAAAAAAATAGTAAATAGACAAAAATACACATATCTCTTTAATTTATTTTCTTTTTATTTATTGGAAATTTTTTTTATATCTCCGACTCCATTCACCAACCGATCGTTAGTCTGTCTCCTGTTGCCGATCGGTCTCCAGTTGTCGGAATTTTTTTTTTCATATTTCAACAAAGATAATTGGATGTATCCTATTATGCTCGCTGGTCGCCAAATATATATATATATATATATATTTTCATATTTCAACAAATGATTACCATATGTATCCGACTTTGGTCATCGGCGTCGATGTTGGTCGTCGGGGAGATTCTATTAGAATCCAAAATAGATTATGATAGAATATATATTTTTTGGATTTTAACAAAGATAGCCGGACGTATCCAGCTCCAATAGTTAGAAAGATTCTGTTATAATCCAAAATGGATTATACCGGAATCTAAGAAGGCAAACTGGACTCCGATAGAATGCAAAACGGTCGGATTCTGATATAATGCAAAATGAATTCTATTATAATGTAAAATGGATTCTACCAGAATCCGACAAGGCAAAACGCATTCTGATATAATACAAAATGAATTATGATAAAATACAAAAAGGATTCTGATAGAATCCAAAACGGATTCTTATAAAATCATATAAGGCAAAATTGATTCAAATAGAATGCAAAAGGTAAAACGGATTCTAATTGAATGCAAAATAGATTTTATCAGAATGCAAAAATAGATTCTATCAACATGCAAAATGGAATTTACTAGAATCCGAGAAGGCAAAATGGATTTTGATCAAATCCAAATGGATTCTAATCAAATCCAAAATGTATTATGATCAAATTCAAAATAGATTCTCATAGTTTTTTTTTTCACATATCCGGTTCAATCACAAAATCGTTAATGCTTTTATTTTCACCCTACAATACTAAAAATTTTCCCAGTAAACAAACGGAAGCAAGAAACCGACAAAAAAATCACCAAAAAACAAACCAAACCAACAAAAATAAATTTTCTCGGCAAACAAACTACTAAAAACAATCAATTCATTCACAAGAAAAATAACACATGCTTCCAATGGATTCTATCGAAATGTTCTAGTACTTTTTCAAAGTTCACAACACTAAAATCATTAAATTCATTGTGCTTGTTGTTACACTTAGTTCTTTATCAAAGAAATGGTATGCACCTGGTTGGCGTCTTGATTGGATTGTGACCAATGATCCCAATAGAATCCTTAAAAAACTACGGTCCTATTTCTCTTTAAATCTCTCCGACTTAATATGTAATTATATACATATATGTGCATCTGTATAGGTGTGAGTGAGTGAGTGCATATAATATATAAAATACACATCACTGAATAGAGAACACAGTTCATCGAATCAAGCAAGCAGAGTGAAAAACAAAAGAAATTTATATTGATTTTCAAAACAGAAACTTCAAAATACTTTTCTCTATACATAAGTTTTGCATTCTATCATAATATGTTTTGCATTTTATCAAAATACGTTTTACCTTTTTGGATTTTGGTAGAATCCATTCTGCATTATGATAGAATCTGCTTTACCTTCTCGAATTCTAATATAATCTAATATCATTTTGGATTCTGATAGAATTTATTTTGTATTCTTTTGGTGACCAGTCGGCGACTAGCGACTAGTGATATGACGGCGGTTGGCGACCGGAGACCGGTCGGTAAACGAAGTCGGAGATATATGAATACTATTCCAGTAAATAAAAAGAATATAAAATAAAGAGATAAGGGTATTTTTGTCTATTTATTATTTTTATTTAATTATTTAATTAAATATTATGAAATGGTAAAATTATCAACTTAACTCTAATAAAGGATAAAATTATAAGGAGGCGCCAAATTTATGACTATTTCCCTCATTTTCTCCTCCCCCCCCCCCCTTTTTTTTTTTGGTTGGTTCTTTTCGGTTCTTCTGGATTTTTATGAGCAAAAACACTTTGAAGCGCATGGCAAAGAAATTCGTTACTTTACATGGCATATATAGATAACACAGGTACTAGTAATATATATCTATATATATATATATATTGGTAGTGGGTAGAGATGGAGGGTGGTGTTAGTGGGGTAGATAACAGATTCCTTTCTCTTTATTTTTCTTGTGGTAAACTTTAGGCAGCCTTCTATAACCAAATAAATAAATATAAGTACCTCTCTCTACATGTATATATATATATATATATATGTGTGTGTGTGTGTATACATGCGACAATATAAGCAGACAATGCTTATGGCAGGCAGTTAGATCTTGATCCGGCGCTTTATTAGTACTTTTTTGAATGAAAGTGCAAAAGAATACAAAAGCACTACCAATTAGTCTTTGGCTCTGCACCATCAGCACAACTGCAACAAAAATTGCTTTCCATAGCACCACAAAAATGCTATTGTAATATTAAGTAGCATTTTATCAAACGCTATATTAGGCCCCGTTATAAAAAGTTAATGCTACAATAGCATTTATTGAGTGCTATTGCTCTAAATCTCTATAGCATTTTTTTGCTGCTGTTTGTGGTTAGCTATAGCATTTTCCTGGTGCTACGTAAATTTAGTTATAGCATTTTTGTGGTGCTGTTATACTCTTTAGATAGCATGATGGTGGTCTTACAAAATCTAGATTGTTTATAAGAAAGCATATCGTTTAAGAGATGCCACAAAGAAACTTTTGCACAAATATAATTACTGTTGTTCATATGGTCCATAAAGAACAGCAATTTGACATCTCTGTTCAACTAATAACTAGAAACATATTACAGAATTTCATTGAGTAATCAACAATTACATAGTCTAGAATATCCGTTGATTAGTACAAGACAAAAATAAGTCATATTCTACTACACCAGTTCGATCAATTAACATTTGTTTTTCAACTATAAATCTAAATCCAAAAGGAAACTACAACATGTTTGAAAATTCCCCATGACCAGTTTTCGGAGCAGATCACAAAATCTATATATACTCTGTAAAGCCTCAAAAAGTTTCTGAAATAAGACATATCAATGGATATAAATAACTCAAAATAATTTTTATAGTTGCTAAATCGTAAAAGCTATGCATATTTTATTTCAAAAATACCAAAAAATTGGCCACAATTGCGAAAATATTCAGCTTATTGAATATTCTTTCTTTCAAGCAGTACTACCCACTAGGATATCATAATTTCCAACAAGCAACTATAGACTATCATAAAATAGTTAGGTGCATACATCTACTCTGTGTGAGACATCAATCAATCTGTAAAATAAACAGTTAAAGAGAACCCAAGGAAAGGGGAAAGAAAAAAAGAAAGATGTATATAAGCATCTCAATAAGTCACACGTTATTTGTAGTTGTAAAAATACAAATTAAGACTACCCTCTGTTTTCTCATTTTAACTAGTAGAGATAATTCAATGAAGTGGAATAGTGACATTTCTTTATGGAGCATGTAAAAGTTTTCTTATTAATGAGGTTAAAAAATTAGATTATATATTAGATAACTATTTGAGCAGAAATCATTGGTTGTACTAAAGAAATTGACCAATGCCACTGCTTGAAAAACTTTTTAAATTAGTTCAGATTAAAGGAGAATTAAATACTCTCCAAACTCATTTTATGATAACTACATGGAGAGGAACATATAAATAAAATAGTAAAGTAAGAAACAAAACTTGGAAATTATTGACAAGTAGCATAATTCAGTGACATGCCTGAGTAAAACATATGTATTGTTATTAGCTATATTTATTGGTGGAATATATGATATATTCATTTATGATATCTACCTATTGAGGTATAGCTTTGGCTGGCATCAAGGGAAGAGAAAACTGTTGCATGAAAAAAGCAAGTGCACTCGGTTAATAAATCAATCCATTCTCTGATAAGCATAAACATTTCCTTCTTATCCAAATGGCAGTAGCAGGTGGTTCCATGTTGAAGCCACTTGTCCTGTTGGTGAAAAATAACTCACATTGAAACCACTTGTCCAGTTGGTGAAAAATAACTAAAATTTAAGTCATAATTCTAATAAATCACCGGCAGTGGCACTTTCAAAAGATTCCAACACAAAATAAAAAATAAAAAAAAAGGGACATTCAAAATAAAAGTCAACAGAAATTGGATTACCCAAATGACAGCAGCAGGTGGTGCCATGTTGAAGCCACTTGTCTGCTGGCTGAAAAGTAAGAAAAATTTAAGACATAATGCTAATAAAATGAATAGCACTTCCAAAAGCATAGCAGAATCAAATTGAAAGTATATTCATAGACTTGGCAAATAGGACAGCAACTTGAATCAACAAATAAAGCCAAATACAATGTGAATGAAAATTAACGGGTCCCGTACCACTTAAAATTTAAAATAATCATATCACCTCTTCAATTTTGTTAGATACTCCAATGTGCACAAGTTTACTGAAAATCAGTAACTATCATAAATAAGTAAACCACCATGACTTCTACAAAAGAGGATAAAGTAAGCAATCACCACCCAAATAACCACGGAAGAGTGAGAAGCCAAAGAAAGACCATACTCAAGAGTGAGAAAGAACAAGAATAGCAATAGAGTGAGAAAATAAACGCATTGAAGGAAACCAATTCGGTCAATAATCAGCAATAGATCCCCTGCTTCATACAGCATGCCTGCTATGATCTAGGAAAGGGGAAGAGAAAAAATAAAAAATAAAACCTTTAAATTCCACAATGAATAAAATTCCCATAAAAAACAAACCCCACAATTCTCTAGATTCTCAAATCCTTGGAGCAATTATAGAAACAATCTTCCACACGTATACACAACAAGCTTCAAATCCAAATAAATAAATAATACCCAATGCCGAGTGAGAAGTAAGAGCCACTTCGCCTGTGGCTTGAATGTTAATGATTGTGGTGCAACTCCGCCTAATCGCCATTGTCTCTGTGACTTTCCTCACTCATTGGCGTGATGAACCCTGAGACAGAGAGAGAGAGAGAGAGAGAGACATTGCAATCCTTCTACGATGGTGGCTGAGATGGGACGCAATGCCTTTCTCCACCGTTTGCCCTGAGATTTTCAGATTTAAAAGCTAGGGCTTGCTTCCTTTTTAGTATAATAAGAAAAGGATGGGAAATCATATAACAAAGTGCCTCAGACAAATTTACTCACTATTTAATCAAAAATAAAAATAAAAATGAAAAATAGAGAGTAAGATGGAGAGAATTACTTCTCGTTTTTTTTTTTTTTTGAAAGTATGATAGTGACTATTTTAACATTGGATACTTCATCCCCTCATAATCCAAATAAAATTTAAAGTTTTTGGATGATAAGAAGAGGCTGTATTTGCCCCAGCCAGAACAGAAATTTCTTTTTTATTTTAATTTTTTTCCAGAGCACATTCAGACATTTTATCGAATAGCTTACTTGCATTACCAAATCATAAATGTTCATATAACTAGAAAACAAAAGACAACCCATCATTTAAGCATATAATTAGAGTTAATGCTTAATCTAACGGCACAAACTTTATTCCCTTCAGTTTCTGAAGAGTGTACATAACCAACTCATAAACGGGAACACAAAAATTCATCCAATCATCATATATACAACTAGAAGATCCTGATACATAACCAATTACTAGACCAAACACGAATATAGAAAGCCAAAAACAATTGATATATATCATTCCTATAACTTACACAAATGGAGTGTAGTTAAGCGAACAAACAACCAACCAAAAAAAAAAAAAGAGTCACATGGAGTGTACGTAGTTAGGATAAAAATTAAATAATTGGGGTAGCACATAGTTTTTTCATCGAGAGTGAAAATAAAATGAGAAGATGGAAGATTTAGAGAGAGATCTTAAGGACTTACCAGAGGTTGAATTCACTGGATTTAAAGAAAGAAAATGGGGGAGAGATTGGGAGTTGCCATTCCGGTTCATTGTGTGATCTTGGGAATTAAACGCCAAAGTCAAATTCACCTAAAAAATGAAAGTACAGAGACTGAAAATTAAGTAAATCGATCAAGCTAGAAATGAATAAACCGACCCATACCAATCATTCAAGACAGAGACCCAAGAATTTTTGATACCCTAACAGTTTGAGAGGAAATATGAGAAAGGAACGTCTAAAGAGAAATTTTTGAGAGAGGGAAATGTTTAAAGAATATATTTGGGAGATGGAAATTTTCAGTGAATATGTTTTTTTTATTGTTGGTTTGGCGCGGCAGTTTAGTGCGGGTGGTTTCGAAAGATCGTGGGAGAGAGACGGCTTTGGCGCGGTTTATCTCTTCCATCTAATTAAATTTTAATTTAATTTGAATTAAGCCCAAGTCCTATGTAACATATTTTCAAAACGCTATTAGCCAATGTTATCTTAAGGCCTTATTCTTGGGAGTACTCCCAAGTTATAAAGACCCCCCAATTTCTGAAAGCCCTTACTATTGGTTCATTAGAGGTCATTGGATGCTTTTTCAGTTATGGGATAGTTTTTGAGGATGTTTGGTCCCGGCCCTTCTCGATTCTCATCAGATATATATATGGAGTTATGGTTGACCATTTACATTTTATAATATTTCTTCGACGTGACACTATCCATACGCACACATATATATTTATGTACTTTTCTCGATAGAGTCTCACATCGTTTGGAAATGAATATATGTGATAGTTCATAAGTAAATAGACCACCTCTAAATTAATGGTATGAGGCCTTTTGGGATTAATCCCAAAAACAAACGAGATCCAAAGTGGATAATATCATACCAAAAAAAAAAAATACATGGGTTGTTACATTTAGTAATACTAATTTATTTATTTTTCTATCGGTTTTTAACATAGATGAAAATAGTACTCAGCATATCCTAAGCTTATTATTATTTTCCAAATGAATGTATGTAGTTCACAAAGATTGACAATATTCCGTAATGAGTCGGATCGAAATTAAGGAAAAGGTAAGTTGGGTGGGTGGGAGATACTGAATAGGATTTGAGGCCTGTGCACCGACTAGATTTTGGCAACTTTTTCAGCGCACGCAAGTCTGCCCCTTTAAGCCTCCCTCCCTCTCTCTCTCTCTCTCTCTCTCTCATAATACTTTCCAAATTCCCGTCCATGGACAACCCTCCTTCTCCCTGTACGCGTGCAAAAACAAAGGTGTGTGTGTGTATATATATATATATGCAAAAAGAATGATCTTGTGGGTTGTCCACTCCACTTCCCTCTCTTTCAAATACCAAAGTTAGTGCATCCGACAATATATATATATATATATATATATATATGCATGTTCTTCTCTTACTACTACATATATTATATTATATTATATCACATCATATATGTATAAACATATTTATTCTGTGTTTCTGCTCTGGATATAACTTTCTTTGTAGCCTAGCTACTTTTTGCACCAACTTTTCTTTATGTGAAACTCTTGTCCCGATCTCCCATAGGGTAACATACACGACAATATGAAAGTTTGGAATATTCTCCTTTTTCATTCGTTTTCAAAAAGTAAAAGGGTAAACACCCACACACATATATATGTATCTTAATTATGGTTAACTTTCTCATGATTCTGCTGCGTCCAAATCCTTGTTTCATCAACTTGTCATTTGATCATGACAAAATGTTGTATGTTGTAGGTACTTGAGGTCGCCATTTTGTTTTTGTTTTTGTTTTTGTTTTTTGTTTTTTTATTATATTTTATTAGTTGTTTACTTTTTAGTAAGAAAGGGAGAAGAAATTATGAGTAGATTAAAAAAAGGATTAATGATTTTTTCAAGAGATTTCCCATGACTTGTGCTTGTAATTAATTTTTTAGGGTATCGGTGTTAGTAAAATTATAGAACGAACAGGAAAAGCAATTGAAAGAAAAATGAAAATATCGAAGACGTTGAAGAAGAGTCGAGTCCCGTGTATCACACGGTTTTCTTAAAACAAATTTGTCTCATCACCATCGGTACACAAAGAACGAACGGCATCTGCTTCCTAGGATAAAACGACTTGCAAGCATCAACGACACACAACATTATTACCTTCGGTGAACTAAAAAACGTATCTGAACTCTATTACACAGAACCGCACCTAAATAGAGATATAAAGAAAAGTATAATCTTTTTGTTTGTATTTTTTTGTTTTTATTTGATTATCATATCAATGTTAATCTATTAGATCTATATAACATAGCAAATTTCAATTCATGGTTGTTACAATTTGCTGGAAAAAGAAAAACTGCAAAAGGTATCTATTGCGAGGCTAGCAAATTTGATGCCTTTCATGGTTTTCCATGTTGAGGATGCGAATATCCTGCACGTAGAGAGAACCTCTATGTTTAATTGATTATTGATAGGTAATTTTCGCAAGTGCACGAGCCGGTTCAAGTAATAAAGTGATGAAAAGATATCGTTCCCAACGAGAACTATATACTACTAATTATCGAATTACTTTAATCCCAATTTTATTTGAATAATAAATTTAGGAGATGCAATAAATTAAAAGCAAATTAAAATAAACACAAAGCACGAAATTAACAAGGAGAAATTCAATATTTTAGGATATCTAGGGTTTTCGATTTCACCGGATTAATCCTGCTCAAAACATCAAATTTAATCAACTAGTGTTTATTCCTATGTTGATGACAAACTTCCCTAATGTAATCACTAATCTTTCTCAAGCATTAGCAAACAACCATAACAAGCCAGTTTTCACCTCTCGGTCTCAAACTCCAAACCTATCATGATTTATTAAGAACAAGAAATTCATAGTATCACACAAGCCTCATAGATATCTCTATCCTATGACAATCTCATGGTATTTAATCAAAGTCTAATTTAACTATCACTTCTCAGTCTCAAATTGAATCACAAATCAATGAGAAAGGGCGCGCACACTTTCACAAGCATTAAGAATAGATTAAACACTCAACATAGATATGAATAAACATCAAAATTGAATTAAACCATAATGAATTTGAACAATCATAATCCGGCTACATCGTAGCCCTAGAAAAAGAAATTTAGTTCATAATGAAACTAAACAACATCCTAAATAATGTTCTAAACATGATGAGAAAAGGAAAAGAACTGATTTATGAATCGGAATTGTCGCGATCCGTCTCCGGAATTGCTATTCTTCTTCTCCAATTTTCCTATTGCTCTCTTCTCCTTTTTCTCCTCTCAAAATCTCCGAAAATCTCCCCCTTGGAACCCTAAAAAGATTCTATTTATAGCCAAGGATCGAAAGATTTAGAATTTGAATTTCAAATTCGGAGAATCAAAACAAATCTCGCAAGATCCCGCATTGGCGCCTAGGCCCTATTTTTCTGCGCCTAGGCCCTAAACTGGGTTTCACGATTTGCGCCTAGGCGCTACTGAAACAGCGCCTAGGCCTTGAACCCTCGGGTTTTTGTACTGAAAAACTCAATTCAAGCGCCTAGGCCCCATAAAATTGATGCGTAGGCGCCCAATACTCTTCAAAACTCAATCTTCACACCAAAGCATGCCAAATGCTCCATTTTAGCTCCAATCGCGCCGAAAAACAACGAACCCATCTTTTTACTTGAATCCTACAAAAGAGAATAAAACGAAGTGAAAGCCCTAAAAACAAATTGAAAACCAACAAAATAATAAGTTAAAAGTATCCAATTAATTAGTCTAAATCTAACTTATCAATTATCAGTAAGTAAATGTGCAATCCCTTATAAACCCTTTGGATCTTTAATCTCTTTCCGATATGGGACAAGAGTTTTTCTTCATTTCCTTTCTAAATTCTAACTTCATGGGTGTATTTTTAAAATTCAATTTCTCATTCACCCATTCATCATTTTAAGCGTATAAATATATGATTTTGATCTTCTCACAAAGAAAAACACGAATCTACCTTGAAGTGACACTAGCACGAAGTGAGTCCCGCTCAAATTCAAGCTTTAAAATAACCATTAAAATGGATTTTAATATGCCATTTTTCAACACTCGGTTATTACGGAGTGTGATTTGTGCTTTATAAGAAGATTTACTTATTAGCAGAAGAAATGGAGTCAAGATAATTGTAACAATGCATAGGTATCTGTGTAGAATATTCATACGTAATTTAATCAAATACACTACTTATATAGACATGATGAAATCTTTTAAAAATAAAAATAAGATACCAAAATGACCAGTAGCATAATAGCAAATAAAATACTTCTCTTATATATAAATAGAAAAGATATGCAAGAGCAAAAACCAAGCATATCTTTTAAAGTTACACCAAATCATGGCACTCCATAAATGGGGGATGAGCATATAGGAACCCAACTCCTACATATATGTTTTGACCATACTAATACAATATTAATCGGATTATATTACCATTATTAATATTCCCTTTTGAATTATATATACATGTAATAATAATAATAATAATAATGGTTTATAATAGAAAAGATGAAGCTAGCGAATTAAGGAATTAATAAAAGTGTAGTCAGCAATAAGCCTTGTCATTATTGCCCAGAACGGACTTAGGAACACCCTCCAACAAGCAGGAAACTGGTGGAATAGTGAGAGTCTGCAATTCCCCATAAGCATTCCAACAAAAAGGGTCCAAAACTATGTCCCCAACCGCAGGAAGAAGCTCGACCTCGGAGAGTGTCAAGTTGGCGCATGGCACTGCATCACTGCACCCGAAATGCATTGGTGGACTCCGGACATCGTATGTTCCCTTTATGTTGTCGTACAATATGTCCGACACAAAAACTGCCGATGTCTGGTTGGCACAACTCTTTGTCAGGCAATAGAATTGGTCGATTATGATCGGGTTCCTAACATTGTCCATGTGAATGTTACTGAATGTTACTCCAGATACCGCTCCTGATCCACCCTGCCATGTCTTGATCCTGACTCCGTTGTTTGACGCTCGTATCACCGAGTCTCTTACCTAGTGACAAAATCAGAAATTTTTTTATTGTTGTACTTGTACTATTATTATTATTTTTTTTTTTAAATTTAATTAAGCATGGTTATAATTCTCTTACTGTGATATTTGAAACGCATGCTCGAGAGTTGTGATTGCCTAGACTCCCAATGCTGAGGGGGGAATGTAAAATAATGTTTCAATCAAAAATATGATACAAAATTCTTGATCTTTTGATAAACACAAAATTCTTGATATTCTTATTTAGTGATAAAAATTACGGATTAGTGTATTTACCTTATTCCATGACCGGGTCCACAAGTGATGTTCCTAATGTCCACGTCATGACAACCTGATCCGATTGATACACAGTCATCACCTGCAATAAAAATTAAAAATAAAAAATAAAAAATAAAAAAATTAAATAAGCTTCTGGTTGAGAATAATTATCGGATAACTGAAATTAATTAGGTAAGGTTTAAGCCTAACCATTAGAAATTACTGAATTATATATTTCAACGCTATTAGTGTTCTCTATGTGAATCCCATCAGTGTTAGGACTCAGGGCAGGGGCTGTTATGGAGATGGATTCGATATGAACATTCTGACAATTATCGAATCGGAAGTGGAACTGTGGACTGTTCTTGATTCTGAGTCCATGTACTGTCAAGTTGGAGCTCATGAAGAACCTGATTGCCTGCATCAGAATTCAAGTTCACACTTAGCAAAAACTTTCTTCTTTTTTTTTTTTTCTTTTTCAAATTATAGATATTTGTCATTTAACTTACAATCGGGCTATCACATGGTCCATGCATTGTACTTCCCTTATTTCCCTGTGACATAAAGTACAAAAGATCATATCATGAGTACTTTTCTGAACTACAAATATTTCGAACATTTAATTAATGAATAACGATACACATCATGAAAAATTTTACCATGAACATAATGCATATTTGTCAAATTTTTAGAAGTTCTGAAAAACTGAAATCAATGTTTTGTCTCCAATTCTTATACGCCTAAAAAATTATACTCAAGTTTTATGAAAGTGTTTCAATAAATCTTTTTTCCAAAGGATAAACAGAGACATACGTTGTGGGGTTTGCAGGGTAGATCCCACCATTTCTGACCTCTTCCATCAATTAGACCACCACCTTGCAACGCCATTTCATTGATTCTGTAGAAGACGAGCCATTCACGCCTCCTGCTGTTCTTCGGCCACGAGTCAGGTCCATCCGGAGGCATTACAGTTCCATCAACCTTTTAAGTCACCACATTATATAGCAAAATGAGGGGAAAAATATTAGTTAATCCTATATTTTTCTAATCCAATGCTTAAGAAATTGGCTCAAATGGATAAATCAAAAGGCATTACCTGAAACACAAGGCTTGATTTACAGGGACCTGTGAAAATAGTGGATTGAATCATGAAGGAAAATCCCTTGGGAACAAGGATAAGAGCAGTAGAGTCACTCTGGCAGGCTGTGTCCCAGGCCATCTTGAATGCATCCGTGTCATCCGTCATGCCATCCCCGGCTGCACCAAATTTTCTCACGTCGAAAACTCCGCTAGAATTTGTTGGATTGTCGTCATTGTGAGGTGGCTCCGCAGGCTCAGGCTCAGGCTCAGGCTCAGGTATCATAGGATCGGGTAGCGGTGAAGGTGAAGGAGGTTGTGATATGTGTGATCCTTTGTGATGGTGAGAATGCCTTTGTTTCGAGTGGTGCCGCGTAGCTTCTATCAAGTGGACTAAGCAAAGCAGAGAAATGCAGAATAACAATAGAAGCAAATTTGACAAACGGGAAGGCTTCATATTTTAGTCAATAATATGCTCACAGACTTTCACAAATTGGGACCAAAATTGTAAAGCTCTGCTGCCACTAGGAAATGGACTAATTTCTCACTCACTGTCACTGAAATGAATAGAAAATCAAGCTAACTCAAAGGGATTTCGTTTCCAGTGTCAAAAAGGGTCATGAAAAAACACCCGAAATTTCGGGAAGTAGAAAAGGAAGTTTGCAAGTTGGTGCAAGTCAGTGACCACAATGTGAGAGTGAAGTATAGTAAGATACAGAACAAGTTGCCAAAGTGTTTTTTTTTTTTTTTTTTTTTCAAGGTTTTGAAACTACGGAATTAATGTGTATATGAAACATAACAGGGGCAGAATCTGTATATATATATATAATAGGGGATATAGTTAGTGGAAGCTGCTTCAAACTTTTAATGTGCACCTTACGTTTGTTTTTTAATAATATTTTGGGGGCGGGAAGAACCGACCAATTCCATATAGGCATTGGCTTTGGCCTCTTTTTTTTTTTTTTTTAAATAATTGTTTAAGTTGCTTTCTTTTTGGGAGAATGTGGAGTCTGCATATGACAGGTTCAGAAAAAAAAAAAATGGAAAACGGAATAACAGAAAAGATGTGATGGGGGCGGCAAGGCATTAGGCAATCGATAATAAGCTACCCATGTTCTTCCCATAACCGTCACTTTCTCTGGTCCCAAATATATGGTTATTTTGTAATTGTAGGTATAATTACCAATAATTTTGTATCTAACTCCATTAAAAAATATAACGTCTGAATCTCATCATCTCAATTTCATAATATATGCATACTTTTAGATATATATATATATATATATTTTTTCAAGTTTCAACGATGTTATGTATTACCATAACCACAGCACTAGTAATTTCCATTTCTTTGTTTTTTTTTTTTTTTTTTTTAATAATGTTTTCCCTTATTGTGTTTGTTTGGAGTTTAGAGTATGGACAAGTCTCATTTCAAACAAGGAAATTTGCATTATGATTTGACACTACAATTAATCATTATAATAGGCCAAGGTCCAATTACCAAATGAAGATTCTACAAGTAGTTAAAATGATCAAGCAGCGTGATATATTCAGATTTAGTGGGGCTGCATAGGAAACACACTAAGTACAATTCAACACAGCGATAATCTCATGAGTGTTACTAATTATCGATTAAAAAAAAATGTTTTTCAGCACTAACATTGTCTAGATGATAAACCTAATTTAGTCAAGGAAGTAAGTGTCACTAATTTGTTTTGTTTTTATTCAGGTGAACATCCATATTAATATTACTCGACGATATTTCCAAAAATATGAACCCTTCATATCTTTGTTAATATCTATACTTTCATAGTAGAAAAATTGTTGCATGGTCAAAGAAATTGTTCTTTTAAAGATTTTATATATGTTAGGAAGAGACGATCAAGGAACAAGCAAGGTAACTTACCATTCTTTTTTACCAGAAGGCGAAATTGAATAATAATAATAATAATAATAGTAATAATAATAAAAGGAAATTACCTTTTAGATTAGACAATAATCAAGTAAAAATGGAAAAGATAACATCCACATTATGACTAGTTAATTGATTCAAAGGGTACAAATTAGTCCTTATGGGTATCAAGTGGACAGTTGAATAGCCTTTAATTAAGAAGTAGACTAAATAAAATTGTGATAACCATGCCGCCGCTTTCTAAGTGATTTTCCAAATTGGATTGGAGCAATTGGCTGCTTGCCAATCCTCTTCACCTGTTTCCTTTCCTTGTGGTGGATTTGTGGCCCTGCCGGGCTGTAACTTAAAAAATAATAATAATAATAATAATAATAATAATAACCCATAAAATCAACTTTTATCTCAAAACCGACCAATTCGATTGTATGGATGAGAGCTTGTCATTATGTTATTTGAGTTTTAGTTTTTCAACCAATAAATGTATTATAAACTATTGCTTGTAATGCATTATCGCCACCTGAATATCAATGCATTATTATAAATTTAGTATTAGATCAATTGGTGATGCAATCACTATATGTATAGTGGTGTGAAATTCTCATTTTATATGAGAGTTGTACATCAAGTTTTGAGTTTTGGTTTTTGAGTGTTATTTATTATCAGTGCTCATCAAAAGTGTCATATATTAATACGATATCTAATATTTTACTTTTATCACGTGACATTATTATTCTGTTAAAATGTATGATAATCGGTGATGCAATTATCAATAATGATAAACAGCGTTGCACTTTCAACAAATTAATACAATGGATGTGGGTAGTATGCAGGCTTAGCCGAAAAGGTTCCAGTTATCTTTTTTTTTTTTTTTCATTTTATTTAATGTTTGGTTAGGCAGGCAGAGAGTGCACCACCAATTCCACTTAGGAACATTTTTTTTCTTTCGCCGACCATTTTGATCATGCAATGTCGCATGGATGACCTGCTTCTTCGGATAGACATATGAATATATATATATATATATGTATATATATTGATCATCAACTTCTTCTTCTTCATCATCTTTCTTGGGTTTCTTGGTTGCTACTGCCACTTACGTATACCTCAATCATGACCAGGTCCACTTGGGATCTCCTCTTGTTTGGCTCAAATTGGGTTGGTGGGCGGCTGGATTTCTATCTTCAAATATATATATATATATATATATATATATATATATATACACACATTTAAACAGAATATTCACCTAAATGATTCTCCTCCACAAGCTATAAACTGAAGATTTATGCTTAAATTTTACTTTGTTGTCATGTGTGTGTATGTTGCACATTTAGAGAGAGTAATTTTAAGAGGACGAGAATATGTATTAGTCAACGAAATCTTCCTTAGTGTGCTTCGCAACCAAATCATGTTGTGATGATACACACGTTTTGCGTGTCACGGAGGAACACAAAAGACACACGAAGAATTATTGACCAAAATAGAGAAAAACGACAATTGCAAGAATTAACCACATGGAAAACACGACTTTTGCAAAGAAACTACGATAACCTTGATAAATAATAAAAGTACAAAACAATATTTAGATAGAAACGAAAGGAGTCCATAACCATAAGAAAAAGAAAAGACAACAAGAATAAAGAAACAACTTATTCTGGTGGACTAGCTCAATAGATGGGAACGGCTTTAGGTTTCCTTTAATAAAATGAATGTGCAAAACCTCATTCCGCCAAAATAATAATAATAATAAAAATAACAATAATTGTTAAAATACGGTGACTCGAATTCTGTTTGGTTCAATTCAAAAAGCTAGCAGTATGACATATATGGTGGAGCTATAATTATGCTTTTGCTGTAGCCGCTCAAAACGCATCTCTCTTATATCGATTTTTAATATAATGGATTTTCTTCTTCTCTATCCGTGATTTTTTTTCTGTCTAGGGTTTTCCGTGTTTTTTTTTTTTTTTTCTATTGCCTATTCTCGTTATTTCGTAGTAATAATAATAATAATAATAATAAACAACTAAACGAGAATCAAATTATCAACGACACGGCAGAAACAAAATGACTGTTTATACATTATAGAGAACCGATTACGAAATTAATCAACGACAATAAAGGAGAAAACGACATTCATTGCAGCAACAACAATAAAAGTGGAAACGATTAGAAAACACCAAACAGATTAAACGGAACGACAATGATAGAAAATAACACCACACATGAAACGACAAGAAGAGGAAAAACAACAGGAAGATGAATAAACGACAATAAAGAAGGAATCAGCAATCAGCAACAAGATAAAAAATGGTGTTGACCATTAAACTAGAGTAAAGGGAACAGCCAAAAACTGAACAGAAGACAGTAATAGAGAAGCAAAATGTGCCGACAATCAGTCACTTCAAGAAACGACAATCAAAGGAAAATGAACGATAGACACCGACAGGCCACAGCCTAAAAGCTATAATAAATAGACAAAGACAACAATAGTACTTTCTTCACCCGGTGGACAAAGAACACAGAAATGGGAAAACGATCATCAGAAGGGTAAAGTGGAGTAGAGAACACAATACAAAAGCTTTCCCAAGCTGGCCTCCTTTTTTTTTTTTTTTTTTTTTTTTTTTTTTTTGGGGGGCTCAGACATCCCAAGCTGCTAATTAGCAAGGACGGAGGGAAAGTGTGACCGGGGGAGCTTAAGCCCCACTCACTTTTTTGATTTATTTTGAAAACCATATATAAATAGGTATGATTTTATACTGATATGTACAAAAGGCCCTACTAACATATCAGTAAAATTGAAGTTATATAGCCAATTTTGTTCAGCCTCCACTATAACATATCAGTCTAATAAAAGTTACAAAGCTCATTATATTTAAGTAGTCAAAGACCCCATTTAGAAATAAATGAAGGCAAATATATATATATATACACACAAACATATACCCTAAGTTAACCTCACTTCCACAGCAACATTTTCAAGGAATGAAAATTGTAATACATTAATGTAATTAATTTTGTTGATCTTTTGCTTTCATTTATAGCCCCCACTAACCTAAATTCCTAGCTCCGTCCTTGCTAATTAGTGCATTGACATTGTGTATACTTTATCAACAAAACAAAACTGTCTATCTTTTTTCTCTTTTTTTTTTAATTGAAGTCTAGAGATCTTATTTCCAAGGGTATTTTGTCATTTAGTCCCCGAATTATGAATATCACGTCATTTTGGTCCTTGAACTTTTGATTTTGACAAATTAATCCCTAAACTTTTAATTTTTGATAGTTGTTGTCCCTCACTAAAATTGAAAGTCGATTTCTGAAATTTAACATAGATAATTATTTTTCTGTCGCATAATAACTAAAACTTTTAAAGCAATTATTACAGTAAATTCAAAATATTGTAGTTTTTAAGGGTTTTAAGACGAATAATAAGGAAATTTTTGTACTTAATGTAATTACTTTAGTAAAATTTCATGTTAACATGGAGTTACAACATGATTATATACACTAAATTTAAAAAGTATTTTATCAATTTCAATATCAAGGACAAAAACGATCAAAAATCAAAACTTCAAGGACTAATTTTCCAAAATCCAAAGTTTAGAGACTAAAACAACAAGATCTTCATAGTTCAAAAACTAAACAGACGAATTTTCGGATTTTCAAAAGCTTTAAAAAATGAAGTTATTTTCGATTAATGATGTTTATCCTTGGGGTCCAATATGAAGCATAAAAAGCTACTAAATGGAATATTACTATCAAACAAATGACGAATTATTCTTTTTAAAATATATAATTCGGAATAATTTCAGAGATGGAACACGTTATCTTGTTGCCAATCTTGACTGAAGATCCCATCCTTCCCAACTTTCTTTTGCACTCGTTATTGGGAAGATATACCAACTTGGAGTAGAATTTAGACATTAGGTTATCTTTTTTTTTTTTTTTTTTTTTTCCTCCTTGTATTCCCCCACCCCACCCCACACCGCGCGCGCGCGTTTCTCTTCTTTTTCTTTGTTACTATTTGAAAATAATAATACTAATTAAATTCATGGGTCAAACACCTAGGAGGAGCACATGAAGCAGAACTTTCTTAATCTGACTAATAATACGTACAAAATAATATATAGAGTACAAATGTTTACATGTAACAACAAATAAAGGTACTAACAAATGAACAAGGTAGACAGATCACAAAAAAGCAGATTACGCAGCTTCGAATTATGAGCAAATTAGAATTAAACCACTTGCGCTACTTTTTCTACGACATAAAAGACCACCTTTCCCCTTCTTTTTTTTTTTTTTTTTTTTTTTTTTTGGGGGGGGGGGGTGGTGGTGGTGGTTGTTGTTCTGTGACTGCGAGACGCAGACAAATCAACTAGGAAGAAGCGAGGAAGCCACACTGCTTTTTAGCATGATCTGGAATCAGCTTTACAAGCATCTCCGCTGGTACACCCTTCAGCTCTAATTCATATCAAACACCATCAAGTTCAATAATCATCAGCTTTTTATATCTAAAAAAACATCAAACAATTAAAATAGTCCAAAGAACAGCACAACAAACTTTGCTTCTTACCATGAGACTTAAAGTTAAATAATGGGGGAAGAAAACGTCCGTTTGGCAGGCGGGTGTTCAGGTCTCGTAACTCATCGAAAAATGGATGAACTAAAGCCTCCAACTGCATTATATTACAAGTATCGTAACAAAGCAAAGCTTCACACTTCAAAGCATGAAACAAACTACACCCCCATAAAACTTGGAATAAATATGAAGCACTTGTTAGATAGCAGCCCAATATAATACTTACAGCTGTGCTTCGAAGGTTTGGCGAGTACTGCAATAGTCTTGAGACAAGATCCACAGCTTCAGGAGGCATGCGCTTGTGGAATATCTGTGTTCAATGAGACCATTAAGTCCTTTTTTTTTTTTTTTTTAATTTTTTCAAGGAACAAAATCTAATGTAAAAAAATCAGTATACATTATTTTGGGAAAGCAAATACCTTGTGCCACGGATGAGCTTTAATTTGAGGAAATTTGAACTCTGTGTAGTTAGGATTCATGCACTTGATTTCCTCCCTTGTTGGGGTACCTAACACCTGCATGGGAATTTCGAAAAATTGGTCAATACTTGATTTCCAGCTATTTATCATATGTCTGCTGAATAAAAACATCACATTAATGTTCACCTTAATTATTTCAACAAGCTGATCAACTCCACTATCTCCAGGAAAGAGAGGCTGGAAAGAGCAAACTAACTACTTATATTCATTTTAAAAGAGAAAATCAAAGATAAACAAAATCGACCACATAGAAGCATTACACTCACCTGTCCGAGCATCAGTTCAGCTAGAACACAGCCAGCAGACCAGATGTCAATTGCTGTACTGTACTCAGTTGCCCCAAATATTAGCTCAGGTGCTCGATAGTACCTAGAACAGATGTAAGATATATTTGGTTCCCCTCTCACCTGCCAATTTAAAACTGATTTTAGTATTATAGGTCATCAGACAAACTACATTGACTCAAGGCACAATGCAAAGAAACAAACCAAGACTTTAGCGCTTCCAAAGTCGCAAAGTTTGAGTTGGTGAGTGTGCGGATTGACCTGTTACAGACAACAACATAAAGACAATCAGTTATGCTAATTGCCAGATTGAAACACCTCAAAAGAAGCTAATTATGTATACATTCATTTCTAGATACATACTTGTAACAGATTCAACTAACTTATGCAAACACGTCAGTAATGATGAAGAGTACAATAATGATAAATGCTGACGTACCAACAAATTTTGAGGCTTTATGTCTCTGTGACATACTCCAATGCTGTTGTGAATATAATGAAGTGCTCTACATATCTGGAAAAGAAACAACATTTGATTTGTGTAAATTTCATTATCTATTAATTAACAACCTCCTGTTTCTTATCAGCATTCAGCCAGTAATGAAAACTAAAACATATTACAAGCTATAAAGTCCCAAATTTTTTTAGTTCCTAAAATGATAGGAGCAAGCAACTACAGCAAATCATGACATATACCTGGTAAGAATAGAGTTTAACATATATCAATGGCATCCTTTGATTCATCTTAGTGTAGTGTTTGATCACCCGATGGACCGTCTCAGGGACATACTCAAGAACAAGGTTAAGATAAAGTTCATCCTTTTCAGTAGTTGAAAAGAAACAGTGCTTCAAAGATACCGCATTCGGGTGGTCTAGAAGACGCATAGTTTGCAACTCCCTATTCTTGTACCTCTTGTCTTGAAGAACTTTCTTAATGGCAACTGTTTCCCCTGTTTCCAAGCACTTTGCCTGCAGAATCTCAATAAAGCATCACTTGGGATCTCAAGCAAAATTACAAAAATAAAAATAACCCAATCACGGCCTCAGTCAGTTTATAAATTTATTTAAACTAAACTCACTAAAAGCTGTGCCTCTGTAATCTAGCTACGCACCTGGAAAACTACTCCAAAAGATCCATGTCCAACAACACGCTCAGCCATATAGCTTATCGTCTACAATCATCAACGGAATTTCACATCAGTATACTGTGAGATTTACAGCAATCAAACATATATATATCCATAACAGAAATAACATGTCAAAAAATAACCTGTTTTGGTTGGCCATTCTTTCCACCAATTGTAGTGACTATAATGTGACCCGTCTCTGTCCCATTGCCATTAACAATGGTTGCTTCCACTTCCTATAAATGAAGTCACGAGTATTAATTAAGATAAAGATCCTGCTTCACTGAAATCACCAATTCATAATCTAAGAAGAGAAAAGAACCACTAGGATTCAGGTCGGGCGACAAGAAAAAGAAGCACTGTTTACCTTTTCATCTCTAATTTTCATATCATTCATCTCATCAGGCAACCTATCGACACCAGCTGCGTTCCCACTGGATTCTCTTACAACCCCAGAAGCAGGAACTACGCTTACAGATGCCATCGGCTCAAAATTAAAGAAAGAAAAAATAATAAAAAATAAAAAACTCCCCAACAATCCTCCTCTGATCTCAATAAAGTAGATCAATAACCTACCTGCAAAAATACAACGGATTAATGGCACATGTTAGAATAGCAAATGACAGAATAACACCAAGGAATACATAATAGACCTGCAAACATACATAACAAGAAACAACTGCATTTAAATTTCACAATAATAAAGTTAAAATGTTCACACTTCATGCAAATGTTTTGGAAACAGCAGTGACAAATAAAGGCGAAAAGGGTCAACGAAAAAAGCTCGACTTAAAGAAATTACAAGTTCTATTTCAAATAAGCAACCAATTTAAAGTATAAACTAGCCTGCTACAATACTCGGTACTTGACCCAAGAACTTAAGAGGAGTAAAAATGCAGAGGAATAAAGTGTTGAAAACATACACAACTTAGAGTGTTGAAAACACACACAACTTAGGAGATAATTGGGCTTATTTGGAAAATTTTAAAACTAATTTGAAACAAATATAGATGAATAAATAAATAAAACTTAATTGTTTTGGTTTTTCTTTTGATGTTGTTGAAAGCTAAGTGAAAAAACAAAAAACAAAAACACAAACTTGAATAAAAGTACCAAAATCAGCCTAGTAAAGGAAGATGGTAAGAGCTGCTTTTCCGGCAACGAAACGATCGCACATGGTTCTTCGGGTAAGACATCCAACACAGCATAAAAAGAAAAAAGTAAAATTGGAAAAAACATTTTTGAAAAATGAGAAAATAAAAAAAAGAAACCCTAGATAGAAGGATCTAAATCAAAATGGGGGAAAATTGTTGAAAAATAATGATAGCAAAACCTGATCCAAAAGCCAAACACATGAGAAACACAGAAAAATTCAGATTCCAGACCTAAAATTACCAAAAACGAAAAAAACAAATAGAACGAAGAAAAAGACGAGAAATTTACCAACGATCGAATCGGAAAACGAAGCGGAAGAGGAGTCGTATTCATGACCCGAACGAAGGGTGAGATGGATCGAAGAATTGAAAACTCAAAAAATCAGGTCAGAGTTTTGCAGGAGATTTGTTCTTGTTCTTTGGGAGGAAGTTTTTTAGAGAGAGAAAAGGGAGAGAGAGGAAAATGCAAGGTGTTTGATTGATTGAATGGGTAGTGTGAAAAACAAAAGACAGTTGGGGGTGTTGGCGAGGTGGACAGACGGTCAAAAAAAAAACACACACACACACACACCGAAAGGAGGATTGCTCAGCCCCCCAAAAAACGTGAACGAGTTTTTTTTATTTCTTAAAAATTAAAAATATATATATATATATATTAGTAAATTCAACTTTAATGGGTAATTGGGTCTTTCTCTCTCTTCGTAGTCTACACTTGCTTGCTCTGTAGATTCAACTTTCAACAGCCTTTTTTTTTTTTTTTTTTTCCCTCTCTCGCTCTCTCTTCTCCCGCTTTTTGACCGTTCAACTCAGACCATGCTCCCTGGGCCCCACCTCCCTCTCTTACTTTCAAAATTTTCTTTTTCATTTATTGAGGCTGTTGCCAATGGCTAATGGGCTAAACTTTTGATTATACGTTGGAGTGTGGTTTGGTATTTAAATTTAATTTTAATTAAATTATATTTTTTTATCTTTTAATTTTTATTTTTGTTTTAAATTAATAAAATTTATTATTAATTTTAAAAAATTAATTACTTTTAATTTAAAAATTTTATCTTTAATCAATGAATCAAACACAAGTGATATCTTAAAAATAAAAAACAATAATTATTTATGTCCATCATGTTAAAGTGAAATCCATGATTTGTTAGTTACATGTATTAAAAAAATGGCTGAAATATTAACAATTTTTGTTGCGTAATTGTCATTAATTTTATTTAATTTTATTTGAATATGATAGTTTGTTAATCTAATTTTAATTCAAAGGTGAAATTTTTAAGAATTAATTGTTTTATAAGTTTTTCACCAAAAAAAAAAACAACAAATTTAATGATATTCATATAAATAATAACACACATAATTTTAAAAGATGTATCCACCATGAAGATCTTCAAGTAAAAAAATTTAATAAACCTATAAATAAACATATTACGATATAGCTTTCAAAAAATTAGTAATCGAAAAGAATTGATGACACTCATACATGTTAAATTTTATTTCAATGAAAACATATGATTGTAAATTTTTCACCAATGTTAATCAAAAAAAATGTGAATTCCCTTTTTCGAAGTAAACCGATCTGAAGATGGTTACTTTCGGGAAGGGGGAAAAAATTCAAGACCGTAACTTTCACTAACAAAAAGAATCCTGGATTCTACGATTAGACCCCTAATTTTATCATTAATGGGATTTAAAAAATATATCAATAAAACATAGAACCTATTACCAGATTATTAATTTACAAAACATTTCAAAAACTATATTAAAAAAAAAAATCCTACTGCTGCCGTCTCTCCTCTGATCACCCCGGCCACCACCCTCCTGATCTCGTCGCCGCTGAAGAAGCATTTGCATTAAAAATAAATAAAAATAAAAAAAAAAAGACAGAAAGCTTTAAGCTTCTGTGTCGTTCGTAAAATTCATCGAGGAGGCCGGAGGAGCTCGCGCTGCCGTGGAGAGGGGCAGTTGGATTCGCGTCGACGTCGGACGTTACTTAACAGCTTCGTGAAGCACTCGCTCGATGCTGTGGGCGTAGATCTCGTTCCCGGCTGTGGGGGTGGGACGGGAGACGACACTACAGTGGCAGATCTGGTTTCACAGATCGTGCGTAGACAGCTGGGTTGCCACAAATCTGGTTGTTCGTCTTCGTGTTTATCGGGGTGCCATCCAAGTTTGGGTTTTTCCTCACCGTTTGCCAAGAATTGTTCTTTGTTTTTCTTTTCGGTAGATGCAATTATTCTTTCCTGAGATTTGATGAGTTTGTTGTAATTCTAGTTTTTGATGGTTCCTCCATGTTTTAATTTTATTTTGAACTTGTTAATGACCATTAAACTTGTTTGGTAATCAAGTTTTATTATAATTAAATTATATTTTTTCATCTAAATTTTTATCTTTTTCTGAAAAATCAATAAATTTTATAACTACTTTTTAAAAAATTAACTCAATTCAAATTTAAAAATTTCAACTTAATTCAAACTTAACTCATCCACTAAACACCATGTAAATATGCAAAAAAGTAGTACTTCATTAAATCGTATTACTGTCAAGTAAGAGCACAATTGAGATCAAAGATTTGGCTTAAATTCCAACACCAAAGGGAAGCAAAATCCTGGAAAAAAATTATTATTAAGTTAGTAGAGTGTGGAATCCGATTACAGCAACTCCACCTCTTTCTCAAGGTATTAATTTCAGATCATTTGTGGATGATCTGTGGATGAAGAAAGGGGAGTTCATCTGTGGATGAAGAAAGGGGAGGGAAAAAAAATAGTTCATATTCGCCGTTCGTCTGCGGTTGGTGGGCTTGCACTTCCAGTTGAAGAACAAAATAATCATGATGAAGAAGGGGGAAGAACAAAATTCTCTGTTTTGTTCTTCTTTTCTTTTCTTTACTTTTTTTTTTTTTTTTCAAGTGCAATCACATGTAAGTGTTCTATTGTAGTTTTGGTATATCTTTTTAATCTAAACCATTTAAAACTGATCATAGGTAAGCATTTTTTATTCAATCGGTGGGAAAAATGTACGTCGCCCTTACAAATTCAGCCATAATAAATATATTAAAAAAAACAAACAAACAAAAACAAAAACAAACAAACGACAATTCATATCTCAAAGAAAAAACAACAATAATTCAAGATGGTCTAACAAATTGAACACTACGCTACCGGTCTCCTTTTTCTCTCTTTTTTGGTTTTTTAAAATGTTTGTCCTTATTGGTGTCACCGGAAAATTGCATTAAATAGAGTTGAATTCTTGTTTGATTAAGGAGAAAAATAGTGGTATAATCTTTTTTATATATTGTATCAATAAAACTTATTTTTTTAGTCTATTCGATTTATTTTAACAGTTGAGATTTTATTTATGTATAATAATAATAATGTATTTTAACTCATAGTATTATAGATTAAGAAATTAAAAGAAAAAAATCAAAGAAAAAAAATTTTAAAAATACCCCAACCTTTCCACCGAAAACCCCAGCTGCCGACCTTGCACCATCGCCCCCGTCCCTCACCTTCAAGCACCCACCAGCCCCGAATCTGTGAGACCCCCCCCCCCCCCCCCCCCCCGCCTTCAAGCACCCACCAGTCCCGAATCTGTGAGACCCCCTCCCCCCCCCCCAAGCCAGAAATCGCCTTCTCCAAGGCAACCAACCCCCTGCCCCCCAAACCACCACGAAATTGCCCCCAGCCCCCGCCCCCCCTCCCCCCCCCCGATAACAAGATTGCCAAATGACGACCACCCACCGGCCACAGACCTTCGACTAAGTCGCCAGACGATGACCACCCACCAACTGTGAACTTACAATTAAGTCGCTAGACGACGACCACCCACTGTCCCAGACCTGCAATCCCCTCCCCCCCCCCCCCCCTCCCCTCACGCGACCGTGAAATCACCAAAGATGACGAAATCAACCCCCGTACCCAGAGTGACCTCCAAGTCCCCACCGGCCCCCTTCCCTAGCATCCTTCTGTTGTCCCCGACGACCTTCCACCCCCGCGGCCACATTCAGGCCCCCACCGACAACCCCCTTACAATTTTTGCTCTTTTTTTTCAATTTTTTATTTTTAATTAAAAAATTAATAAAAGATATTCATTTTTTTTTTCTATGATCTTATAAATTAGTGTTCATATTAATTTGAATTTCAACAATCTTTTATGAAACTTTATCGATAGAGTATATTAAAATGATTTTACCACATATTCTCCGTTGATTATGTTTTACCAACCAATTTCATTTGACAACCAAATGTGAATCCTATGACGCCCCTCAGTAATGAGTTTAATACTAATTATATGTACCAAATTTAAGACGTGTCACGCATGGCAGTTTGGGGGATAGACTATACATAGACTTTAAAGCGAATTAATAAACAAAATCCAAAAAAAAGTAATGGTCCTTACGGTTCGTGCAGCGCCACGTTTCATAATTTTGTTTTGGTATTTTATGAATGATGAAAACCCACCGTCTTAATGGGTTGCTATAATTGTTATTTGGTATTGTGATATTGTCAAATAGCAAGTGAGGATAAATAGTTTATTATTAGTGTTAAAATATATGGAGTAGTATGTATCACTGCGGGTTGTTATTATTAAATATTATCAACTAATGACAAATTTGCATGGTACTAACTATTGAATTTAATGGATTATTATGTCTAATTTAACACGGTTTTATACGGCAATTTTAAATAATAGAGTATAACCAGCATTTTTCTTACCATCAAATTTAGTAGCTTAACAATAATAAATTATCATGATAGATCAGTAATCAAATAGTCGAGTTAGGAATGACTTTGTTGGTGGTCTTAAATTTGAAGGTTTGTTTTCTGTTAATTTAGCATTCGAATCTACGTTCGATAAAGTTGGGGTGACACACATACCTGTCAACGTCAGAAAATGTCCATTTAATAACGTTTAAGATGGGTATGCTAACACTAATTATCCCCTTCTCAGATTATTTTTCTAGCAAAAGAACAAAAATAGCATTTTTGTTAAATGTTTACTTTGAAAGTCTAAAAATGTCCACCTAATAACGTTTAAGAGTGATATACTAATATTGATCACTTCTTTCTCGGACTTTTTTTTTTTAGCAAAAGAACAAAGCTAGCATTTTTGTTAAATGTTTACTTTGAAAGTTAGAATTCTATCTGTTGTTATTATTATTATTATTATTATTATTATTATTATTATTATTTGGGTGGGGGTAAATCGAACTTGTTAGGTGTTTCCTTCAATTTTACTCCTTTATTTCTCTCTTTCCTTGAGTAGGAAAAAAAAAAAAAAAAAAGTCATATATAAGTTATTGGTATATTTAATGAATCAACCTCAAATAGAGGGCAATGATTGGATGTATAATTAAATTAAATATGAGTACATTGAACTAACTTGAGAATATTATTAAAGCAGGTAGTGAATAATGGCAGAATTTCGGAGCAGAAGAGGATTTATGTATTGTTGAATTATTTGCCCATATAAATAAATTCTAGATGGCCAAATTCCTAAACATACATGTTAGAAGAAAATGAAAGAGAAAACATAATCATGTATGATTTGACCAATAATATACTCTTTTCTAAAGCTGCTAATTAACATATCTCTCTTATCATTATAACTCCGATGGGGATTTTCTTTTACTTTTTTTTTGCTAGGTATACATATAAATCTTTATGTAAATATTGACCGGAAGCAATTGGAATCCATAACTACCAAGTCAATTAGTAGGACAGCTTTTTTTTTACCCCCACCCACCACCCACCACCACCACACACACCCCACCCACCCCCCCAAAAAAAAAAAAAAAAAAAGGTTAATTAGTAGGCTGAGAGGAAGCCAATAAATCAAAAAAATGCAAACTAAAAAATAACAATAACGATTCGAAGGGATCATTTAATTGATGCTATTAATTTGTTTTGCAGCCCGAATAATCCCCCTCAATATAAATAAGCAACCTATAGTTTGGACATTTTATGAGTTCCATCATTATGACGACACAAAATTGACAATAATGATATGCTTTAACGTCCTTTAAGATCATAATGATAATGATTATCTCTCTCTCTCTCTCTTTTTCTTTCTTTGGGTAATATTAAAAACCAAATTAAAATATTTCATAGATAAGATATCCATTGCCCAGTCTCCAAAATTGAAGATAGATATCTTTTACTATAAATATACATAGAGTGAATATGAATACATCTATTGTCCGGTCTCCAAAATCAAAGATAGATATCTTCTACTATATATCTATTGTTTATTTTTTAATCTCCACCATTTGGCTACTTAGCATTTTGAATAATAAATTAAAAAATACTTGTCTTATTAACACACCGTTTATAACTCTCCACAACTCCTTTCTAAACACATACGACTCTTCATTTTCAAATGATAAAAAAATTTTATGCACACTACCATATATTACAAAATTACCCCATATTGTTTTCATAAATCAATACTACTCCAAAAAGAATAAATAAATACTACTCCACGATTTAATATTTCTTTTCATGCCCACAATTTAATTTTTATTTACTTTGATGTTCCACCGTTTCCTTATCTCTCTTTTGTTGAAGCATTAGGCACGAAACTTTTTTTTTTTAAATTGAATTACGAAGCCTTTTTCTTATATAACAAATTGTAAATTTGAAATCAAGCAAACTACAGGGAAAAAAAATATCAATTTAGGAAAAAAAAAAATACACACACACACGCACACAGATAAAAAAAAAATCTATTAATTTTTATAATCAATGGAGTTGTTGTAGAGTTAAATTTTATGACGTCAATTAGCATTTTTTGAAGAAAAATTTAATAGACATCCAATAATAAGATTTAAAAATCAGAAAATGAATTTTAATTTATGTTCTATTTAAATTAAAAAAATATTTTTAAGAAAATTATATCAATAGATTAAGAATAAGTTACGAACTCTTACTCATATTTATTAAGTTTTTTAAATTTAATGTTTATTAATTATTATAAATTTATTAGATAAATTATCCAATTCATAATAATCATTTGATTTACATAGTATAATTAGACATCCATAGATAAATTTAAAATAATTATCAAATCCACACTTATATATATTGAAGTTTGATGGATAGATAAGAGTTTGCCCGCTCATGGTTTATTATTATTATTATTATTATTTAATTTTTGGATTTGTTTTGATGCATTCCACGAGGAATTGGATAAAGACCAAATACGATCCAACAAATGTCACATTTACCAAAAAAAAAAAAAAAACGATCCAACAAATGTCACATTTAATCCGTGCAAATGCACCGGTTGAAAAGTTTTACAAATATGGACCCCTCCATTATTTTCATTTGCATTTTTTTTTTTCATGCGGTATGTCCTTCGTTAAGAATTATTCATGACAAATTCTTCAAAGTCAGCACCCTACATAAGCTGACCCTCTCAACCGTTGACGTCTTCCAAACTTTGAGCAGCCGTACGTACGTTAAAGTTGACGGCTGAGGAGCAGGATAACATAAAAAATATATATATATATATATATATTTTTAATTGCCTGCTCTGCGTATGACTCGCACTTAATCTTTTAATGTTCAATTATTTGTTCCGAGAGTTGTCTTTCTTGACTAATTATTGTTTATGAATTATTAGTGGAAATACAAGCAGATACCCTTTCTAATGTGACAATAAATTTTGTTATTAAGTACATTAATTTTTTTTAATAAGTAAAAGCATATCATTTTATTATCACCCAATATTATTCAAAAAATTATAAACATTAATGCAACTGAGATGAGACATACTATATTAGTAACTATATATTGTATGAGGATTTTTTTAGAATAATGATCCAAACTAAAATTTTTGACTCGATTTTTTACTTTTTTTATAAAATTTTTAAAAATTATAAATAAAATTTTAAAAATTAATCAATTTTAACATAAAAATTTTATTTTAAACATTTATCCAAAACGCAAGCAGGAGTTTGTTGTCCTCTTCCTTGCACAACATGGGACACTTATATTATTATATTATAGGCTATGCATCGTAGATCGTGTCACTGGTCAATGGATCTTTTCGAAGGCCCAAAACAATCCACCCCTGAAGACTTGGGCTAAAGTTCGAATGGTCTGGAAAGTCATCACAGGGGAATGGGCTGTCTCAACATCATGACAAGAGCTGCTTCGCGGACCTCTGGGATCAACAGGCCCATGTAGATCTATCTTTCTGGTTTTTTTTTTTCATGCATATATATATATATATATATATATATTTGTGAAAGTATGCATGAGTTCCCTAAAAAAATAAAAAAATAAAAAACAAAGTTTTCATGAGAATTGAGATCTCTATAGGTCTTTTTGATTAGTCAAGAGTCCATCTCTCCTAAATATTTTAGGAAAACTAAAGTAAATAAATAATATATGTACAAAATTGTTTAAGTAAATAATATATTTACGAATAACAATGTTTTTTTTTATCACGAATAAATAAAATTTTACTTCAACAATTTTATAAATATGCTATTTATCTTTTTAGCTCTCGTAATGTGTATCTTTCTCCTAAAAATATAAATGTATTGATTATAAGCTATACTACTTTTAACGTTTAGTTGGTATCACTATAATGTGAGAAATAGAGTTAAATTTATTCCCAAAAAATTTATAATTTTTTAAAAGTGATATTCTTCTAATGAAAAAAAAAAAACACTATTATTTTATCTATATTTCACAAAGATTTCAATAGTCTCCAAAAGAAGTTTCCAAGGATAATGGTCCGTTTGGTGAATGAGTTTAAGTTGAAAATTTTAAGTTTGAGTTGAAAATTTTTGTTGATTTTTCAAAAAAAACAAAACTTTTTCAGAAAAAAACAAAAATTTTTTATAAAAAGATAAAAATTAAGATAAAAAAATACATTTTAATTTGAAATGAGATGGATGTCCAAACGACGTCCAAGAGGCAAAAAAAGGGGAGGATACCTATCTACCTCCCACTAAGGACACGTGTCAAAGAAGTACACATCTACAACAGTGACCCACATAAGAAAGAGTAGCCAAACAAACATATTCACTCCAAGGATTCCTGATCATTCCAAAATGCATACAACTGTTTGTGGGCGTTGATACTGCCACCTGTTTCCACACTGTTTTTCCCCCTCCCCTTAAACTGGATTTAGTTCATATATTTATTCTCACTCTAAGAATACTATGATATATATATATAATTAATATGATTTATTAATTATTATAATGTGATTTTATGATTAATTACATAGTTTTAATTAACAAATTATGATATTATTTGATGAATATAAAAATGACACAAATAAGAATATACATGAGTTGGATATTTAAAAACTAATAATCCCGTAATCGTTTCCATCAAATAATTATCACCCAAATCGTCTCACTCTAATTTGGCCGAATATTATGATTGAAGGAAGATCAGCGTTTACTTTCTTATTATTGTTATCGGCCTTACCGTTCTTAATAAGTTTGCCTTTCCACATAAATAGAAATAATCATCATCATCACATTACTCTTCTTTTTTTCTTTTTTCTTTTTTTTTTCAATAAAAAAAAAAAAAACATGAACAATCTATCAATGTCATAGAAGGTCATCCTATCCAATTGGATTTGAGACTTTAGTACAATTGAAAGCAATCAGGAAATATAAAAAGGGGAAACTCCCATAATGATAGACGTTAATATTTATATAATACATATCTATATGGTACTGCAAATTAATGCTGATAAGCAAAGTAACTAAGAAGAAGTTCCCAAGACGCATTGGATACCAATAGTTTGCTTTTCCCCTTTTTAATACAGCGTTGTTATTATTTCCCTAACATGTTCGACAACACCTAACATGTACATAACCACGATCTATTTTATATATAGTAGATATTCTATCTCTATTGTATGCATGTTTACGAACGTCAATTAATAAAAACATATAATTGTTGAAATCAACGTATAATATGTCAATTTTCTCGCATCCAACCATATTTTAAGGGGGGGGGGGGGGGGGGGAAAAAGATACAAGAACTTGACATACATTCCCCTGGTCAACACATTCCATGCATGAATACTCAAAATTATAAGTAGGAGAGACAAAGTACCATTAAGAACCGAAAAAGAGATAGAGAGAGATAGATCAAAATGTTGAGATTTGTTATAATTGTCAAATATTATTTGAAATTATTTTTCAGGATTGTTTCTAATTTTTAGATTGATTGATTGTAATATAGAAAACTAATACTAGTGACTTTTCTTTTTATTCCTAGTCCATATTAATCTTTTGTTTTCTTCTTCTATATTTTATATACTCTTAGCTTAAATAAGACATTAGGATTTCTAATGTTATATAATTGATTGAGCTAGTTAGACGATTCTCAAAGTGGACCAAATTGTTAACAAAGCGCTATATTTATTATTTATTTTTCAAGACAAAATAGGTTTAAAAGTTTAACCAAATGGTCATAATAATGAATTGGGTGAATGAGTAGTGGTTTGACTAATCGGACCACCAAACCAACTTTAGCAAACTTTCCTAATCTTGGTTAGAGCTGTATGTGGTAGTGGAGGCTGTTCTTAAGGATGGGGACCTAACTAATGTATATTGCCCAAACTAATGTACCTTACTTAATTATAGTATTAATTTGGTAAGACAAAGCCTGTCTCAAACATTTGGCTGTGTCTGATGTCTTTCAATGTTATGTATTCCAACACCCCCAAATTATTGGAAACCTAATCACTAATCAACATAAATAACTTTTTTTTTTTTTTTTTAATATATAAATAAAAGATAAGAACATTTTGAGGCAAGGGCCTATCCAATCATATTACGAGAATTATGTATATATAATAAGAATTATAATTATAATAATTTATCGGATGCTATCTTCCAATTATAATAGTTCCTATATTTAAAAAATGTCAAACTTATAAATAAATAATTATTCATTTAAGAAAGTAAACTTGTTTCTTGTGCATGTTTCACCTACTCGCTGACCGTCACGAATTCATTGAAATTACGATATTAATCTCTAGGAAATGGCTGTTAATTCCTTTTTCTCTGACCGTTCCGAAGGATTTTCATTTTATTTATTTATTTTATTGCCATCCAACCTTGACTTCGTCCCCGCAAGAATTATCTTATCTTAAAAAATAAAAAAAAAAAAAAATAAATCAACTCAAGTTGTTCTATTTTCGCTCTGATTGGTGGGAGGGTTTTGTGACTTTGGGGGGGTTGATTTGATAATAGTCATCGTTTTGGCCTCGCATATTTTGCAATAATTCAAAGTATTCCCATTAGAACAGCGTGTGAATTATTAAATTTAAGCAACGTTAATATATACATATGCATTTTATACGCTCGAATATATGGTGGCAACAATTAAATTCATTGGTCTTACTTGTCATAAGGAAAAAAAAAAGAAAAAGAAAAAAGAATGTAATAAAATTCCTCAAGTTTTTATTTTTATTTTTATTTAGTGAGAAAGTCTAAAAGAAACATTTTATGAGAATTTTTTGATTGCTTTTTAACAAATATAAATCTTACACAGTAATAAATAATAAGATATTTATTGAATTTTACAATCAAAATTCGAATCACTTCATTACTAACATGAATAAATTTATGATTGTAGCTATTTATTACAAAAAAAAAAAAAAAAAGAAGAAGAAGAAGAAGAAAACTAGACTAACGAAGCTCTTTTCCAGGATTTTTTTTTTCGGCTCTGATTTTTCAGGATTTTATTTTTCAAGAAGATGAATTTCTCAGGGAAAAAAAAAAAAAGACCTATATGAAGGAATTTTCTAGAAAAAAAAGAAAAGAAAAAGAAAAAGAAATGCACAATCCACACGCTCAAGAGTTGGGAATAATTCACGCGCAAATTAGGGGCATTTCCCTCCATTCAAGTAAAAGATTTCTTTACTCAAAATTGGATCACCTCCAACGCACAGTGTCCAACGTCAGCAGTACGCTAAGCAAAGCATGAACAAACCCGTCGGCTCAAACCGCTTCCTTTCCAGAAACTGCCGTCCACTCCTTTCAAAAGTCAATGCACCAACTCCACCTTAGATGGAAAGGCAAGGGCGTTTACGTAAATCCATCAAGACCAACCTTCCGAATAGTCCAAGGGTCACGCGTCAATATTGAAACAGTCACGTGTCGGTCAAGCCAAAAGCCTGCTTAGCGTGTCACTTCAACATAGTCCTTTCCCCTATTAACACGTGTCCACAACCGAACAAACTTTACCTGTAGCCACCGGTTTCAGGTCTCCCGCACCGGTTTCAGGTCTCCCGCAGAAACTGAGACATAAATACCCGTTCAAGTCCTTCCTTCTCAAAATTTTGGCTTTGCTTTCCGCGAAAAAAGAGAAAAAGGGCAAAAAAAAAAAAAAAGAAAAAGAAAAAAAAAGAAAATCAAAATCCAAGAAGAGAAAGTGCGAGAAAACTCTCAAGAAACCGCGAGAAAAAGAAAGAAAAAAATCTGGTATTTTGTGTGAGGAAAATTTTGGATAGAATAGAGGTTGAGGAAGGTGGTATGATCGTGGGAGAAGATGGGAGCTGAAGCAGAAGTTTTGTGCCAGAAGAGCTTGGAGTTGGAGGTCCAGTTCTTCGCTAAAGCCGCCGATGTTCTTGACGTCGTTCAACACGATGTCGTTTCAGTTGCGCCGACCACTTTCGATAAATTTCAGCCTTCGGATTTGGTGTCTCTTGATTTATCAGCCTCTCAACTCGTAAGTTTTTCATCAACGGCTTTATCTAATCAAAGAATTTGTTAGTTTTCTTTCCGTGTTTGTTGCGATGGATATGGGTTTTATTTGTTGGATTTTTTTTTTCACCTATTCAGTTGCTCAAGTCGGATTTTGTGAGCGCAGACTAGCAGAATTTTTTGAGATATATACGTAATTATATAAATTTCCTTATGAATCTGTGATATTTATGATAAAGTTGGAAACTTATGTTGATTAAGAATTGCAATGGACCGAGATTGAAGTTAATATGTGATATTCCTATTTTGGCCGTTGGAATCTTTGTCCAGTTATTTATCTGTCGGTCATGCTATGTGTTTATGTAGTTGAAGTGTGGACAACAATATCATGTACAGACTACAGATATTTAGAAAATTGTCCTGTTGGTCTTTCAAAAAAAAAAAAAAAAAAAGACTACAGATATTTAGAAAATTGTCCTGTTGGTCTTTCAAAAAAAAAAAAAAAAGAAGAGAGAAGAAAGTATGTTGTCCTATTGAGGCTGATGCTTTTTTGCCCCTAATATTTTCTTGAATTGGCAAATTGCCATGAATTTGTTTGAAGGGCGAAGATTAGAAATTTATGTTCCATTCAAATTTTAACAGCAGTCATTGATTTGGCACTTTGCAAAACTTTATTAATTGAAAGTTGCCAAAATTGGAGTTTAAGTTTACGAGTTGCCAGCTCACTAAAGAGGCTAAAAGTATCCCTGTATTGAACTTTATACAATTTGCCATAATCATGCTCAAATTGCGTTGATAAATACGAAGTATAAGTCTCTTATCACTGCCACGAACTTAAATTTTTCCGATGAAAAAAAATGACATTTGCTCCTTTAATTTCGTTTTCTTTCAGAATGATAAACCTGTGGAGAAAAATCCAGATGTGCCTCTCGAGGCGGATGAGATGCAATTTGTGCCCTGCATCCGATCTGGTAGTTTTGCTGATATTGGACCCAGAAGATACATGGAAGATGAGCATATACGCATAGATGATCTTTCCTCACACTTGGGATCTCTCTTTCAGTTTCCGCAGCCTAGTGCTTTCTATGGGGTCAGTAAATTTCCAGCGTCCGGTTGTTATAGCCTCTTGGTGTTTTTTTGTTAGTTTGTAATTGATATAGATGGTGGTCATCACACAGGTATTCGATGGTCATGGAGGTCCCGAAGCTGCAGCCTTTATCAAGAAAAATGCGAAGAGGCTCTTTTTTGAAGATGTCAAATTCCCCCAGACATCCGTAGTTAATGATATTTTTTCAGAAGAGCTCGAGAACTCCCTGCGTAAAGCATTTCAGCTGGCTGACCTTGCTTTGGCTGATGACTGCAGTGTCAACAGTTCTTCTGGGACGACAGCACTAACTGCTCTTATATTTGGAAGGTAACACAAGCCCTTCTCCTTATATAAGCCTTTTTATGAACAAAATAACTCTTAACACCTTTTTTTTTTTCCCTTCTTTTGCACTTCTACACTTTTTAAGTGCGGATGTTTTCATAATTTCCAATGTCTCACTTTCGTGTCTGTATGTTTGTCGAATTCATAAAATTTATGTTAGTTATTGTTGCCCTGCGACAACTTTCAGGATATGTTCCATTCTGACCACGGTTTTTCTTTTTCTAGGCTGCTAATGGTTGCCAATGCTGGTGACTGCCGAGCAGTTCTCTGCAGAAAAGGAGAGGCAATTGACATGTCACAAGATCACAGGCCTATTCATCCACCAGAAAGGAGACGGGTTGAAGAATTGGGTGGGTTCATCGACGATGGGTATCTGAATGGAGTGTTGTCAGTTTCCCGAGCTTTGGGTGATTGGGATATGAAGTTGCCTCGTGGTTCTCCTTCCCCACTTGTCGCAGATCCAGAGTTTCGACAGATCGTTCTAACGGAGGATGATGAGTTCTTGATCATGGGGTGTGATGGCATTTGGGATGTGATGTCAAGTCAGCATGCTGTAAGCCTTGTTAGGCGTGGGTTGCGGCGGCACGATGACCCCGAGCAGTGTGCTAGGGACCTTGTTATGGAGGCTTTGCGCCTAAACACATTTGACAATCTCACCGTGATTATTGTATGCTTCTCTCCTCTTGATCACCGGGAGCAGTCACCACCCCGCCAAAGGAGGTTACGGTGCTGCAAGCTCTCTGCAGAGGCCCTCTGTAGCCTGAGGAGCCTCTTTGAAGGCGGCGACAGATGTTGAGTGTACATACATTATTATTAATATTTTTTTATTTTCTTTTCTGGAATAATAAAAATCTCTCTTTATTAGGATTATTATGTATACTGTTTGTTTGGCTGCTTGCTGTTGCATATGAGAGAAAAAAGCAGCTGCCAGTTTTGTAGGTGATGGTTGTGAGAACCATATATTTATGGCGACTTTGAGGATTTGATGTAAATAGTCAGCGGCAGGTGGTGGATGGTTGGTGGTGTAAAGATGGTATTTTTATGTGTTAATACGTGGATTCTTTTGTAATTTTTGATGTTAATGAATCCTATTTCGATTCATTCGTGTGTATTTAATGTTGTACATTTCCAACAATATAGGGTACGAGATCTTTCTTTTCAAACTTCTGTTGCAATATTATGCAGCATTTAATCACCATTCAAAACTATTTAAAGACGACGTAGTTATTAACAGTTACGAAAGATTTCCCAAACATGGCACCTTATAAACGAGATCTAAAAATCGATGTAATTATTTTGTATAGTTTGTTGCTTGATACAGCATCCAAGTCATAGAAATGTCAACCCAATACGTGATGGGGGCAAGAATACAACACTATTTGCACACAATTGTCAGCAAGATCTGCAGCGAGATTTCTCTGCACCAATGAGGTCTCCATATCAACAACAATCGAATCACATCACAAGATAGAGCCGAATTTCGCGCAAAGATCCATGTAAGTTGAACATAGAACAATGTTTCAATCTCAAGATTGGTTGTTCATTTAGAGAAAGGGGTTGGTCTTACTAGTAGCTTTTCGCAAATGTTGCGAATCGTTCTAAACCGCGTTGGAGTAAGTTCTCAAGAAATGGTTGTAGTGCCTGCATGATGTCCAAGCCACAAAACAAATTGAGGGGTTACTCCATGACACTTGAAAAGTTAAACAAAGTACTTATTTCTTCCGTAGGAAATATTCCTTCCTTTGGCTATGCCCCTTAATAGAGCAAAGCGACATTTAATCTGGTTAAAGTATTTTTAGTTGGTCTTGCATTGCATGTACCCTGATCAAAATACCAAAATCAAAGTTAGAATGCTTACCGATGCAACCGGAGTTAAGATCTGAGGAACTTCATAAGAGACTGTTAGCTGGAATACAAAATTTAAGACATAAAGTAAGCAACTTCAAAGGACGAATCTACCAAAAAAGGAAAGGAAACAAAAGAAAAGAAAAGAAAAGAGATGAATCATCAACTTTCCCTATTTATAGTTCCCCTCATAACACAAAGAAACCTGGAAGAGGAACCAAATTGCACGGAACAAAACCAGACATATCAACGTAGTGATAGTACAGCAATTAGATGCTCCTCCAGGAGTCAAAGGCCATGAAGACATAAGTAAATGAAGGAATTCATATTATCGATGTGAATACAGAAAAAATCAAAGAGATTGGATATTGTGTAAAGCAGCCTCACTTCTACCATACATGATGAAGGACCCTTTGGATAAAACCGAACGGCACCTCTGCAATGTGAGATATCAGTCGATCAGGATTCTAACTTCGCCTTAAAGCAACTGAAATGACACTGTATTTAATTTAGTTTCGAGTTTAATTCTGATCAAGGTTTTACACAAAAGCAAAATCCTCAATCTGTCAGAAGTCTAACTCCGGATAATAACTAAAAGACTAAAGGAATGTCAACAGACTCCACACTAACACACAACAAAAGTACCATTTCAATATTTTGTTCGCACTTGTCTCTATCTTTTAGTTCCTCTGTTCTCTCAGTATTTGAATATGGGTTTGCCACACTTTAAAAAGTAAATATTTATAAGTGTAACAAAAGATTGTTGTACTAGAAAATAAACTAAAACCAAGCGATGTAATTGTTTTCCCAACAGTTCATTTTCTACGGCTCCATTTCATAAAGCTTTTTATCAAGAAGATAGAGCAAAAGTGTTCCTAAAAGCATGGAATTTTCTAGAGATACCTGTTAGGAAGACCCTCCATAGACCTCCAGTGGATTTTTTGATTTGGAATGGGCTATAAGAAAGTAAAACACAGTTTATTAGGAACACAGCAGACCCAAGAAAATTGCAAAGTGAAGTAGTAGAAAGTGAATTATAAGGAAAAAGGAGATAAAGGAAGAGGAGGCACCTGCCTGCATATTTCTAGCAAGCCACGAGAATTCAATATCACGACCAAAAGCCTTATACTTGAGTGACCACCTTGATAAATCAGGCTTGTCTTCCAGTATCTGACAAAAGAAATTTCAGACTTAAATACTCCCAAATAAAAAATCCATAACAAGTTAAACCCGAACACCACCAACACCACCCCCCCCAAAAAAAAAAAAAAAAAAAAAAAAAAAAGTTATACCATTTGCTCAGAAGTAAAATTCTAGTCAAACACGTTTCAGGTCAAATCGGTACTTTTAACGTGAGAAAGGACAGGGCAGGCACTTGAAGACTACATAAAGATGCTATTCATCCAAACCCAAGGATGAATTTTTGCTTAACAAAAGAAAACAACTTGAATATGGAGATTGTTAAAAAATTCGGTCTTTACTCTTTACAAGTAAAGGTGATTCAAAATGTTGGTTTTCTGGGGTTGTAATCAGACTCAAAAAAAGTGTTTGTTTTAAAGTAGTTTTATGCCAAACCTTAACAGAAGAGATAAAGGGCATCCAACGGGGAATGGCTTCACGATCACTGTAGCAATTATAGGCAACCGAAACAGGCACATCTATTTCCATCTTAACTCTGCATTATAGGCATTAGAACGAATTTTAAGCACGAGAAATTAAAAAATAAAAAAAAAAATGGGTATTCTGGTCAAAATCAAAGATTAACAAAACAACATAAATCAAAAAGGGGCTTGAAATAACTAAAATAAAAGGGTAAGAGAGAGAGAGAGAGAGAGAGAGAACTAACGTGCAGTCCTGCCATTCCATGACAGGGGAAACAGGACGGAAGGAAGGGAGAGCTGATGAGGAGCGGTTGAAGGAGACAAATGGGATTCTGAAGTGAAGTGAGTTGAGAATAAAAGAGGAGGAGCTTCTTGTTCTTCTTCCCCACACAATTGAGAGATTAATACCATTTCTTCTGCTTCTGCTTCTGCCGATTCTCGGAGATGAATAGGCCCCTGATAATGATGTTACGGCCGGAGAAGAAGACATTCTCCAAGTTAAATCAATAAAAATAAAAAAATAAAATAAAAATAGAAAAAAGATGGATCAAAGAAGAAGAATGAATTTGTTTTTTGTACCAAAAAAAAAAAAAAAAAACAATAAAAAGGAGCAACAAAGTCCACAACCACAAATAATGTGCTTGGCTAATTGCCGGGAATGGGATTTCTCCGGTTGCTCTGTTGCCTTGTCGCCACGCTCGGCTTTTAAATATGGACTCAAATTACCAGAATATCAGTTACAGGCCCATCTCAAAACAAAGCCCATTTCTTCACTAAGCACGCCCTGCCCCGGCACTCTCTCTCTCTCTCTCTCTCTCTTCATATTTCCTTTTAAAAACATGTCGTTCAATCTGATTTATACAATTATATATATACTAGTTTAAAGTATGTGCTATGCACATGTATAGCACATATGTGCATAGCACATACTAGATGCACTTAAAAATTTTGTCTATATATAGAAAATTTAATATAAATTTAAAAAATAGATCCACAAAACAAAGGGCTTAAAAATAAAAAAAAAAAGAGAGGCATGAAAAAATACGAAAAAAAGGATAAAAGGATTAAAATGGAAAAAATTGACCATTACAGAAAGAATTAAATTGTAAAATAAAATTAAAAAATTGGGCCAAAATAAAAAAAGAAAATCGAAGAACTAAAAAGTAAATACAAAGCATTTTCGTCTAATACAAAAAAGGGACTACATTGTAAAAACTAAAAAAATTAGGCCAAAATAAAGAATAAAGAAAATTGAAGGACTTAAAAAAGGACTACATTGTAAAAAAATATAAAAATTGGGTCAAAATAAGAAAAAAATGACTAAAAAGCCAATTCACCGTTTTAGACAAAAATGTTTTGTACAGTATATTGTGTTTTCTATATATAGTTATAGATAGATATATATATATATATATATATTGTCGTTCGAGTAAACTATATATAAGCATTGAGAAAGGTCATTTGTGTCTAATAAGGTAAATGACAATTTGACATGACATGGTTAGCTTAACCACGCGTCGTTTTCAACCTTTTTATTTACTGGAAGATGGTTACAAGTTTACCTTAGCATAGATATACACACGACAAGTCGTTTTCTAAACGCATTTACTTTTTAAAATGCATTTGTTTTTTTTTTTACGACATAACTAAACTTTTTATTTAATGGGGGATATAGTTGTAATGTTCAATTATTACACACTAATAGAAAAATAAAATGGTAAATTAGGAGAATTAAAATTAAAATCTTAAGGTGAGAAAAAAATAAAAATTAAAAAAGAAAGGAGAGAGAAATTTTCTTTCAAAATTAATTAGTGTAGGAGAAAAGAAATATCTAATTTAGAGCATTTTAAAATTATATTATCATATGAATAAGAAGTTGGGGAGAGATTAAAGTCAAAATAGTTATTTTACAACATCATTTTTTTTTCTTTTTCAAAATTTTTATGATGTTTATCATCCTTCCTTCATTTCTTCTTTTATTTATCTATATGTTTGGGTACATCTTGCTCATGAGTATTCTTTCTCTTTTCTTTTTTTCTTTTCCAATTATCAAATATTGCCTAATCATCTTTTCTACACTAACTAATTTTATGTATTTATTTATTTAATCTGCTCTACTACATGTAATATTTTCGCCACACAGTACATTAATATTGTTTTCATTAATCATTAATAAATATATATGTATATACAATCAATAGAATTGTTTTAATTTGCGTTTACTTCTCCAAAATGTAGCGGGATATTAATGGAAGTAATTAGCCTAATACTTTGCTCTATGTTAATATTTGTACTTCTAATGCTATATGATTTGGAAACATGTCCAGGTTACCTCTGTTTGTCAATGGTACATATCTCATATGAATGTTAAAAATGCCTTTCTAAATGGTGATCTTCATGAAGAAGTTCACATGGTACCTCCTCCTAGTGTTTCTCATCAACTTGGTGAGTCTACTGGCTTAGGGGGTGTTTGGTGAATGAGTTGAGTTTGAGTTGAGTTGAAATTTTTAAGTTTGAATAGTATTAATTTTTGAAAAAGTAGTTATAAATTTTATTGACTTTTAAAAAAAAGACAAAAATTGAGATGAAAAAGTACAATTTAGTTTGAGTTGGGCTTGATTACAAAACACCCCCTTAGAAAAGCCCTTTATGGTCTTAAACAAGCACCCCTAGCCTGGTTTGAGAAGTTTTCTACGGTGATTACTTCGCTTGGCTTTCGCTCTAATCATCATGATTCAGCTTTGTTTGTCTTATGTATAGGTGTGGGTCGTATTTACTGTCTTTTTATGCTGATGATATGATTATTACTGTTGATGATGTTGACGAGATTACAGCACTAAAGATTGAGTTAGCTCGTTGTTTTGCCACGAAAGATTTGGGCTCACTACATTATTTTCTGGACAATAAGGTCGCCTTTTCTCCGAAAGGTTATCTTATTTCCCAATCAAAGTATATAGCTAATATATTTGAGCATTTACGTCTTACTGATAATAAGATTGTCAATACACCTCTTGAGACTAATGCTCGATATACTCCTTCTGATGGTCCTCTTTTGCCGGATCCTAGTTTATATCGTACTATTGTCAGCAGCTTGGTTTATCTCACCATCACTCGGCCAGATATTGCACATATGGTTCATATAGTTAGTCAGTTTGTGATTACACCTACTACAATTCATTGGGCTGCTATTCTTCGTATTTTGAGGTATCTACGGGACACTCAGTTTCAGAGTCTCTTACTTCCATCTACTTCGTCCTTAGAGCTACATGCTTACTCTGATGCTGATTGGGCTAGTAATCTGACGGATTGCAAGTCCACCACTGAGTTCTATATCTTTCTGCATGACTCTCTTATTTCTTGGAAGAGTAAAAAGGAAGATGTTATTTCCCGATCCTCCACCGAAGTATAAATCATGCTATGGCTTCTACTACTTGTAAGATAGTCTGGTTACATTGGTTGCTTGCAGACATAGGTGTTTTTTTTCATTGATTTACTCCCTAATATTGTGATAGTAAGAGTGTTATTCAGATTGCCCACAATTTAGTGTTTCATGAGCAGACCAAATATATTGAGATTGATTGTCATGTTATTTGACATCACTATTAACTTGGAACTATCATATTGCCTTTCATTTTTTTTTTCCATACAGATTACTGACATGTTTACCAAGGCGCTTTCCGCTTCGCATTTTTGTTTCTTATTTGGAAAACTCTTAATGCTACTTGCAGTAGCATCGTGAGTTTGAGGAGGGATGTTAGATGATATAGTCTTATATTATTTTATTGCTTGTTTCTTATTATTATTATGTTTCATTCTTTTCAACAGTTAAGGGTAGATTAGTCTTTTTATATTTTTTAGTTAGCCTATATAAACATCTTTTGATGTATTATTTTGATTCATTGATTAGAATAAGAATATGGCTTTTGATATTGAATTTTCTATATACATATATATATGCAACTACCTTTCTTCATCTTTTTCACCCCTAGCGTTCGATGGGTAATTTACTGTATGGTCGTAGTGTTGGTTTTTTATGTTGCGATAGATTTTTTCCCCCCTCCCTCGGCGGAAAAGAAATTAGAATTACCTTATCATCACGGCAAGGTTTGATTACTTATTCGAAGACGGATAGAGAAATCAAAGAAATAACTGGACCGACCTCCTATTTAAACAAGCAATGAGAGAATCCTTAGAAGAAAAAAAGAACTAGATTTTTGTTCCATTTGTCATGGTGGATATTGTAGAAAACCAAAAACCAATTTGGGGATAAGAGAGAATGATCGTTATAATGGATGGCAATTGAAAGTAAACCCCGAATCTCACACTTTAGTTAAAAAGAAAAACAAAAAAATCTAGATTAATGAAATTGAAAAAACTAGGTTCTATTAATAGGAACGAAAGGCCTATCAGAAACCAAGAATAGTTCGAATTCCTTTTTTAGCAAAAAAAATAAAAAAGAATAGTTTGAATTCCTTGAGCAAAAATAATGGGTTAATTTCATTTTTAGCACTTGTGGGAAAAATTATATTAAAATCAGCACAATTTTTTTTTCCCTTCATTTCTAGCACCGCCACGTCACCGCCCACTTTTTAGGTTGATGTATAAAGACATATATGCCCTCAACCAAACCCTAATCTAAATTTTTTCCCACTTCCCCCCCCCCCTCACCCCCTTCCCTCCATCTCCATCCCGACAATATATAACTCACAGTACCCAAAAATTAGAACTTTTTTTCCCCTTATTTCCTCGATTTTCTCTCAGTGAAGCCTCAGGAATCCTCTCTGCACTATTACCCACTGATCGATACTCACTCTAAGTCCAACAAATCGAACCACATCGTCGTTCACTCTGTTAAAACTGTCCGTCCCTATCCTCGTCACAGTTGACCCGAATCTGCGAGATCTACTTCAACTCCATTTGAGTAGAGATCTTCCCACTTCCAATCAGCCAATCTGCGGTAATAGTGGTTGTTATTTGGTTTTATTTGTTAATATTTGCTTCCAACCAGACGGTCATTATCATTGTGACCAGTATTAAAAGAACTGGTCATTTTCATATTGACCATCTGGTCATTATCGTTGTGACCAGTTCTGAGATATAAAGTCAACTTTCTATATAAAAAAAAAACGGTCATTTTCATATTGACCATCCGGTCATTTTCATATTGACCACCTGGTCATTATCATTGTTAGCAGTTCTGAGATATAAAGTCAACTTTCTATATAAAAAAAACGGTCATTTTCATATTGACCATCCGGTCATTTTCATATTGACCATCTGGTCATTATCATTATTAGCAGTTCTGAGATATAAAGTCAACTTTCTATATAAAAAAAAAACGATCATTTTCATATTGACCATCCAGTCATTTTCATATTGACCATCCGGTCATTTTCATATCAGACATTTTAGTGGGTGTCGACATGGGAAGTTTTTTCAGGATTATACGATGTTAACAGACGTCCAAACAGTTTATAGAAGGATTTTGTTGGTGGTTTAGGACGGTTATATAGCGGTTATGGGTCGGTATCTGCTGGTTGAAACGCTTTCTCTCTCTAGAACCGGTTTCTCACTCTAAAACTCTGTAGAAGCTGGTTTGAATTTTTTTTAGGGCATTCGAGGGAGAGTAAGGTTTTACGCGGGTGGGAGAGGAGGGCAAATCTGGGATTTGGCATTTGGGACACAGACAAATGACTGTTGGTATTCGTACGGATACGGTCATTTTCATAATGACCGACTGGTCAATATCGTTGTGACCAAGGTTAAATGCAAAAAATACCATTTACAGGGGTCACAACGATAATGACCAGATGGTCATTATGAAAATGACCGAGACTGTAGAAGTATCAAAAGTTAAAATATATTTTTTATTCTTTTAAAGGCCTTTACACACAAAACGAGGAGTTGGCATTAATTGTCGATCAAATCAATGACTGTTGGAATTCGTACAGATTCGGTCATTTTCATAATGACTGCCTGGTCAATATCATTGTGACCAAGGTTAAATGTAAAAATTCAACATTACAGGGGTCACAACAATAATGACCAGGTGGTCATTATGAAAATGACTGAATCTGTAGCAGTATCAAAAGTTTAAAAATTTTTTTTTATGCCTTTACACACAAAACGAGGATTTGGCATTAATTGAAGGCGTGTCGATCAATCCAATGACTGTTGGTATTCGTACAAATACTGGGTCTGTGTGAGATGAGGGTAAATATGGAACTTGGCATACATTTAATGCTGTTGGGCCCCACATATCAGAGTGGGTGGTGACGTGGCGGTGCTAGAAATGAAGGGAAAAAAAAGTGATGCTGATTTTAATATAATTTTTCCCACAAGTATTAAAAATGAAATTAACCCCAAAAATAATTTGAAACGAACAACGTGATCCGAGTAGAAGTCCTTTGCGGATTTAAAGTTTTGGGAGTTTTGGCTCTACGTACAAATGGGCCGAATGTTTTATTTTGGGCCCGAAGATTGCTGCCACGTGTCTTAATAAAGAAAAAGAGATTAAAAAAAAAATCTCACTTGTACTGGGCTGACATACATCACTTGTCTGCATTTTATCTAATGATTCAAGGGGGGAAAAAAACAGAAAAGAAAAAGGGAGAGAAATTCAAGAATATGAAAGAAGGGAAAAAAGATATAAAAGAAGATTATGATGATTGGTCTACATGTGTCAAGCTATATGGATTGTCAAGTGTCAACATGTTAGACGCAACACCTAATGCATGTAACTTCCCACCATCATATTTTTTTCCCCTTAAAGGTTGTTGGGGATAAAAATTAGTAGATACACCGGGACATCCTAATTAAGTTGACATCTCTTTAATATCCTCATTATTTATCTATCTCTAATATTTTATTAAAAATAAAGAAAAAATAATAATAATTCTAATCCAACATGGTACAAACTATCAACAAAAGGAAAAGCAACTAAAATGTAAATGTATATGGGAAACATAGAAAAACAGATTCTGATGTCACAAGATATAGCCGAAACTACATATTTGAAAATCAGAATTTATGATAAACCTTATTAAAAACCTTACTAGTAAAACCCAATAGGAAAAACCTATCAAGGAAAAAAAAATGTCTACGCTTGCTATGTAACAACGTCATAGAGAAAAAGAAATAATCTCAAGAGAACCTATAATGTGGTCTACTACTAATATAATCTGCATTAAAGGAGGAGATAAAATCAGGGGCCGACTACCACCAAATAGGAGCCTTTGGTATGATATTGTATATTTTGGCCTTGTGCCTATACGGTTTTGCTTTTAGACTCACCCCAAAATGCTTCATACCATTAAGAGGTGGTCTCTTTATTTATAAACCATCACATATATACATCTCTAAGAGATATGTGACTACACAGCTTACCCTTTTTCCTTAAAGGACTGATGAATGTAACAATCACCCCTCCTTTTGGGGCCCAACGTCCTCGTTAGTCACACTTCCGGTTGGGCATAGGCCCATGCCTCCCTTTGGTATGATGTTGTACGCATTAGGCCTCGTGTTCGCATGATTTTTCTCTTGGGCTCAGCCAAAAAGACCTCATATCATTAGGAGGTAGTCTCTTTACTTATGAACTATTATATATATCTATTCCTAAGCGATGTGAGACTGTACACCTTACTCTTACTCTTCATAGGAACTAATGACTGTCACAGAAACGATACTTGGAGCACGAGAAGTCAAAGAATCTGCAACTCTATTGCCTTTCCGATAGATGTGTGAAACTACAAACTCCATTTGAAAAAGATGACTTAAACAACAAAACCAAATCGATCTCTAACGCCAAATGACTTTACAAGATTTAGAATGAAAAAGTGACACAATTAAAAGTGGAATCACTTTCCAATCACAATATCCTCCAATCAAAAGTCGAAGCATATTCAATCGCATGAATCGCAGTAGCTAATTCCACTTTGAAAGCAAACCCAAGGCCAAGGGAAATAGCAAAGCAACCTTTTACCAAACCTCTACAATTTCGAAAAACTCTTGCACAACCCGCAAGTCTTGGAGCACCAAAAGGTGTACCATTCGTATTAACCTTGATCCAATTAGGAGAACGAGGATGCCAAATAACCTTGATCCATTCGTATTAACCTTGAACCATGTGATAGGGTGGAATGGCCATTTGTCAAACGGATTATGGAAAAGATTGGGTTCTGCAACCAGTGGATCTCCCTCGTTATTACCTGCATCTCGACTACGAGATTCTCATTCCTTGTTAACGGAGAGTCATTTGGGGATGTTAAACCATTCCGAGGACTACGACAGGGATGTCCTTTGTCTCCCTACTTGTTCTTGATATGTGCTAAAGGTCTTTCATCGCTTATTAGGGATGCAGAATTAAAATGGGCAGATAACGGGATTTGCTTGCTCCAGGAACGGTCCTAAGGTGAGTCATTTGTTTTTCGCTGATGACAGTTTAGTTTTTTGTAAAGCGGAAGTTGGAGAATGTAGGAAGATTAAGGAAATTCTCAGGATGTATGAGGAGGCTTCAGGCCAAATTACAAATTTCTAGGAATCCTCCATTACTTTTAGCCCGAACATTGATGTGAATTGATGTGCTAAGCTACAGAGAGTTTTGGAGCTTTCTATGGCTAGGCCCTATGAGTTGTATTTGGGGCTTCCTACCGTTGTTGGAAAAAACAAAAAACACACCTTTCGGACTATTAAAGAGAAAGTTAGTAAAAAGCTCCAGCAGTGGAAAGGGAAACTTTTTTCTCAGGGTGGGAAATAAGTGCTTATCAAGGCAGTGGCCTTGGCGATCCCGAACCATACGATGAGTGTGTTCTGGTTACCTGCTAGTTTATGCCATGATTTGCAGAGTCTCATTGCTCGGTTCTGGTGGGGAGGGGATGACTCCAAGCGTAAACTTCATTGGAAATCCTGGAATCGTCTTTGTCTCCCAAAGGAAGAAGGGCGTTTGGGCTTTCGGGATTTGGAGACCTTTAATCAAGCTATGCTTGCAAAGCAATGTTGGAGAATTCTTCAGAATCAGGAGACTCTTTTGTCTAGGGTGCTTAAAGCAAGGTATTTTCCTAGTTCTGATTTTCTGCAGGCCAAGTTGGGCTCTAATCCCTCATTTATATGGCGAAGTTTTCTTTGGGGCCATGAGCTTCTTCAGCTGGGACTTAGGTGGCGTATTGGTGATGGGCACTCTGTCCGGGTTTTTAATGCCCCTGGATCCCAAGGACCATTTCTTTTAAGGTGGTCTCCCGTCCTATGGATACTTCTGAGAGTTGGTTTGTTTCTCATTTCATAAACTCCTCCTGGGATGGCTCTGTAAGTTGGAATATGGAATTTCTTAAATCAAACCTACTATCAATGGATGTTGAGGTGATTAAAGGGATCCCTTTGAGCCTCTTTGGTGGTGCGGATCGGCTGATTTGGCATTATGATAAGAAGGGCGTGTAATTGGTGCGTTCGGGCTACCGTAGAGCTATGCAATTGAAGCTCTTATCAAATTCCTCGACAGGGAGTGCAAGTAAAAAATGGTGGAAATTTGTTTAGCACTTAAAAATCCCTAATAAAGCAAGATTTTTGGATGGAGAGCATTTCATGACATTTTGCCTTGCTAGTCAAATTTGGCAAAACGAGGAGTAGATGTGTGCAAGGGATGTCGTAGGTGCTTGAGTGGTGAAGAGACTTCCTTTCATGCTCTTATTTGTTGTGACGTAGCTGCTTGAGTATGGATTGCTACCGTTTTCTGGGACTGTCTTGATGCCTTTAGAGGTGACATGTTGGATTATCTGCTGCTAGCCATGTTTAAGCGTGAGAAGAAGGAAATGATGGAAGTCTTCCTGATGGTTATGGTTTGTTTGGAAGGATCGAAATCAGTCTACTCATGGTGAGCATCTCAGAGAAGCGAGTGACATTTTGGAACCTGCTAGCATCTGGCTGGGGGTTTACCAAGCAGCTCAGATAGGTGGTTGGGTGCAGGACCTGACTTGTGCGAATTCTGATCCTCATTGGAAAGCACCGGCCCAAGGATTACTGAAGCTCAACGTGGATGCTTCTGTAGTCAAGGATAGGGAGGCATTGTCAGAAATTCTATCGTCTAGGTAATCGGAGCTTTTTCGAAGAAACTAGTTGGCTCCTTCTCCCTTTTTGTTGCTGAATTATTGGCAATCAGGGAGTGTCATTTTTGCAAAAGAAAAAGAGTTGCTTGTTTCAGAGATACAAAGTGACTGTTTTTCTGCAGTAAGTGCAATTGACGGGGATTTTCAGTTTGCTGCGGAGAGCCCAATTACAAATGACATCAAGATTTTGATGGAGAATGCTGGTGGTGGTTTTTGCTATCATGTTTCGCGTCAGGGCAACATGGCAGCCCACATATTGGCCAAATATGGTCTTGTTCATGATGAAGATATTGTTTAGACTTTAGATGGATGCATGTCCTAATTGTATTGCTGATTATGTAAGTTCTGATTTGGCTTTTGTTGCTTAATAATAGCATCCAATTCCAACCTCAAAAAAAAAAAAAAAAAAAAATATATATATATATATATATTATATTATATTATAATTTATTATTATTATTTTCAAAAATGTTCTTCAGCTTTCTCTCTCGTAAAAGTATGCCACATAGGATCCAAGACAGTGGGGGCTTTATGGTAATTTCGACATTCGACCAAAACCCCTAAAAATCCTTGTTATCCAACCATCAAAGGCATCACCTTTGAAACCCTACCCCAATCTCCCTCTGTCTCTTCTCTTCTCTTTGTCTCTCTGCATCATCGGAGGCAAAGAAAGATGCAGATCTTCGTGAAAACCCTAACGGGGAAGACCATAACCCTAGAGGTCGAGTCCTCGGACACCATCGACAATGTGAAGGCGAAGATCCAGGACAAGGAGGGGATTCCGCCGGACCAGCAGCGTCTGATCTTCGCCGGAAAGCAGCTGGAGGACGGCCGAACCCTCGCCGACTACAACATCCAGAAGGAGTCCACTCTCCACCTGGTCCTCCGCCTCAGGGGAGGAGCCAAGAAGAGGAAGAAGAAGACCTACACCAAGCCCAAGAAGATCAAGCACAAGAAGAAGAAGGTCAAGCTCGCCGTCCTCCAGTTCTACAAGGTCGACGACTCCGGCAAGGTCCAGCGCCTCCGCAAGGAGTGTCCCAACGCCGAGTGCGGGGCGGGCACTTTCATGGCGAATCACTTTGACAGGCACTACTGCGGTAAGTGCGGCCTCACCTACGTTTATCAGAAGGCTGGAGGCGATTGAGAGACCCAAAAAAAAAAAAAAAAACGTGTCGTTTTTGTTGCTTTTATTGTCGTTTTTATGCTAGGGTTTTTTCTTTTTGTAATGGTTCCTAATGACATTTGTTAGGATCTGAGAACCGCGGAATTGTTATGGTTATACACTTCATCATATTTACTATTTTGAATTATGAGTTATTGATTTTTGCAGGTTATATTGGCTATGAGAATTGATATAATCCTTGATTTATTGAATCCAAGCTTTTAACTTTTTAGATGAAAATTTGCGACTTTATTCTATCCTGATACAGTTTGGCTATGCCGTAGGCTAAAAGTTTTGTTTTCGTTAAGTTTGTCAACGTTGTTTAGGATTTGTGGAACTATAACATACTTCATGGTACTCACTAAATATTCTGAATTATTAGGTATTAATGTCTGGATCTTTTGATGTTCCAATGTTGTAGCTTTTCATGTTACGGTTCTGAATAATTATGATAGGCTATCTTGGTTCCTCTGTTTTGTTGATTTGAGGATTCGTTTTTTCTTATTGTTACTTCGTGAGGTTATGAAGCTGGAGTGGTGGCCATTTATGCCAAACTCTGAACCTTCTTTAAAAGGTTTTGTTTGTTTTAGTTAGTCAAGCTTTGAGTTCAGTTGGTTAACCTTTCTATGTAAAGGTGGGGTTCTCATGGATACGGTGGAATAGATTCCCACTCGATCTTGACCTAGCCTCTTGCCCCTTGTTTTTTCTTTTGGTTTATTTTGGTGTGTTTCTGTTTCCACCTTTGTGCTTGGGGAATGTGTGCCTGCTCTAGTGTTTGTTTCGATAGTGGCTTTAGTGGCCCTGGTTGTGCTTGTATTGAGCTCGTTTTGCTCTTCTTTTTTCTTTAAATGAATGACGCATTTCAGCCTAAAGAGGAACATCAGAGCCTTCTTCTATTATAGTTGAGTATTGTGACAGAAATTTTTTGATTACTTACATCGTTCTCGTGGATTGTTTTGCACTTCACTTGTGAAGTTTACTACTCTTAGTGATTGGGAGACTCAATTTCCTCTTCTGATCCAATTAGAAACTATGAAATAAAATCAGCGGTTGTGCAAGAATAGTTTACTTTTAGTGTTTGGTTTATCTATCTTTTCCTGTATACTGTTGTTACTACTTGATTGCTAATTTTCAGATATCATGTGGTTCTCTTCCGGAAGAGAATTAGAAGCCTGACCAAAAACAGGATTTGCTGTTTTTGAAATCGAAACATTTAACCGCTTCACTTCTAATTGGACTATTTTGTAGAGTTTGTTTGTTGAGTTATTGTTTGGTATCATATGGCCAAAATTTTGAAAGCAGAACTGGATTATGTGTATTTTCTGCTCCAACTACTATATATGAAATGCAAAACTTATTTTACTTGTGAGTCGACGATGTTTGAAATGAATTCCTTGATCAAACAATGACCAAGATGTTTAGCAGACATTCCCTAAAAGTACAGAAACACTATCGGCACTTTAAATTTGTTTAGGATACCGGTTAAACTAGTTCAACCTCACAAAAGCACGAGGAAACAATCTGGGGAGAAAAGAATTCTTCGCGTTGACGATCATTGCATAAATCGCATAACAGGGGATGTGAAACAACGCCATTCCAAAATACCTGTTGGCAAGATTTTGAAGGACTAGATTAGTTTATGAAGATACCTTAGTATATATGCGCATGGGACAGAGTTTACTAGTTCACATGCAATGCAAATTGATAGTATACGGCACATATGGTTGTAGGTTTAGTCTAGCTGTTATTCAACTTTGACCTCTAGTGTCGAGGCTATTCTTCACCCCCCCAATTTCTGGGGAAAAAATAAAAATAAAAACGAATGAAAGGCACAGACCAACATACCACAGGGGCGCCAATGGTGTGCCGAGCTCGAGAAAAGGATATGGCCACCTGCAAATGCCAGAAGTAAAACCAATTATCTTGATAATAGTGATGCTATTGAACAAATGGAAGTTAAAAGTGTGGGTTCTTCTTACCATGTCATAAAACCACACGCATGGACGATCCATTGGAATGTAATATAGAGGCAGCTCCACACCGCAAAAAAGGCAAATCCAGACCAGGTAAATGGCTGCAAAAAACAATACAGAAAGTTAGGGCAACTAAAAACTCTTGGTCCAGTTGGTAGTGTAATAAAGACTAAAGATGATGTGGGGCATTCCTATTTCCTAGTCCATTTATCAGAGTATCAGCTATCAAGCTATGTGGTCTAATGGCAAAGTAGCTAATAAACAATAATAAGAAGGGTCATATTTATCGTTCCATCAAGGATATAAGTAGGTTTCCCGAATAAATGGATCTACTTACAAGGCCGTTAAGTGCAGTATCTCCGATCAGAAAAACAACATTCATAGCGTGCAGAGAACCTATCAACTGCCATTAACAGATCAATACCAAGTGAGAGTAAGCACAAGGTCTATTGATGCAATCAATTTCAGAAGTACTATTTTGTTAAGTTGAAGATACTATTAAAACCAACATTCTTCACTGATGATCCATGTTGATTATAACTTATAAGAAGGGGCCAACTCACCAGGGTTAGTTTAAATTGCACGTTGGCGAGTAACGGAACTAAAAGGCACCAAAATACTAGATCTGTCAACACAGAAGCGCCTGCACAAGTCTGTTATAGATATGGCACACACATCAATGTATCCAGTCCACAACATTGCATAGTAAATAATCAGTTGGGAGTTCAGAACACTACTAACAATAATCAATAAGAAGAAAAATATGACATCTGGGCCTATTAACAAAGAAACTTTTGAGAAAAGATAAACACACCAAACCAATGAATTGAAGAAATTGTTGTGTGACAGAAACGTAAGCAAATAGGAAATCATGATAACAGCAAATCTTGAAGGGCAAACCTGATACATAGCTTGCATTAGGGATCCCAAAAATCCAGCTTTCTGATGAATCTCATTTTGAGCATGGGGACTCCGTAACTTTATTTTGTCTTTGAATTCTTCCTCCTTGTAAGTGCTCACCCCGTCTGCAGATGAGATTTTCTTTGTGGACATCCAACATCCATATGCGGACACAAGAGTCGCCACCTACACTCAATTATGTAAACCTAATTAGAGCAGCCATTAATCACCACACGCGTGGCAGCATACAACAGAAAAATCACACTCGAAAAAGTGTCGACAGTTGAGTTCCACACTGCTATTTAGTAGTTCTAAAATGTTGCTGCAAATGTGGTGATTACATAATCAATAATAACAGATAGTCTCTTCATTTCTCAAAAACAAAAAAACAAAAAACAAAAAAAAAAACAGATGGTCTCTTACTCAATTATGGTTAGAGTAACTAAAATTCTCTTATCTTTTTACAAGCTAATAAAAAAAGAGGTGCATTGTTCAACAAAAATGAAATGGTGTAAAAAAAAAAAAAAAAAAAAAAAGGGAGTAAATAATAGAGAGCTTGACATACCGCAAAATAGAAGGTCACTAATGCAAAAGTCCACCTGTACAGATCAATTCACAGAACAGACAAGTAAAGACTAACGTTAATCACTAAAATAACATCCATTGCCCACAAAGAAATGCGGAATGAATAAAGTAAAGACACTCACTGGGTGTAGAAAAAGAAGATAAAAGCTCCTGTGACAGCGAACATGTTGTAGAGTAGAGAAGCCAAGCAGACAAAAGCAAAAGCCCTGTAGAGAAGAAGCCAAAAGGGGTTGAGATTTCTCCAGCAGGAATTCCACAAATCAAAGGATCTCAGAGTCCGAGCGCTGTTCTTATTGTCGTTTCTGATGTAATTCAGAGCCACCACGGCCGGGATGACGATGATTACTGCACAGAGGGGGACTTGCCATTGGAGCCAGTACTCCAAACCTTTCTGCTTCGACATTTAAATTTAATTCAGAGATGGAACCTTCCAGAAACAACCTTCTTCAGATGAGATACGAGAGGTGTTTTTGATGTGCGCGAAACCTGTGGGAGAAGAGGGTTGGTTGAAGAAGTTTATGAAATGAAATGACGGAGAGGTCAAGAGAATGACCAATAAAATTAAATAAATTCGTGTCTACTTTCAACTGCCTGTGTGCCCATCTCTGGCCACTGGACTATGAATGTGTCAGTCCGTCAGTCTTTGGAATCACACGTGTGGAGCTTCCATTAGTCTAAAGAAGAATGTCCATCATTACATTTACCCGCTGTGACACAAAACTATTGGGCTCTCCAAACTCAATTATAGGTCAGTTTGGATTGGATAACCTTTTGATATTTTATTGGCAATTATTTAGTACGTACTAACTAACAAACAAGATATTTGTCTCTCCAAGAAGGACAACAGTATGATGTTCCTCAACATGGATGATATCATTTGCTGATCACTTTTAGGGATGTTTGAAAATTCAATAAAATCAATGACCCGATCAGATCAAATAAATCGATTATTATTATTATTATTCTTATTTCTTTATTTGAGTTATAAGCTCAAGCTCCTTATGTTTGATTTGGTTTGTTTTAACTTAAATTTTTGTGACTGTGCTTTCTTGAATAACTTCAGCTCATTCTAGTGCTAGTAGTTGCAAATTTTTGGGCTTTTGATGTTTGGAAATTCTTTTGGCGGCCACGTCTTGAAATGGTTTGACATTGTAGAAGACATTACATTCAAAACCAAAATTTTTTTATTCCTAAAAAATTGTTTCCACTGTTGCTATAGGGAATTACAAAATGAGGGAAAAACGCAGAACTGGTTCAATTGTGAAACAACATATATGAAATTGTAGAAACACAAGCATTAGAACAAGGGACAAGATGAAGTATTCCCCTTCTTAAGATACATCAACCAAGCATCAAGACCAAAAAAAAAACAAAAAAACAAAATTCGATAAAATTCATTACCACTTCAGACTTGTTTTGAGGTCATGTCAACAATGAAACTAGTATGACCTCAGAAAAGCATGGGGAAACAATCTTGGTAGAAATATGTTTTTTGCTTTAATTATCAGAGCATATATCCCATAGCAAGGTATGTGAACCGCGGCCAGGCAAAAATACCTGTAGAATCAGACAAACACTTCTCTTCAGAACAATAAATGAAGATCTATACCTTCTTTTTTTTTTTTTTTTGAATAAAAAAACAAATAACCTTTTGTTTATGAAAATTGAAAACTACAATTTAATACTATATAATTTGATTGTGTTCGAAATTTTTTTGCTGTCAATAACAAACAAGATTGGAAAATTATAATGATATGTCAGATTCATCCTTTCTATCTTTTAAAAGAGTCCATAACTAAAATAAAACTAGTATAAAGTGCATCTATAATGGGTTAGAAATTTGATTGGATTAGTAAATTAATTAAATTAAAAAAAAAAAAAAAGAGTAAAAGCTCCAAATTTTTGATTGGTAGATTAAAATGGGTGCAAGTTACCACAAAGGGGCCCACGGCGTATCAAGCTCGAGAAAGGGATATGGCCACCTGCAAGAGACAAAGTCATTTATGACCACAACTTGAATATCCAAAATGAGGCAAATACTAATGTTTCTGAAAAATAGAACAAAACGTTAAAATATTGTTGCTACCATGAGAAACCACAGGCGTGGATGACCCATTGGAAAATGACATACAAACAGCTCCACAGCACAAAATATGCTAGCCGGAACCAAGGAAAAGGCTGAAAACCAAAGGAAACAAAGTTTCAATTCTGTTAAAACACATGTGTGTGTGGACATATACATACATATATATATATATATATATATTTCTTCTTAACATGTCATAATTTAGGATTTGCGTATGATATGGTTTTATGCTTACTAGGCTATTTAGAGCAGTGTCAAGCAGAAGAAAAACCGCGTTCAAAGTGTGCATGCAGCCCATCAACTGCCAATTACAGGTCAAGGTAAGGTCAATCAGAAGCTTCAACTTCGTACTTTAATAATACAAGAAAATAGTTGTGAGAACATGATTCTTCTCTCACCAGATTTAGTCCAAGATGGGCATTTGATAAAAACGGGACAATGACACACCAAAATACAATATCGGTGAGGATAACAGCACCTGCACAAGTCTGTTACAACAATGTTGAATATAAGGTATTAGCTTCTCTCTGTGAAAAGAAGCATATAAAATTTGAGATCCAATAAACAAGACCGATCACCTGGAACGCTATTTGCATGAGATATCCCCAAAATCCGGCTCTTTGCCGAATCTCCTGGCTTGGCAACTTCATCCACCCAACTTCAACTTCTTTTGCCTTATAAGTATTGCTGGCTTCTGTTGCACTCTCTTCAAATTCACTCCTCAGGAACTCTGTCGTTTCCTCATTTTCAGAAGGAGGTCGTTTTGAGGACAGCCAACATCCATATGCAGACACAACGACTCCCAACTACACCAAAAAAGCTTTGTTAAATTAGCTAAACCATGTTTATATGTTAAATAAGGGAAACATATGAGAATGAGAAATGGCGTACCCCAAAATAGACAATGACTAATGCAAAAGTCCACCTGCAGACAAGTGACAGTACATAGAAGCAATAGGAGATTAGGCCACTCATTCGAGTACAGAACATAAACTCAGAAACATAAGATCGATTGTTCTATGCACCTAGAAGGAAACTAAATCTAATCAAATTTCCTTTTTTTTTTTTTTTTGCTCATTTTCCTCTCTCTTTCTAGCAGCTAAATGGCAAACAGAAATTCATCTTACTAATCAATATATACAATAAAAGGCAAAAATTTTGCATGAAGCTACATCTACTACAGAACTCTACTGGATTTCCGCACCAAATTCTACTGAATGAACTAGTTTCTCAAGTAAGTATATATAGCTAGAGGCAATCTTTGAGACTCATCCACATGTACACACCACATCAACCTTGCGTGGTTGCAGGTTTAGCCTCATAGTAAATCTTCACCCAACTCCAATATTGAGGTCAATTTTCAAATTGTAGATTTCACAGTTCGATGATGTAAAGAGATCAGAGAAGGTCACTTACTCGGTGTAGTAGACAAAAATGGTCGAGCCCCATTCGACGACATCCCATGCCAAGCAGCCAGCCAAGACCAGAAATGAGAGGAGACGTGTGAGCAAGAGCCACTTGGGGTGAACTCCATTCCAACAACTGCTCCATAACTGGCAACTGCTAAGGTGACCACTCTGCAATGCAATCACAAGCACCTCGCTGTCTGGCCGATCCACTAGAAGGCTCTCATACATGCTGGCACTGTCTTCTAACCTTGAAGAGGAGCCTCCTTCTTTCCTCCAGATCACCCATAACGCACAGCAAAATGAGACCACTACAATACCGAAACACACAACATCGTACCAATATACCTGCAGTGCCATGTGGTAATTGTGTTGTTCCTTGAGATGCAAGTCTCGATTGGTGAAGATCCTAGATCTTCAATTCTTTAAGAATGATGTCCTTGGAGATTTGGATCAAAATGGGATGTAATTAGCTGTATTTCTTGGACTTTGTTTGGTTGGGAGGGAATAGTTACAGTTGATGGTTTGATATGGACTAGTAGTTTTGACTGTTTGGTCATGTTGAGAGAGGGCTGCCTTTTTTTAAATGTTTTTGTAATGTTTGTGTTTGGAGGTGTTAGTTATATGGTTGACTCAGTTGTACATATTTTGAAGTTGTGTTAGTACTTGATCAACATGTTGCAAATTTTTTTCCCCACTAATTTTAAGCAAATTGTGATTTGAAATGTCAATATCAAGATTCTCATTGGGTTCAAAAAATAGAAGGTACGGCAAGCCTAATAAAGTAGAAAAATCTAAGGATTAATTTTATAAATATCCCTAAATTATATATATTATTTTATTCTTGTTATTTGAATTATATAAAATCATTCAAATTACCTCTTCTATCCAATTCCGTTTATAAACTTAATAGAATTCTTATGTGTCATATATTAAAAAATTAATTAAATGTATTTTAAAACATAAACCCTTGTAATTAAAAAATATTAATAAAAAAATCTAATCTCCTAAATTCAAATGTCACTCTACCCTTTTCTCTCACTTTCCCCCCTCTTTCCCCCCACCCTGCAATCGAACTCGCCAATCCACAATCGCCTACCCTTGCAAACTCAGCACTACCGGAGTGCCGTCCCTGCGCACACTGCGAGAAATCCGCAGGTGGGTGGGGTGACGACCATACCTTAGTCCACCGTTGCGCCGCCGGTAGCTCCGTCGCGCCACCCCAATCAAGCTTCCATCCTCCTTCCTCGACGAGCTCACACTACGGCGGCACTCTCCCCCGGCCACGATGTGAAACCTCAACAACACGGCACCATGGGTTTTCTGAGTTCTCTCCTTTTTTTTCCCCCCTTTCTGAATATCCATTATGTAGTTGTTTGTACATGTATTGTTTTGGGTTTTTTTTCCCCCCCTTTTCTGGGTTTTTGTTCTCCTAAGTCTTCATTTTCATTTCTGGGAAGGAAACATTTATGGAGAGAGAGAACGAGAGAGGAGGGGGGTAGAGAGGAAAAAAATATCATTTTTAAGGAGGTTATTTTTGTTTTTATTTTAATTGAGATTTACACCTTAAAATAAATTTGTTAAATCTTTAATAATATTCCACGTCAACAATTCTATTAGTTTATAAACAGAATTGGATGATGGGGAAATTTGAAGGGTTTTGTATAATTTAAAAGACAAAATGAATAATTTTAATAATTCAAGGGGGTAAAATAAAATAGAGTACATAGTTTAATGGGCATTCTTAAAATTAATCCAAAGTCCAACATGGGATGTCTTGAGCTTGCATGTTTTAGGGGAAGCCCACCGGGTGTACACCCAAAAAACGGGGGGGTTTTTTTTTTCCCTCGAGAAATGTCCCAAAAAAACAAATTTCTGAAATATTTCTACAATTATATAATAACTTTAGGATTTTTGTTATGTTACTATGTCAAAAAAAGTATGTGGTCAATAGGGCCAAAATCGGAATTATGGTGTTCCTCAAAATGCCTTGCAGTTGAAGGTACTGCATCATTTATTAACTTGGATTTGGGTTTCAGATATTAATTTTAGTATTGTGAACTGAACGAGATCTGATCAGCTTTGCCTAGTAGGAAATCTTGTCACATTTTTGTTCTCGAAATAGAAAAAGAGTTTGGACCAACAATTTTCACTTCATGGTCCACATTCAACAGCTGACATAAGACTTGGTCAGGTAAATTAGAGGGTAAAAATGAGTGCCCTTTTAAGTTTTTGTAAAGATCAATGTAAACTGGACTTGGAAATTTCATTTTGACATATATAGTTTGAAGGAACAATTTTTACTCCAACATCCACATTGAACAAGTGACATAGACATAACGTTCGGATAGGTGATTAGTGCAAAGTTGAGTTTCATTTGAACTGTTGCAAACTAGTAATCAAAACACATTTTTTTAATTTAGAAATCGCAAAGATCATATCATTTACTAATAACGTAGAACACAGGGTGGTTCATGTGTTGAATCTGGCCGGGAAAAAACAATACTAAATTCTAATATAAAAAAAAATTATAAAATTTTCGACAGAATTTAAGATACACTGCATTTGAAATCTACACCTACAAGAAAAAAAAAAATTCTAAATTTACTAGTACTAATTCAATAACAGAAGCGTTTTTTATTCTTCTTTCTTTGTATCACATATTGGGGATTAATTAATACGTAACAAACACAACCCCAAAAACGAGGGGCCAAAAAGAAAAAAGCATAAGAGAATGATGAAGGGAAAGGAGGCTCTAGGCGTAAATAGGCAGACAAGACAAGATGATGGTTCTATGAACTGGACAATTAATCCCCAAATTTAAATAAAGAAAAAAGATAACACTGCAGATCGCAAGGAAACTGCACATGGCAATTCGCAAGTGGTGGTAACAAGGTTTGACTTTGAAAACAATATTATTATTATTTTTTTTTTCTGTAGCAGTGAATTACGAATTAAGAAATTAATGCCAACCAAAAAAAAAAAAAAAGGAAAGGACATACACAAAACATTGCATTGGCAATTTGGCAGTGCTTGGCCTTAAACAACTCCGTCGAAACCGCAGCTTCAAACGGCAGAGTTACTGTGAGCAACCACCGTGAAGCCTCCATCCACAACCAAGTTATGTCCACTCACATACTCCGACTCATCCGAGGCAAGAAACAAAGCAGCCTCCGCCACATGCCTTGCCTTCAACGTCACCCCCTTCAAGTTCGCAGCCGCCGCGCTATTCGCCTCCACCTCCTCCGGCCGCAGGTTGTAGGCTCGGCATGAGAGAGGCGTCGCCACCCCGTAAGGCGACACGCAGTTCACCCTGATCCCGTGCGCTCCCAGCTCGCTGCAGGCCGTCCTCACCAGCCCCACCAGCGCGTGCTTTGACACCGAGTAGGCGTGAGGCCCCGTCCCACCGAGAGACGCAGAAACGCTCGCGGTGCAGATGAGTGATCCCCGGGTGCCGCGTGCTACCATGGCCCGTGCCGCATGCTTGAACGTCGCAGCGACACCGCGCACATTTGTCGCTATGGTGTCATCGAATCCGTCCAAGTCAAGCTCCATGATGCTTGTCAAAGGGCCTATTATCAAGGCAAAAAATCTCTTAATTTATGAACATTTCGTTCTCTCAACAAATATGGTCTTCATTTTGATTACAGAACTCTTTTTAATGTCAGAAATAAATATGGAAAATACGTTCTCCATTACCTATAATCCCTGCGTTGCTGAACAAGACGTCTAATTTGCCATGTCTTTCCAATGTGTAGTTCACCGTTGCCTCAACTTGCTTCTCGTCTCTCACGTCGCAGTGGTGGTAAGTCAGTTTCTCTGAGCCTATTGATTGGACTACTTGCTGGCCTAATTCGTCTTGTACGTCGGCAGCCACAACAAATGCCCCGCTGGCGGTGAAGTGTCTCACCGTCTCCTCGCCTATGCCGCTGGCTGCACCAGTGACAAGGGCCACCTTGCCCTCCAATCTGAGAGGTGACCATGATATTGACCATTTTTCATTGTTGTATAATAATGAAAGTGTAACAAATGTTGATAGTAAAAGAAATAATTAAACTTGATTTTAGGCAGATCTAATACAAGTAGAAAGGTAAAAGGTGAAGAAGGACTGAGTAACAGAGAAGGAAATCTTACCTTGGCTTCGACATATTGATAAGAGAGGTCCCTCTTCTCTTTGAGCGTTGAGAAAGGCACCAATTTCTCAAACTTCCAACTATTATGGCCTTGGATCTGGTGACTGCCTGTATATAGTACCTTATGCTTCCATTTGTATTTATTATACTAGTACCTTATGGTCCGCTACATATTATATATAATTATATAGATATGGTTTTAGTATACATATACATATATATATATATATATATATATGGTGCGGTGAGTTTGAAGGCATTGACATGTGAGAAGAAAATTTTATGACGTTAGATGGTTATATAAATTTGATTTTTTTTTTTTTAATATATGGCTTTCATGTAAATTAAGGCCGCCTTCAGCAATTTGCAGTTTTGTAAATTAATAAACTGATCTGAAGCCTTTGGAAATTGTTCTTCTTCTTATTTTTATTATATATAAGTACTAAGAGTTGTGCGTTTTCAGTTACTCGACTTTTACTTATTATTTAGTTTTTTTTTTTTTTTTAACTTTACTTATTATTATTATTTAGTTTTGTGTGAATCCAGTGTCTGCCCATTACGAAATTAAGAGCTATTTAAAAAAAGTATAAATATGTTTTTTATAAGGTCTAGTGCAACTTGGCTTCTATAATTTATTTGATTCTATATATCATATTGTTTAGGAAATTTTTACATGGTTGTCGTGACATCAGAAATGATTTTGACCATGAAGAAAAAGAAAACAAAGATTAATTGAGGAGGAATATTAAAATTAGCCAAACATCTTAAGAAAAGGGGATGTGTTTTAACAAATGCAATTGCTACTTAAGACTCGTGGTTAAAATTAACCACACAATCACATAAATATTGTCATTTTTTTTTTTTGGCAATATAATTGTACTAGTAAGGAGATTTGATAATAAGGAACTTATGTAGGATCCAATGTTCAGAAAGTATTGTGCTATTGTTTGAAGGGGGGGGGGCATAGAATATGTATATATATAGGGGGGGTGCAATCAATCATTATAAATATATATAGGCTGTGGTGCTCGAGCGACCACTCAATTAGTCCTTCCTTCACTAATTAAGCAACGCTTTAGCTTGGAACAATTTCGTAATTAGTACCCTGCTGATTCTACGGAAATGGTTTGCAATTGCAAATTAGTTTTATAGAAATTTGCACATGGCCCTCCATCATTTTATATGCCTCCATCAGCCGAAAGCACTATGATTAATACACAGTAGTTCTACTTCACCCCCTTTTAATTATATATATATATATATATATATATATATAAGGCACAAACTATTTGATAATTACTAACAAAAATGCTGTCATTTCTTAGAATGGGCTACAAAAGAGATTGGCAAAAGATGGACCAGACTTACACTGGGCATGTACAAAGCCCACCCCAATAAACGATCCATTTTCACTCAGAAGCCTGCAAATGGGAATCAACAAGGTCTATCTTTCTTTTCTTATTTTTCAAAGCCACCCATTTTTAATTTGCATTCCCATAATAATAATAATAATAACAATAACAACAATAATAATAATATGCATTGAAATGGCGCTAAAAAATCGTCGTGAAGATTCCTGTGGAACGGACTGACTAATTCTCCAAGAAAATTATCATTTCTAAGGGGGAAAAAAAAAGATCATATGTTCATGAATCATGATCACTCCGTAGTTACTAGTTACAGAAACACTGAAATTGAGTAACCAATTATCAACATTTACATCAAATCAAAAGAAGTTCGATTTGATTTTCACACTACTACCAAAAAAGATAGAAAAAATCATCATATCAAAATCATGATCAACAACCAGTAGAAGCTACAAACCCCTAGTCCTTGACGATCGAGAGCTCTCTGATCATCAACCACCCCCGCGTCTCTTTCCTTGTTCTTCTACTACTTCTTGATGATCCTTCTTGATCGAGAGCTCTGTCCTCGCGACCAGAAAACAGAAAGTTAAGGAAAAATACCTACGAATACAGTCCTGTCACGCAGGTCTCGAGCCCTCCGGCGAGCTCTTCGTCTCATGTTCTTCGTCATTGTCCGTTCAAGCTCCTTCGGCTGCTCCATGATGTCTGGATTCTTGTTCTTCTCATTCTTGGCCGCTGTTGTCGAAGAACCATCGGCCTGGGATGGAGTCATCGGACGGCGGCTGTCTCCATTGGATTTCACCGCTGGAGAGGAAGCGTCTTCCGCCGCCGGAGAGGAAGCGTCTTTCGCCGCTGGAGAGGAAGCGTCGTTCACCGCTTCGATCAACTCGAAGGCGATCAAGAAGGAGAGATAAGGATCCAGTGTGGAGAACCTGATCTTGTCGTCGGAGAGCGTTTTCGGAACTAGAGGATTGTAGTAGTAGTAGGTGTAGTGATGTGTGAACCACGGGACCGTCTTCTTTTCCGGCCTAATTACTTCCATATGTCTTCCGATCACCGCCCTCGCGATCTCATCCAGATTGCGCCGCCGAAAATCGACATTGAGATTCGGAAGGCCTCGGTTCGCGACGTCACGGACGTCGACGGCGTTCTTGATAGTGATTCCGTGGAGCTTCTCTAGCTTCTTGGCCAGAGAGACGGCGTCGAAGCCGACGGCGACAACCCTTGGGTTTTGGAAGAAAGCGTTGAGAGATTTAGGGTTGAATTTGTCGTCGTAACAAAGGTTGGGGAAGCGGTAGAGGAGGCAATGAGAACCGACGCAGAGAGAGAGGAGGTTGAAGGGGGAGGAATCGCCGCCGGTTTGGCGATAGGCGGAGATTCCGACGAGAATCGTGTCTCCGGATTTGGTGTTGGGAGAGGACTTGAGGACGTTCTTGAGCCATTTCGAGAGGTTGTTGTCGCTCGCCGTGACGACGGTGAGAATGCGGTGGTCGGCGATGTGGACGCTGTAGGCGTCGTAGCCGTTCTTGCGGTCGTCGGGCTCCATGGCGCTCGTCACTGTGATCTCCATCACCATTGTTAGTGTCTCTTAATCTTTCTCAGATATTGTTAGAGAGAGAGATGTAGAGAGAGATGTAGAGAGAGAAAGAGGGAAGAGAGAAGAGAGGAAATGAAAGATTATGGTCGGTGCAGGGTATTCATAGTTTCAGAGATTAGTATAAACGGAGGGAAAATATCCATATTCTAAACTCATATTTTGTAAATAAAAAATGTGCCCTTCTATAAAATATATAACTGATGACTTAACTCTGCGTGAGTGTGTGTGTGTGCGTTTTTTTTTTTTTTTGTACCGGTAAAAGAAAAGGCATGAGAAGATGATTTCTCTCTCTCTTTTTTTTTTTTTTTTTAAGCATGACAGGTTTATTAAAGAACAATGGGCTAAAATGATTACTGAATTCTTTTAACAGTGATTATTTGATTTTTATTTTTTTAATTTTAATTGTGATAATTTTAAATTTTTTTTTTTTTGATAATTAATATTCTCTTCATCTGATTCTGTCAAAAACTTCACAAAATAATCACGTAAGAAATATATTTTGTATTTTTCGGAGTTGAATTACCATGCTACCATTGATTGTGAAATTGGGAGTTTTGTTTAGGGTTTTTCAGTTGGATACAAATTTGAGTTTTTCCGACCCGGAAAAAAGAAAAAAAAAAAGGTGAAAAAGAGGTTTCTGCTGGTAAAAAAAAAAAGAAGAAAAAACCAACGATTGAGAGCTTGCCCTCAAGGTCAATTTCACCACTGGGTATAAAGAAGAAGGCCTTGGATTTCAAGCCCAAGTTGATCATATGCAGTGGTAGTTTATATCCCGGGGACTGGGATTACAAGCGGTTCAGGGCTGTTGCTTACAAGTGTGGCGCGATTTTGCTCTGCGATATGGCTCACATAAGTGGCCTCGTCGCTGCTCAGGTGAATTTTCTGATCTGGGTATTTTTGGTGTCAGATCTGTGTGTTTGCAGGTTGCATGTGGTTTTTGGAAGTGTTTGGTGAACGGGGTCTTGTAGATCTGCTGATGGATTTGTTTCGATCTTATTTGCTGGATTGTGTCAATCCGTTTTTTGGTCTTTTATGGGTTCTTATGTGTTTAAGTTAAAGGATCTGGGCTTTTGAGGATTTGAGGAGGGCTGAACTCTGTTAATTTATTTTTCTACTTGTCTGACTTGCTTATGGATTTTCTTGTATGCAATTGAAATTATCAATTTGACCATCAAAAGCATTAAATATGCTTGTCACCTGATTATTCCGTGAGGTTTTTGATGAAATCAGACTGAAAAAATGTTAATTGTCAAGAAAATAAGAATGTTAATTATCAAGAAAATAAGAATTTAAGATTATCACAGTCAAAATTGAAAAAACATAAACTAAATTATCACATTTTAAAAAATTCAAGGATCATTTTGATCAATTATTATTTATTAAAAGGATTTTTTAAAATTCCTACATATGCATTATAATTTTCTTAATATATGATTATCTTTTGTAGAGCTTTTTTTGAGTTGGATTTAAATGTTTTCTAGTCATATTAGATCTCTTAGGGAAGTATTAGATAATCTTTGGTTTAAATAAATCAGCTCTTTTTTTGTTCTATTATTTTCTTTAATTTTATCGTTAATAGACGCTCTTGCATAACTTATGCTTCGTTTGGTGCGGGGGTAATCTGTTTTATACGGATTGCAGGGTGGGATGGGTCATGCCCGATATTAGACGTTTTATATATAATTTCTAGCATTATATCATGTCAAGCCTAATAAATTATATTTTTATAGTCAAATATTTTTATTCTTAACCAGATCTAGCTGATAGCTATCACAAAGTACCAATAGTTTTCTGATTTAAACATGTATCTAAGCTAAATTCTTTATACATAGATTTGTCTTTTTATATTTACTGAAATGTAATTTTCATATTATTTTTATTGATTTGTTGGTACGGACGTATCAGCTAATTAATTTCTTTAATTTTTTTTCTCACAAAATTGCGTTACTATGCCCATCTTTTAATTGCATTCAAATATGTTCTCTATCTGTTCTCGAAACATTTCTTGACTCTAGAATATCAAAATTAAATAGGTAAATAACAGTATGATAATTATTAAAAAAAAAAAAAAAAAAAAAACCTCACTAGAACTTTCATAATATATATATCTCCGTAATGTAGCCTGTTGGGGAATATTTTTCCTCAATGCTAGGAAAAATAAATTAATAAAAAAGCTGTAAATGGGGCAAATGGGGTGGGTACGACTGAGGTTTCTTGCCCCGCGGGTCATCCCTGCGGAGCAGGTTGGGTCAACTGAAGACCCGCCTCATTTACATTCTTAAAGGGGATGAAGTAAATAGCATTTTTCAAGTGAATAATATATATAGAATATTTGAATTAAATAATAATTTACTATTTATTCCATATATTTTAAAAACACATTGAAGTTGAAGGGTTGATCAAGAAAATATAAGATAATATTTTTTACATAGTAATTTATTTCTAATTCATATACGTTTAAATCAAACACACATTTTAATTTCAATTTGAATTTATAAAACTCAAACTCCAACCATTATTTTAAACGGCCATGATCGGTTGCAATTACATATATTTTGGCAAACAAGAATTTATATAAGAGAATTGTCTAGTGTACACTTCGATCTCACAGGAATATTGTCATGTGAAACACAAACAGAAACAGAATGGAAAGAGAAATCGATTTACACTTGCTGTTACATTTCATCATGTCAAAGAAAAAGAAAAAAAATGTGTAATGAAAATTATAAAATAAAAGAACGCATATAATAATTGAGTTAACCTATGAACTTCTGGCTTTGAGGGAGAGGAGTGGTGACTTTAATTAGTTCACACTGCTGCAGTACCTCCTGATTTCCCCTTGGGAGCCGGTGAGCACATCAATGGAGCCCATGCGCACCATCGCCTTTGCAAACTTATCAGCCCACAACGAATCATATATCGCGTTGTTCGACACCATTTTGGCGGTCGACGGGCTGCTCAACAATGTCTGGTCGGAAGACAGTAGCCCTCGGTGATGCCTCAACTCGACGTAGTACTTGTTGTCAAGACGAAGAGGGGTTCGAGAATCGAGCACCACGGTCGGATCTCTTCCTGCAGAATTATAATTAGGACACTTGGTCTTCAAATAGGCTGCGTAGTGAGGGTCCATGGAGGGATCTTGAGCATGAGTGGCGTTGAAAGAGTAGAGGCGTTTCGAGAAGGACGAGCAGTGCGCGACGCCGATGGAGTGTGCTCCTGAGAGCGTCACCATCTCATCGGCCGACAACCCTTTCCGGGCAAAATTTTGTATTAGCTGCTGAGCATTGAAGACTGGAGGTGGTAAATTTTGCCCTACTTCGTCGCTTTTAGAGACACGGCCGTCGCGACGTCCTGCCGGCACCGCGTAGTTAATGCCTCCGGCTTTGTAGGCGCTGTCACGAGCAGCGAAAGCGATGATGTCTGCGCAGGAGACGGTTTTAGGGCAGATTGATTCTATTTGTAACTTGGCCTCGTCAATCACCTCGAAACCTCGCAAGCTAGGGTTATTGGCAGGATGTTCTCTCTCCGATGGGTTTCCGGGTGTGGATTTTAGCAGCACAGAAGCATCACAACCCTGAATTAATCATTAATGACGGCCGGAGCCGTAAAAATTTGTTCAGTAATTAATTGGTCACATGAAACCTAAACACATAAGAGACGATTTTTGCAGAAAAATTGAAATCATATTATAAGCGGGTAATTAAACTTACCCTGACGAAGCAGTCATGAAAATGCATTCTGATAAGGCCAGCAGCTATTCCTGGATTGCTTGAGATGGCTTTTTGAACTGCTTTTCTCACAATAGCCTCAGCTGATGGACAGGTTGATTTGTAGAACCCGACTTTGAGAGATGCCAAAGCCGAAGCCGAAGCCGATACCAGCAATACAGGCATCATGATCATGAGCACCACTGCAACAGAATTTCTAGAGCCCATTTGTATGATCAGAATACACAAAGCTATTGCCAATACAAAGTAATATTTACTGAAATTGCAAGTACTAATTAAATTATATATACATATATTATCAGAAATATTATGGCTATAATTAATTAAGGAGAGAGTACTTGCTAGAGACTAGACAGGGGAATTAGGAGACGGTGAGAAGAGGAGGTCTTGTGAGACTATTTATATATGACTATGAGAGGGAACTTACAATAGCGAAAGAGATCATAGAGAGAAATGTTAAACGAGTGAGTACCTGGAATTGGCCGCTTTCGTTTTAATATGGAAAACGTGTGTACGTATACGTTGTTAGCACTATGTCTATAGATAGAGGCTAAATTGTAAAACCAACTCCGAGTTGAAGTTTTCCAACTTTGAGAGCTACTATATATATGTATATATTTATATAATATAATGTTTATTATGTAGAAACACTTATCTTGCTCCTTCGGATCTTTCGTTCTGTATTTTATATTTTGATATATATATATATATATTTATATTTTGTATCTCTTAATTTTTTTTTTCCTTCGGCTAATGTTTATTAATCAAAACGTTGAAGTGGCTAACAGTACATGCATCATGTACGTCTTTGACTTGGTACAAAGTTAGAAACTTTCCAATGATGAAGGGATGGTCCTGTATTATTTGTAAATTTTCATATTTCAACGCTTAAATAACTTGTTTTCCTAATTAACTATTAAATTCGGACTCCAATCCAACCCCATCGTCATTTCCTCCACCTGTGCCTTTCTTAAGACTACCTCAAACGTGAAATTTGTAAACGCACACATATATATATATATATATATATATAAAACTCGTCAGGCACTAATAGTAATTCAAGCCATTTTGTAATTTGTATTTTTTTACTAATAGTAATTTGGAATTTTTTTTATTTGCATTTGGTTCGCCGGTTGGAGATATAATTTTTAAATTAGAATTGATTGATTTTTCAAAAAAAAATAAAAATTGATATAAAAAAATACAAGAGTTTAGTTAGAGTTAAATTAAAACCTCAAACAAAACCTTAGACTTTATATAATTGGTCAGAATAGTTAATGTATAGTTACTCATTCTAGAACGATTTCAATTTGTAGCAGACTTCCCTTATTTAATTGAGTATATGTTGATGTATTGGATACTTATTATTATTTTTTTTTTAACTTTGACTTAAATGATCCTGTATTAAGAGCTAAATTAGCTAAAGGGATGGGTCATAATTATTACGGAGAGCCCGCATGGCCCAATGATCTTTTATATATTTTTCCAGTAGTAATTTTAGGTACTATTGCATGTAACGTAGGTTTAGCAGTTCGGACTCGAATTCAATATCTTTTAATAGAATTATATGGGGGGATAGGCGATAGCTAAGCACGTCTCTTTTAGCCTTCAAGTTATTATAATCGTTGCAAAGTTTTTCTTGCCTTTAATTAATTGGAGACATTAGACGAGTAATTAAGGGATTGGTATCCTTATGTCAAGAAACACGAGTTGAAAAATGAAAATTCAACAAAAACAATCAAAGATATACAAGAAAGAACGACTTCAAAGAATTTACCATAGGAAAAATAGAAATAACGTGACTATGATGGATTTATTTTTTTATTGGGGAACTCCTCAGAAGTATTGTTTAATTAATGGAAAAGAAGAAATAAATAAATAAATAAACCTCGAGAAATTTTGGGGATGTGAATGTACGATTCTACGAATTGCACCTTGTTGTATACAAATTACAATCGGTGTTTTTATTTTTATTTTTTCCCCAAAGGTTTTTAATTAGATCAGCTATTCTTTTATGAATTTTTATTTATTTACCCATTTTAAATGAGATAGTTGGGTTCAATACCACCATGTGTGGCTAGTTTTATATCTTCTGAGTCTTCTGCTGATTATAAAATCTCATCACATTTTCCCTTAAAAATAATAATAATAATAATAATAATAATAACGTTTTAAAGAATAACTTTTTGAAGGGAATGGTTCAATCAACATTTTGAACTACTTTTTTTTTGGGGGGGGGGGGGGGGGGGGGGGGAGGAGGGCAAAATTCAGCTAGTTGAAAAACATTTGAATAGACAAAAACAAAGAATTGCTCTAGTAAACAAAATCAACACAACAGAATACGCAAACAACATGTTCAACCACCTGCGTTGAAAAGATAAAAACAAAAAACGAAAATTGTAGTAACTAATTTTACGCAATTGTTATTTATGGGATTTATTGCTAAATGATCTCTTTTTAAGAAGTTTTTTAACAAATGGTCAAGTCTTTTATAGTCAAAATTCTGTTTTTTCTAAAATGGTTAATCAATTTTATTATATAGTCAATCAATAATATTGAACACATAGTACAACTAACTGATCATAATATAAGAGGTTGTTTGACTCTCATATTTAAATCCAAAAAGTTCACTTTAGTTTTTGTCTTAAACGTATTAAATTGTAAAAACTAGAGTGATATTTTCCCTTAATTATATTATCCATCTTAAAACAATTTTTTAAATATATTATATACACATTGAAGAAACTCCGATGTTTTTTTTTTTCCCTTTCATTACCCATAGGTAAAACAATTATTCCGTAAACTGGTTAAATAATAATTAAGTAATTAAAACATGTGTTCAACCGAACTAAACCACTTATTTATTAAGTGAAGTGCAAACCAAATAAAAAATATATTGGTTTGAAGATTTTCAAAGCAAACCGAACTATTTAAGAAATCAAAACCAAACCAAACCGATTGCAATTGGTTTGATTTAGCTTTCTAATTGGTTTGAACTAATATTTATCAATCTCTTCTTAGTCATAAGTAAAATAGGATCAACATATTAATATGATGAACATTTATATTCTATATCACATATATATATATATATATATTTATAACTCAAAATCAAGTATCCAAATCAAAATAAAACGCTCATAATTAAAAGTTAAGCATTTTGAATGAAACTACAAAAAATACATAAACTAGATATAAATGGTCTTTTAAAACACAAATAATACATTTTAGTATATAACATATAATAAACTAATTATAATTAAAATAAACTAATCAATTACATTTTATAAACATACATATATAATTTTAATTAGAAATCGGTTTGGTTTGATTTTATTTTTTTATGAATAAATCACAAACCAAACCAATCTAATTGGTTTTTCAAAAATTCAAACCAAACTAATTATTGTTTGATTTGGTTTGGTTTGGTCAGTTTGATTGGTTTAATCAATTAGATGAACATCATTAAATCAATTATTATATGGTTTGGTTTAGTTTAGTTTGATTTGTTTTGGTTTGATCAGTTTGATGAACACCCCTACAAGAGCTTAATCAACTGCTTTATTGACAAGGCATAACCATTAGATTCTGAACAAATAACTTGAAAATTTTCACTTGTCCATAGGTAAAATTAAAAATATCTACTCCAATCTGACTAGTACGTACTATTTACATGTAATAATGTTAATTATATATATATAATATGTTACATTTTAAAATTTTTAATATAACTACAGATATCAATAGAAATTATTATTTATTAATGAATCAATGTACACAGTATAAATCGATGTTATATTTACCGGACTTCACTTAACATCTTACCTATGTATACGTGCGTATATATTATTAACGTTTTGCAATCACAGGAAAGAGGACGTATGCTGACGAGACACGAAAATGAAACCAAGTCAAATGCCTATGGCTTAAATTGCTATGCCAGTTGCAAGCTTCTTCTGTCCCAAAAAAGGTATATTAATGTATGTATATACAAATATATGTATATTTATATTTAAACCTCCCATAATTAAAAGTAATTGTGTCTAGACATAAGAATAGTGTAGTGTCAGTTTACTTGGAAAAATGGATTGAGAATCCTTTGTTAGATATCATTTTTTAGGCTTAATTTTAAATGTGACATACAATATATTTGTGACTACTCAAGATGGATATATATTTTCTTCCACGTGGAGTTTAAAATAATATATCCATATTATCAAAACGATGAATGAGTGAATGAGAAATTGACTCTCAAATGTGCACCCATGAAAGAGAGAATGTTGAAAATTGACAAAAGGGAAATCACTGAACCTACATAGGAAACTAATAAAAATCATTGCTCCTTTGTAATCCTATAAAAAGTCATTAATCCAATATTAAAAATGAATGAATCCCCTCTTTCATTTTCAGTCGTAGAAAAATCATTATTTTTCCTTAACAATAAATAAATAAAAATACTGTTAAAAATTCAAGATTTTCAGAGTAAAATGCAGATATGAACAATATTCAAAAGTAGATATATATTCTCCTCCTCCTTTGATTCCTTTTCCTCTCGCTTATGAGCATTTTTTTCAACCTAGATTCGAGTTTTTTCTTCCCTCTTTTTAGCCTTCTCTTCTTTAACTCTTTTTAGGTCTCTCTTGGTCTTGATCTCCTTGCATGTCGTTGTAATTGTTAAACCTTAATTCTTAATCGAGCGGTTCCATACCACACAGCACAAGTTGCTTGTAGCTGCAAAATCAAAAACATATAATATACTTAATGAAGAAAATGTAACGGAAAATTAATGTTTGTGGTATGATATTTACAATTCTGATGAAAAAAGATGCCAACATTGTTGAAGCTCGAAATATGCAGAGCAGAGTAAGTGAAGAAGAGAAAAGCAACGTGAGTGAGGAGTGAGAATGGTTACAACTTGGTAGTTTTTATTTTAGAAGTATTTATACAAAATAATCATTTTTGACCCCCTCTTTTAAAGAATGTCCGCAAACCAATTTATTTGTAAATTTGAACTAAATATGAATTTTAATGATTTCTTGTTCCACAATCGTCCTTCCACGAATTGCGTTTGCAGATTACGTTTAAAACAAAAAACCTCCGCAATATGCGTTTGCATATTACATTTTAAAAATATTCCTATATTGTTAGCCCCCACTCTTTTAAATATCATTTATTGATTTTTTTTAGGAAATAAACGGAATTCCTTGTTTAAGGAAATATTCCTTGATTTTTTAAAGGAAATAAACGAAATTCTTTGATTTTTATAACGTTAATGACCATGTCATTTTAAGATTTAAATATTTGATATATTTTATGAATACTCTAATGACCTATCATTACCTTGTGTAGATTGGATTAATCACATTACAAACATAGTCTCTATGATAATAATCACATCAATCTACACATGATTATTTGTTTTACACTATATCTATATGGTATAACTGTCATAATAACATATTCATTATATGGGAGTCTTATTGTAAAGACTGAACACCAAATCACTAATACCAATAATAATTGCCGAGCTTATAATCTATGGTTTTATCTTAAATTTGTAGAAGATATAGTTTTCAATCAGGTATTATATATTTCAGAGTAAAAAAAAAAAAAAAGAGAACACAAAAAGATAAAGTCAATAATATATGGATTCCAAAAATTCAAAACCCTAAATTAACAATAGTAATTACGATAATTCATAATATATTAATTTTTCTAGAGTATCAACATCTATCTCAAACATATTGACTGAATACAATAATTAAGAAATCCACAGCATATTTTCCAACCCGTTTTTTTTTTTTTTTTCTAAAGAAAAAAAAAGTGTGTTTTGCTGGATTCCCAGCCTTTGTTTTTTTTTTTTTTTTGGGTGTATGTCAAGTTTTAACAAAATATTATTTATTATTTCGTCCCGGTACAAATTTTTTTTTAATTTTGTTTAAAAAAAAATGATTTACCAAGCCTTGGAGTCTACCGAGGAATTTATTTTCTTTGAGTTGAGCTTCACATCAAGAGATAATGGGATGCAAGCAGCTGTCCAATTGCTTCATACGCTACTTGAGGTAACCTCAAAATATACTATCCTTGTTTAGCTTTATTTTTCAAATTTTATTGTTTTTGCTGTGAACTTTAATCATGTGGTCAATCTCAGGAATAGTTTGTATTTTATCAACATTCTTGAGGTAATCCTAATTATATATGGTATTTTGGTTGGTTGGTTTTTGTTGGTAGTGGTGGTGCATCAAAAACGTTATTATGCATATTTCAAAAAAAAAAAAAAAAAACGTTATTATGCAATTAGAAGTCCTAATTTTACTATATTTAAAAAATTCTAAAATTTTGCTGAATTTCAACTTCAATATTATCAAAATTGTTATTGGTCTAGTTATCTCTTTGTGTGTGTATATATATACGTACATAATGGGTGTGATTTTAATGATTATTTTAAAATATTTACCTATCGATGAGTGTCATTTTTTAATCGTGTGATGCATATCAGATGGTTCTAACAAATTGCTTGATTGACAATAAAATTAATGGCAACTAATGAATATTGAACTTGAAGAATTCATTAAAATCAATTTTGAATAGGCAACTTGTTCTTAACCTGCTGATTTGGATTTTATAATTTTTTTTATTTAAATAGAATCAAAACTAAAAATTCAATCCCTTATTCATAAATCTTGTTCTTAGTCTTTTTAATTATGATTTTTTTTATAAAAAAATTTGTTAAAAAATGCTAAGTGACTTAATAGTCTCACGATCCTAAGATTAATAAAAAGAAATGAAAATGAAAAAAAAAAAACCCCCATTAACATAAAAAAGCAAAAAAACTGCTCAATTTCTGTGACACACGGTATTATATGCAGGAAAAAAAAAAAAACTGAATATCAAATAAATTACAATTTAGTTTTTTTTTTTATATACATGATAACACTATATTATATGCATTCAAAGAATAAAGAAAATGATTAACTAAACTTATAATACATAACACATAATATAACATCAGAAGTAAAAATATATATATATATATACACACACACACACAATAGAATCCAGTAGTAGAATTATACACTCTACATGGATATTTAATAAACAATTAATAAATTTCTATCATCGAAAATTAAAAAAACAAAAACAAAACAAAAAACAAAAAACAAAAAACAAAGAAAACGAAATAAAGAAGGAATCAGATAAGCACAAGTTAAGAAAATGTCAAGAAAAAAAAAACACACACACACACACAAACAAACAAACAAAATAGCGACAACTACATACCCAGTCCATCAGGTAAAAACCTAAAGGATAAGCTTTTGAGTTTGACCAGATAAAAATCCTCTTGAAAGATAATTTGGTGCATTATTTCTTTTCTAAAATTAAATGATAATGCTTTTTTTGCTGCTAGCAAGTCTTTAATGTTAGACATGTTACGCAAAAGCTTGAATAGATGAAGAGCTTGTTTGGGGTGTAAGTTTAAACTTACACCCATCAACTCAATTTTTGTCTTTTTTTTGGAAAAAGTTTTTTATCTTTTCTAAAAAAGTCAACAAAAATTATTATTTAAATTTATCAATTTCAACTCAAACTTACACACCAAACATCCCTGAAGTTTTTTCATTTTAAAACAAGAAAAGAAAGAAAAAGAAAAAGAAAAAAAAAAGAAGGTAATATTGGTGGAACTGGAAACACTGAGCAGTATATATAATGCCATGCCAGTTAGTTAAATTTTTTGGAACAAATTTGAAAAAAAAAAATTAAGCAAGAAAGCAAAAGAAGAAGTCGTAACTTTTTTTTTAACAGGTCATTAAATAAAAAAGTAAAAAAATGCCCTTCCATGAATCTAAATTTTGATTTTGGATATTCAATATTTATTTTGAAAGAATCTTTAATAATTAATATTTAAGGTAAACTATTTGTTTAACCTATTCTATCAAGTCATCTAATATGACACATCATCAAAAGTAATTAAGACTTATATTTATTTTTATTATTTTATCTGTAATCATGGATGGTTACAAAAAGAGAATAATCATTTAAAACTCTTATATATATATATATATATATTTATCTATATGTTTTTTTTTTTCTCTTAAAGCCCTTAAACTGTTTTGTTTTCCTAATTGGATTCAATATATGTTGCCCCGGCATTTCAGTACAGTTGGACTAATTCCATTTCATGAACTTTCAAAAAATGTCAGCTTCATCAAAAGAGGGGGAAAGAAAGAAAGAAAGAAAGAAGATTGATCCTATGCAAGCAACTAATATTGTGATTTAGCTGCGTATTCCTTCTTGGTTTATGGTATATTTAGATATTGTATTTTCCTTTATTTAGTTTTAACCTTTTTAAATTTGTTATTTGCAGCTCTATGTCAGCTTGGGATTTATGAATCTTATCATATGGTTGAAGATTTTGACCAAATAACATCAGTTATAGATTTGTATAAGAAATTAGGGAAGGGAAAACGTTGGTCCATTACAAAGATTAAGGGCCCGTTTGGGTGATGAGTTTAAATTCATCACCATCAACTCAATTTTTGTTTTTTTTTTTTAAAGTTTTTTGTTTTTTCTGAAAAAGTCAACTAAAATTACTATTTAAACTTATAAATCTTAACTCAAACTCATACACCAAACGGGCCCTAAATTAGTAATAAAATGAGGTATCAAGAAGTTAGTAATTATATATCAAGGATAAAGGTAGGTTATAATTTTTTTTTCCCCCCTAAAACAAGGTAAGTTATAATTATAAAATGAATAAGACTTATATCTTTTCTTTCAAACACTTACCCAAAAAAAAAACTATTTATGAAAATAACAGATAACCTAACATAAAATATGATTTATTTGACCCTAATTTTTTTTAAGTTTTTTTTTATAAGTTATTTCATCCGAATATACAAATTTGATGAGGTATCTTTTCCGCAGAAAATTTAATAACTAGTGAATTGGTAAAATGATTCTTCAAAAATTTTTATTAGTAAAATGATAAGGAAAGACCAAGAACGAGCAGGAACAACCGTGATTGTTCCTATGTTAAAATGAAAGAAGGTTATTTTACTAATTTTAATTTTTGAGGTTGCAAATTTCCCTCTAATTTGTAATGTTGGTTGTTATTCCGGAATTAGGATATCTAAATCAGATGCAAGAAAAGTAATAGTCACGGAACAGAATAAAACATTGGTGGCACCCAAGCAAGCCGATCAACGGGTCAAGGCAAGGGCTCCGACTGGACTGGAGTGGCCAGCAGTGGCTCCTCCGCCCTCCCACCAGTCCCTCCAGTCCAGGTGAACAGACTCAAACAAACCGAAACAGGCCGCAAAAAAAGTTAAGTTGCAGAATAAAACAATGGAGGTCGAGAATCGCTGCAAATTTTGGCTTCGCAAAAAGAACCGATTTTGTGCTAACGCTCCCCTCCCCACTTCCTCGTCAGTTCTCTCTCTCACTCTCTCTTATTGCATATTATTTTATCTCTCTCTCTCTCTCTCTCTCTCTCTTATTTTCTTTCTGACTCGTATCATGTAAATGGAACCGCGACAGGTTCTGCGGCAACCACAAACCCAGGTCCGATGACCAATGGATCCCATGCCCCGTCGACCCTTCACAGTATATTCTTCTTCTTTTTATTATTTAATAATCATCTCAGATATTATAGTCTCTGTATCCGATTTCTAATAGTAGTTTTTTTTTTATTTTTTTTATTTTTATATGTTTTTGATTTTATTGTTGGTGTGAATTTAACAGCTCTGTACTTAAAGAAAATCTTGAAGGACATGTAAAAAGATGTCCTTTCGTGAAGCAAGTCGAGTCCTTGACTCTCCAACCTTATTACCAGAAGGGCATCAATTCTGCCAATGCCGAGGAAGAAGTTGAAGAAATCATTACTTCTGAGTTTAAGAGGAATGCTGTTCTTAGCATGAGCCTTGCTCAATTCTCCCAACTCATTCTGAAAATCCATTCTCTTCATCAGTCTATATGCCGCCATATCCGGGACTCTTATAAGCTCCCAGAAGCTTGTGGCATTTGGATTAAGCGACAAGTTGACGGGTGATTTACAATAAACTTCATTTCTCGCTGCATTTATTTCTCAGAAAATTTGAATTTCTTCCTTTGAGTGCAAGTAGAATGTTATGTTCAACCTTCTATTCCCAAAATTAGACATGTTTATTGACTTCTAATTTATAATTAGGGATAGTTGTAAAGTAAATTTAGGACCTTTTTTTTCTTTTTTTATGTTTATGAAAAGGTGCCAGACAGGATGGATTTTAAAGGCGTTGGCGATCTGAGGGGTTACTTTTTTAATTGCTGAAAATGCAAGGCAGAATATCTGGTTTAGTCGGACGGTTGTCTGGTTATCTAAAATGAATAGTTGTTTGCAGGAAATTGCCGTTTCAAGAAAAACATGTCACACAGCAGGCGTCGATTCTTGGGAACTTGGAAGAATCTGGGATATTGGATAAAAACTTTACTGAAAGTGAAGGGGTTGATCATGACGAATCATTTGGGGATGGTAACGTTGTCCCTGCAGTGGTTGAGTTTGGAGCAGGTAGAGGTTACTTGACACAAATGCTGGCTGATTGCTATGGAATCCAAAAGGTCTTTTTGGTGGAGAGGAAGTCATATAAGCTAAAGGTTAGTTGGTTTAAATGCCGAAGACAAAGTGCACTTTTCTACTAAGATACTTGAGGCTTTCATTTAATCAAATTTAAGATATTCTCTAGTTTGGACCTTATTTGACTTTCTACTTTGTTTATTGTTTATTTCATGCCAAATGCTATTCTAGGCTGATCGATCCTTGCGACAAAAAGAGAGATTGACATTAGAGCGTCTTAGAATTGACAGTAAGCTTCGTCCTATCTTTTTAAAGGAATTCTTGTTTATTTCATCGTCTTTCATAATTCCTATCTGGGATTCTGGATCTTTAATCTTCATGTTGCATGTACGTTATACGACATTGTGGGTTGCTTCCTAGCGAAAGAGAAAGGCTTGGTTTCTTGACCTTTTTGGAACAATAATAGAGTTATCAGTTGTATAAGTACGAAAGAGAAAGGTTCTGCATTCGACCTTTCCCTCTAGTTAATTACACATTCTGAAAAAAGGTCATAGCATATTTTGCTTTCACAGACCTCTTGCTCACGTGAGGAAATTTAGGGATATTAGTGGCATGAATTAAGTAGAAAATCACTACTAATATTGGTGTGGTTTTTGCATATCATTCAACTTTGCCTGCCAATGTGGACACTGAGTTTGATATCAAGTCCCACTTAGTATGTCTTCCTATTTCTGTGTTATGTCTAAGATCCAAGCGAGCATATCAAATATCTTGTTAAAACTTGAATTACAAACTCCTTTTGCAGTAGAAGATTTAAACTTGAATGCTGTTGAATCTTTGCGGGGTGTTCCTTACCTAGCTATTGGTAAACATCTCTGTGGGCCTGCAACGGGTAATCATGTATTTCATTTGAACTTCCCTATGACATCCGCACTAATAGTTACAGTTGATGCAAGTAACTAGTTATTATACACTTACACCACACAACTTTGTTAAACACAATTCAACATTATTGCTGCTGCAGATTTGACTCTAAGATGTTGCCTCATGACGCAGCCTTGTGACCAAGAAAAAGTTCCAGTGAGTCGTGTTAACATAAACCTGAGAGGTCTAGCCATAGCCACATGTTGCCATCATCTTTGTCAGTGGAAGAACTACACAAGTATATCAATCAACTTATCTTGCAAAATTGTGTTGGTCAGACTTCTATATTCTGTAGTGAATGAAATTGCAAATATTGTTTTGCTCTAAACGAACTTACCCTGCAGATAAGAATTACTTTTTGAATTTGGGGATCACAAAGGAAGAGTTCCACGCAATCACATGGTTTACCAGTTGGGCAGTAGACGCTGATCATAGTTCATCAGATCTTTCTGATGTTAGCAGTGTGGATCCACAGTCCATGTAATTTTCTTGAACTTGTGTTTTTAGTACTTTGAGCAACAGTCCAAGCCCTGCCTTATTTTCCATGTTCCTCCTTTGTAGAGGTTTTTTATTTTATTTGTTATTTACAATTGCCACCACATGCTGTGACAGGGAAACGAATTTGAGTGAAAATGGAGGAGTTGAACAAGTGATAAGGAAGATGAAAGCAGTTGAAAGGGCGGCACTGGGGTTTAAGTGCAAGCAAATAATTGACATGGGAAGGATGGCGTGGGTGAAGGAACGCGGATTAGAGGCACAGTTTGTCAAATACGTCCCATCTACCATCTCTCCTGAGAATCATCTACTTATTGCCAGATGTGTCGATCTTTTGTGAGATTTTGTTCTTCTCTTTGGAGTAGTTAATGTTGAGATTTTTTATTTTATTTTTTTTTCTGCGGAAGAAAAATAATAGATACAAATCTTAATGTGGAGATTTTTTGCTAGATTATTTTTGGTGTATCGAACATCCCTAATATGTCAAAATGACAATAGAGGTTGTTTGGAAATGGGCTTCTATGGCCCGGAAACGTAATATTTGAAAACATTAGTTGTTCTCCTTGCTGAGATTTTGTGCTAGTCGGGGCTTCTAGTTCTGGTATAGCAGTTTTTTCTCTTTCTGATAGTTATAGTTAACACAAACCGGAAAACTATTTATCTGGGTGTTCTTCTAGTCCTATGTTACCTATAAGGTATAAATGCATTGAGTATTGCCCCAATATGCTTAGGGCAGACAATTCACTCAGAGATTTCAATGTTTCAACTAAAAGTGTTAAATGAAATCTACTGCTAATTTGAACTATTCTGAATATAGGGGAAATTTTTTTTTTTTTTTTTTTTTTTTTTTTTTTGGGCAGTTAAGCATGTTTGAGTGTATGCAAACCTAACACGTTAACACCCTTTTACACTTGGTGAACGAAATTTTCTTCAAGTTTCTGTGTCTTGAATCTTTAGACCTTTTGGATTACTTTATACAAGGAGATAACATTTCATTAGTTTGACTTTATTATTAATGGAAGAACAAATAGCTTTAGGATAAATTAAAACACTGATTAGTACTTTGAATAGCTGCCAACAAACTTACCAACTCGGAACAAATTTGTATTCGCAAGGGAGTTGGAAAATCAACTATTGGGTGGTTGCAGGTATAGTCTAATGGTAATTTCACATATGATTCCACCTAAAGATATATAGAGTTTGAATCACCCTTAAAAAAAATAAAATAAATAAATAAATCAACTATTGGAAGTCCTATTCACTATAAGAAGGAATTCTAAGGTCCCTAATCCACGGTGAACAATTGAAGAGAAATGTGGCCTGTTATATTTTCTTCTCCTTCTTGGTAACGTAAGGTATGTATATATTTTCGCATGGTTAATTGTAGCCCTGGTCCCTAATCTTTTCTTCTTTCTTTCTTTCTTTCTTTTTGGACTAATTACACACAGGTTTTCAGCTTTTATTTTGTGGCATATTAGTCCCTTTTTCTGGCAGCCAGAATTATCCCAGTTAAATCTCACGTGTGGTGCGCAACAACATTTGTGAAGCAGTGTTTCAGTAATTAAATTCTCTCTAGAATAAAACCCGACTATATGAACTCTTTTGGTGCTCGTTTGGGGTTATTTTGGTCTCCGTTGAATTATATTATTGAGAAAAAAAAAAAAAAAAAAAAAAGAAAACATCAAATTGTTTTATTAAAACTTTAAAGTCCAAAGCATAAAATATGGTAACGTCTCGACTCAGTAGAAAAAGATGACCCCAAATCTCACATGCGGACTCAAGATTTTTGAGGGTGCTCTAACAAAAATATTAAAACTAACAATAATTATATATGATATTGTAACAAAAAAGAAGAAGAATTAATGAACTCAAAAGTAGGGTGAAAAATATTAAATATGCTTAAAAATAGAGAACTTAGGCCCTGCTTTGTAGGAGGTGATATGAGGCAACGAGAACGGCGTCCTTGTTGCTCCTTGTCGACGGAGGCTTTGACCATGTAACAACCCCCCCCCCCCCCCCCCCCCCCCCCGGCTTATTCCTTTGTGAATCCTCCGACCCTTCTCTTCAGGTATTTCACTCTTTCTTCTCTCTCTCTCCTCTCTCTCTCTCTCTACCTATATCTTTTGTATCCTTGAACGCTCCTGCTAATTTGTTCATTTCATGGCCACACTATGGGAGGTGTGTGTGTATATATATATATATATATATATATTTCGTATCATATAAGTGCTTGTGGAGTCATGTTTAATCATTTTTCTTTTTCTTTTTCTATTTTTTTTTTCATTTTGTTATAAATGTTTGTTGTTTGTGACGACGTTGTTTTTTTTGCAATATTGATGTTTTGTTTAGGGACTAGGGGATCTTAGGATCGCCGTTTGGAGGAGGAGAAGCGGGGTTTCTCCGGCACCTTTCGTCGAACATCTTGGTCGGAAACTCCATCAACAATGGATCCTTTTTTGTTGTTGCCGTCTCCTCCGCCGTCCGATTCTCCACCAGCTTCCTCACCCCCACCTGACTTGTTATCCCCATCGCCGCCATCGCCAACGTTGTCTCCACCTCCACCGGACTCTTCTCCACCTCCGTTCCAATCTTCTCCACCTCCGTTCCAATCTTCTCCACCTCCGTTCCAATCTTCTCCACCACCGCCGGTATCATCACCGCCGCCTCCGGATTCATCCTCACCACCGCCGCCTCCTCCCAAGGAATCCTCTCCCCCGTTGTCACCTCCTCCGCCACCGCCGCCCTCTTCCCAAACATCTCCGCCCGGAAACGGTGATTTTCCCCCTCCACCACCCCCGCCGTCTCCGCCTTCGCCTCACCAATCTCCGAGTCACGTGGCTTCCCCACCGCCTCCGCGGAGATCGCTGACACCGGCGACGAACAACACTGCGACAGAGTCGCCGAGTGATTCGGCGTCGAACATGGTGCCTCTGGTGATCGGAGTTGTGGCGGGGGCAGGGCTGCTTCTCCTTGTGGCCGTGGCTCTGCTTTTCTTCACTAGCACCAGGAAGAAGAAGAAATCTCAATCTCAGATGTATGTTGGAGCTCAATCTCGTGGAAATAAGAACGGCAATAATGGTACGTTATATATATATATATATATATATATATATATATGGTAAAAGAGATGTCATTATTTTTAATTTTAAGCTTTTTTTTTTTTAAGTCTATTTAGCCATTTTCAAAATACAAGTATATACTATTTTTTTTAATGCATGCCACAAGTCGTCTACATTTATCAAGATTATCCATCCTTTGTTCGATTCGTTCCACTAAAATGCCGTGCTGTTAAATTCTTAATGAGTTAACCTGACCACAAAATACATCAAACTTTTTTTTTTTTTCAATGGTTATCAGTCTTTGTGCTTTACTAAATTCTACTTGTTTTGGCAAAGGTAAGAATTACATATGTAGCTTTTTGAAGGAAATAACTAATAATTAACAATAATGGTTGGGAAACTAACCTTAATCTCAATTTTTGAATATCATTTTATGTGATGATATAAATTATCATTTTTTTATTAATAACTATTTAAATAATTATCACGTCAATTAAAATTAAAATATTACAAATCCATCATTAGTAAAAAGATAATAACTCACCCATATATAAGTTGGTACTTTAAAATTACGCTTGCAGTTAGTGTTTTTAAAGACAAATAAAAATAAAAGCTATCGTGCCTATAGTAATTTATTATCCACAATTATAATACAATATATACATAAGTGAACGTAAAAAAGTATATATCACATAGATTTCTATATTTAATGTAAATCAAAGATATTTAATCTTCTAAATAGAAATATAATTTTCATAAATCTTTGTAATATTAAGTTAATTAAAGTAAATTATAAGAGGATATAAATTGCACCAACAAATTGATGTTCTGAAGGGAAGAAAAACAATTTGAAAAGATGGAAAATAAAACTTAAATTTGTGTATTTTGTATAATATAAAACATAATTAATGTTTTAAGAAGAAAATTCTCATTATAAATCTTTGTAATAGTAAATTAAATGACGTAAGTTTTGAAGCATATAAGTTGCACCAACAAATTGAAGTTCTGAAGGGAAAAAAAGAAGATTAAAAAACAATAAGAGATGGAAAATCTGATTTGACAAAAGAAAGTTTGTAAAGGAAGGGAGTACTATAATCGATTTCGGAAACAGAAAAAAGGAAATTAGAGAATTAGGTAATTAGGTAAAAATGCAACAATGTCCTCGATGAAAAAATTTATCTCTAGTACCATATATATTGACTATTGTGCCCCATTCAGCTTTCACATATTATTTATTCGAACAAACAACATTGTCACTGAAATTAATCCAATACTAATTAATTTCAATAAATGCAAAAGCATCATAATATTATTTACACCATAATTGTTTTTATTTAACAAAAGTGCTATAATATAACTTTTCTAGTAGTTAAAAAAATATACGAAACACATACAAATTAACTTATAATAACTGACCAATACATATTCATATTAATGAACCACACCAAAATGTCAAAGTATTTTTCGAGTTGCAAAATTGATCTACAACTGGTGGCACAATTTAACAATTCGGGTAATTTTCCCATGCATGCAGGAGCTGATCAATACTACGCCCATTCACAACGCGGCCACCGCCAGAATTGGCCACAAAACGGAGCAACAGACCCTAATGATCACATGGTCAACGTCCTACCTCCACCACCAGGCGTCGGATCTTGGCCAGCGCCGCCGCCTCCACCGCCACCCCAACTAGTACTAAGCAGTGGGGAGATGAGCTCGTCCAACTTTTCAGGCCCGCTAGGCCCTGTGCTGCCACCGCCGCCGCCGTCGGTGGCGCTAGGGTTTAACAAGAGCACGTTCACCTACGAGGAGCTGATGGCGGCGACAGCGGGGTTCTCGCAGGCGAACCTGCTAGGGCAGGGCGGGTTCGGGTACGTCCACAAAGGGGTGCTGCCCAATGGAAAGGAGATAGCGGTGAAGAGCCTAAAGTCGGGAAGCGGGCAAGGCGATAGGGAGTTCCAGGCGGAGGTTGAGATCATCAGCCGCGTCCACCACCGGCACCTTGTGTCCCTTGTTGGGTATTCCATTGCCGGTGAAAGGAAGATGTTGGTCTATGAGTTCCTTCCCAATAACAACCTTGACGTCCACCTTCACGGTATATATATATATATATATATATAGTTATTAATTCTCTCTCTCTCTCTGTTTATTTTCAATATTACCATTTTGTATTCTTCAATCATTATATATATAGAAGTTGAAATATAATTACTACTATGTTACTAACTTACAAGTTTTCACATTTTTCTCATTGTTTGTCAAAATTCTTAAAATATATACTTAAAAATGCAGCAAAGGAACGTCAACCGATGGACTGGGCTAGCAGGCTGAAAATTGCTATAGGATCCGCTAAAGGACTTGCTTACTTGCACGAAGATTGTGAGCATTTTTCCTTCTTCTTCTTCTTATTCTGTGTCTTGCTAATTTTATTGTATTTTATTTTTTTTTTTATTTTTTATTTTTCTTAACAACTGTACATGCATCCGATTCCAAACTTGTAGGCCATCCTCGCATCATTCACCGAGACATCAAAACCTCCAACATTTTGCTTGACTTTAACTTTGAAGCTAAGGTACGTGATCAAAATTTTTGAACTGTTCTTGTTGAGATTTCTTAGGTACGTTTCTTTTTTCTGAAGAATTGATGAGGTTATTGATTTTGTATTTAATACGTATATGATTACTACTACTGATTCAGGTGGCTGATTTTGGTTTAGCTAAGCTTAATCAAGACAACTACACCCACGTTTCTACTCGTGTCATGGGAACTTTTGGGTAAGAAATTAATTATGACTCTTTTAGTAAATAGGTTTGAATTTACCATTCAAACTTTTTTTTTTTAACAAAAATTTGAACTTTAGTTCAAACCCGTAAACCAAACATTCATTTAAGTCTAATATTTCTCTTAATATACATTGATGATTAATTATGTATACGTATATCGCATGCAAGATTATACTTATCTTATTTGCTTGTACTAGAAATCATTCATATTCAAAGGTTAATCACTTAATTAAGGAGGAGGCTAGCCTACACTTATCCTGACTGATCCATTATTACTTCTAAGGAAATGTATATATGGTAATTCGAAACAACACCAAATCATTTTGGAGCATGAGTAATAGCTAAGTTTTTTTTGTTGTTTGTTTTTTGAGCTGAGAAAATAAAGATTATTGGTGAAACACGAAAAAAAAAATACATAATATAATTTTACTTGAACATAAATAATAGTTGCAAGTCATATTATAAGTGGAAAAGTTAATGATAAGTTACTGCATGACTATGTAACAATGTGTGCAAAGGTACATGGCTCCTGAATATGCATTAAGTGGAAAGCTAACAGACAAGTCAGATGTTTTCTCTTTTGGTGTGGTGCTACTGGAGTTAATTACTGGACGACGCCCTGTGGACACCACTGGTGACTATATGGACGATAGCTTAGTCGATTGGGTAATTTGAACACACTCCCTCTGCAATTATTTTATTTTATATATTTTTTTTACTTTTTATTTAGTTACCTACTTTTATTTGGGAATTTCACACAATTCATACTATATATATATATATATATATATATAATTGCTAATAATAGGCAAAACATTTTTAATGTGGTACCTTTGTTTTAATTTGTGCATCAACAGGCTACGCCTCTCTGTTTGAAAGCGCTGGAGGACGGAAGCTACGATGAATTGGTGGATCCGCGCTTGGAGAACAACTATGTCCCACACGAGATGGCGCGCATGGTAGCCTGCGCCGCTGCAAGCATTCGCCATTCTGGTAGGAGGCGACCGAAGATGAGCCAGGTAAATTGATCAAGAATTAACGAATTTTGGTCATAATTAAGGACATCTATCACTTCACCATGACACATTGATCTTCTGATTTGTGCATTAATTAATTAATTAGCAGATTATAGGTCTATTAAATAGTCATATATATATATATATATAATCATTCAGATAGCTTACAAATTAAACTTAAAATGGATAAAACTAATATATAATTGGTGAAATTGGTACTTGATATTGGAACAGATTGTGCGAGCATTGGAAGGTGACGTCTCACTAGAAGACTTGAACGAAGGGGTGAAACCTAGCCAAAGTTCTTATTTTGGCTCCAGCTCTGAGAATAACCATGATGTGGGCTCATATAGTGCTAACATGAGGAAGTTCAGGAAGATAGCACTGGATAGCCAGGACTATGGAAGCAGCGAATACGGCGCAACGAGCGAGTATGGCCTCGATCCCTCTTCGAGCAGTGACGATTCCTCCCGTGAGATTAGCAGGAAAGGAAGCCGAATCAATGTTGCATAGTAATCCTTATTGACGAAAAAAATTCTAAAAAAAAAATAATATAATAAAGTATGAAAAATGATCACACACACACATATATATATATATATATATCCTTTTGCATGCTTTTGATTCTATTAATCTTTCAAAATTAAAGACCACATATGCTTATGAGCAATGTTGTTGCTCCAACTTCCAACCTAGCTATTAGGTTCATGAACTTAATTTGATGAAGAAGGATGTTGGAGTGATATATAGAAGGAATATATTGGTTGCTAAAACCGTGCCTAATTAATATAATATAATATAATATAATATTTGTTCTCTTGTGTTTTCTAAACATGAGTTCTTTTGTGGTCATTTGAATTGCTGGGAGAGGAGATATTTGACTCAGTACATACTATGAAAATATCAAAATAAATAAATAAACTTGAAATTTACAAACTTCCTAGTATACAGCCTGATAATAATAATGATACTGTTTTGGCGCTTGTTTTAGGTTATTATGGTCTCGATGTTTCTCAAAAATTATTTCATTTGAATAATATTGGTAGGTTTTTTTTTTTTTTTTTAAAGCAAACTTCCATTGTATTGTCCCTGATGATATGCCCTCGTATGCATTCTAGGAAACCCGAAAAATATTATAAATAAATTGACGAACATTGTGGAAATTCTAAGCTTTTGAAAGATCGGGGATGAGAACCTATGTGCAACAATTACGAATTACGACAAATAGGAGGTGTCCGCTGCATTTAGTCCTTTTTTTTAAAATTTTTTTTTTCCTTATATTGAAACTTGGTATGGTAATATATAATGCTTGAATCCCCCATTCCGTGCGTCGAATAGAATACCTTATAGTATATGTATGCACAAAATATTTTTGAAAAATACCACTTAAGTTTTCCTTAAATAACTGTCCTTTTTTTGGTCGAAAAGTTTTTTTGAATTTTTTTTAGTTTTAAGATTTATTTCGTTTAAAGTTTTCTATAATTAATGCTTAAAATAATATTTAAATATTAATCACTAAGTTTCTTTTTTTAAAAAAATAATTGTTAAAGACGTTTTTGGTATTTCAAAAATCTTAATCAATTAAGGGATATTTTTTAACTCTTTTAAAAATCTCACGAGATAGTTTTGAAATTGTTTAAAGGGGGAAAGAATGATATAGCATATTGAACTCTAAGGCCGAGTTTGGTTCATTAACTTAAATCATTTAATTTAAATTTTTTTTTGTTTTTTTCTTAAAAATTTTTTATCTTTTTCTCAAAATTTTTTTATCTTTTTTAAAAATTCAAAAAAATTTACTATTAAAACTTAAAAATCTCAACTCAAACTACTTCACCAAACAAATCCTAATGGTTTAAAGTAATACTAGGAATGAAAGTACAGTAAACAAAAGGTATAATTACGTTCAAACAGTAAGATTAAAATTCGAAAATACCCCTCCCAAATTAACAAGGCCATCCTCTCTCTCCTCCTCTCTGTTTTTTCTCTCTCCAATCCGCCGTCGCCGTCGTCGCCGTCGTGAGCTACCGCGATGAACATCGCGAGGCCCCTCAGACTTGAGGAGGCGACAATAGGGGTGAAAGCTGGATCACCGACCTCCCGCGCTGGAGGTCGCGAATCAGATGCTAAGAAGTCGCGACGGTTGCGAGCTCGCCCCGATCTCATTGCAGACGATCTCCTCGCCCAATCTGACTTCCACCGGTTCGCCGTGAGGACCATCGGCGTCGGCCTCCAACTGCCAGAGGTCGCGAACCTCATGCCGAGAAGTCGCGAGCTCACGACCCCGATCTTGTCGCCGACAATCTCCTTGTCACGATCTGACTTCCACGGTACGAGTTCGCCTTGAGCTCGTCGTCTCCTCCGGCGACGACGTGTTTAGCTGCGGGTTTGGGTTAGGGATTTTGGGGTAGATTTAGGGATTTTTAATAATTTGGTGCTGCTTTTAAAATAAGATTAAAAAAAGCTCAAATAAAAAAGCAAAAATATTTTTTGAAAAAAATGGAAAAGAAACATAAAATCCAACAAAATTCCCTATAAAAAATATATGTAACAATTTATCAAATTTACTGGTACCTTTTTTAGAAAAAAGGTAAAAGTAAATCCAATGTTAACAAAATAACTAGTATATCCCAAATGAGTAAATTACATATTTTCTTTTTCAAATTAGTAAATACTAGTATTTATTAATAAATATTGATATTTATTAATAAATTACATATTTACTTTTTTATTTTATTAATAAACATAAATAACAGATTTATTAGTATATCTGTTTTAGTAAATTTGAAATTTATTTTTTTGAATTAATTAATATCATTATTTATTTTCAATTAATAAATATCAGTATTTACTAATATTACAAATATATTTATTTTTGCAATGTTGTTTGTTAAGCGATATGATATTTACCAATTACCGTATCTTTATAATTACCATATCTTCATTAGGTATTTATTAGTGAATCTCAAATTATACATGCATAATTTATTAGCATGTAAATATAATATTTACTTGTAAATTGGGATCACAATATTTACTAGTAATGTTTAGTAGTAGATCCTATATTTACTTTGTTATTTTCTACGTAAAACCAATATTTACAGAATATTTACCTTGTTATCTTCGTCCAATATTTTACAATCTAAATTCTACCATTAAAAAAAAAAAAAAGTACTTCCACCATTTTTGTCACAATATAAAATCAAAAACTCTTTTGTATTTACAAAATTACACACAATTAATATTGAGTTCATACCATTGTAAATCTCAGGAGAAGAGAAAAGATGAAAAGTTTTCGACAACATGTTAGACATCAATCTTTTCATGGAAGAAAAGGGTCAAAACCCTGACACCATCCGTGACTCCCAACGTCATCGTTTTTCCGATGTCGAAGCAGTCGACGACGTCATCAACCTCGATGAGAAATGATGACCATGGAAGTGATGACCATGGAAGTGATTTGCTTTTACATGGGCTGTATGGGAGTGATCCAATGCATGTCTTCCATGTGTCTCAATCAGAATTGAAGGCTGTGTGTTGATCAATTGTGTTGGGGGCGTTTTTCTGGGTTGTCAAAGTGGTGTTATGGTTTTTCAAGTGTTTTAGTGTGTGGATGTAATTTTCGGATTTGTGAGGACAGCTTTGTTGAAGAATCAAAATTTTCAGAGAATACCTTTGTGTTTCTTTCTCTCTCTTATCTCTTGGTGGATTCCTTGAGTGGCGAGATTAAGACTTATCTTGGTGGATTCCAAGTGGCGTCAAAACTTATCCGTTATTATAATACTTATCTAATACCCTTATATTCCTAAACACGTCCCATCAGCCTTAAAACGTCCTTCAACCTTACAATTCTAGAATACCCTTACCAAGTCCCACAGAAACGGTATCAAGAAATGTCGCCAATGTAATTCTCTTTCTCTCTCTCTCTATGTATATTATTTGTTTTCATTTTTATTTTTATTTTTGAGAATTTGCCAAGGTTTCTTATTAATCTCTATTTTGTAATATTGTTGATTTATTTAGGTTTGTAAGAGCTTGAAAACCTTCTAAAGGAGGCGAACATAATTAAGGAGCTTGTTTCTGATCTCAAACAAGTTTGTATTTTCCTTCTTCTCCCTATTTTTATTTTTTTATAATCACTGGTTTAGACTTCGTTTGAAATATGGGTTTAAAATGAAATTTTTAGGTTCAAATTTGTTAACTTTTTAAAAATTAGTTATAATTTTTATTGACTTTTCAGAAAAAAACAAAAACTGAGATGAAAAACTTAAGTTTGAACCTAAGAGGCAAATGCATGCTTAGTTTTCTAGTTATGTGTTGGGGTCAGACTTCGTCTCCCCGTAATATTATAACGGGTCATTACGACCACTAAATCAACGAATGACGAACAATATTAATTTTCTTATTATTTAATTCTTATTGAAATTTAATCGTAGATTCCTAGCATTTACATTATGTTTCTTTTTTTTTTTTTTTTTTCTCTCCTTCCCTTTTGTTGTTAATATACATTATAACTAGGTTTAAGGTTTATCCTTTTGCTTGAATGGCATTATTATTTTTTTTTTTTTTGAGGGTGCATGAATATGTTTTGGAATAGTGAATGTGTTAATAATGAAAATATCAGTTTTTTTATTTTTTTAAGAATTACTAATAACTGATAAGGTAAGAGAAAAAAAAATTAATACATGGTTTTAAACTTAAAAATTGAATCAATTTTTCCTTTTTCTAAAAAGGAGAAATTTTAATAGAAAATATGAGCAAATATATATATATATATACAATAATATCGAGTGCAATCATCAATAAAATAAACATAGTATCGTGACCCCCCTTTGTGATAACCGAAGAATGTCCCCACACATCAAAATGAATGAGATCAAATAGAGTAAGAAAAAAGGAAATACTTTTATAAAATGATAAAGCATAAAATTTTACCAGTTTGCAACCACTACAATCAGAAATATCATGAGGTTTTAAATTTCCTAATGCTCCTGTAGAAGCTAAATACTGTAAACGAGACGCCGAAACATGATCAAGACGAGAATACCATAAATAAAAATCAGAAGAAGGACGACTCAAACAAAAAGAAGATAGATTCACACTAGAAGCTGCAACTTCTGGTACTTGATCTAAAATCTAAAGTCCCCCTTGCCTACGACCTGTCCCAATCAACTTTTGAGATTGCGAGTCTTGCACATAACAAGTGGAAGAAGAAAAAGAGACTAAGTATCCTAACTGACACAATTGACTAATAGAAACAAGATTTAAAGTAAGATTAGGAATGTTATAAACATCCAAAAGAGACAGAGAATGTGTGACAATTGAACCAATACCTACTAATGACATAGGAGTACCATTAACAGTCATATCTGACATAGAGGAATTGAGAGATAAAGAAACAAAGGATAATAGATCAGGTGACATATGATGAGAAGCTCCAGAATCTATGACCCACAAGGAAGAAGATATACCTGAAGGACTAGAGGTGACAAACCTATACGAAAGGAGGCAGACATAGCTTATGGCTGTGTAGTAAGGAACTTTTGAAACTGCTCGAATAGCACACTGATTGACTGAATAGAATCATCTTTACGTCCAGTCATGATGAGAAAGTAAATGAAACAAACCAATAATCACCAAACAAAAGAGAACAATACTGCGATGCAAAATCAAATCAAGAAACAATCAAGACGTGTAGAAGCAAGCGATTGTATGGACGATCCGAAAAATGTACACAGACGGTGGCGGTGGATGTGTACAGACGACGGAGATGGTGGCGGTTTTACGGACAATGGCGGTTGTACGAACCTATCTCTGATACCATATAGAAAACCAAAAAACCAATTTTGGAACAAAAGAAAGTTAGGGTTTCTTATTCTAATGAATAAATCAAAATAATACATCAAAAGAGGTTTATATAGACTAATTAGAAAATATAAAAAAACTAATATATCTTTAATTGTTAAAAAAAAGGAAACCTAATAATTGTAGATGTCAGTTTTCTACAGTCAAAATTTTAACAGAAATGTTAGTATAGAAAACGTAATAATCGATCATTTGGGCCCTTGGACATCGTAATGAAACTTATAAAGCAACTTAAGAACAGAAATATTCATGTCAGTAAATGAATATGAAACAGATATTCAAATCAGAAAAATGAATAGAAAATCAATCAACACCAAGATGTAGAGAGGTTCGCCAAACGATGTGCTACTTCCTCTGTGAGTGAGTGATTTTACTATATATGAATGTTTTGTAAGTTCAAGAATATGCTTCTGGGAATAATTTGGCAGAATAATAGTATGTATGTTTCGGACTAGGAAGAGAAGATTTCCAAAAGTTCGATCCTCTCTGAAGGGGGGGTCTTCCTCTATTTATAGAGGAAGTCCTGTGGGTCTGAACCCATAACCGCTGATAATAGTTTCAGATATTGTCCTAAGGGACACGTGTAAGCACGCCATTGGTGGTTTAGATATCAGAGTGAACCTTAATCTCGGACAATGGGCTTGGCGGTTACTAATGTAATGTCATTGTTGACATTGAGTTCGACGATTATGAGAGATACTTTATAATCTGTCGAACACGAGCGACGAGCGATAGTTAGAACACAAGCCTTTGTCCTTGTGATCCATCGTTCGTGGATTATATATAAAGATCACATTCGATCTGTTCATTCGATGTTTGAGTATGAATGAGCGTTATTCATATTGTAATGAATTAGAATCGCAAACTGGGTTCGGCCCATGTTATAACGAGTGATCATCATTCGAGATTAAACGGAATGGATTGGGTCTGGCCCAATTGTATGATCGATTGTTACCATGATAAAGCAATATCATAAGTTGGGTCCGGCCCAAAAGTAGGGAATTTATCGTTCATTAGACAAACGGTTAGAAGCTAACGTTGCAAAGAGAAGACGAAGTCTAACCCCAACAATAATAATATAAAACAAGTTAGAAAACAAATAATAAAATAATATAAAACTATAACATTTTTATTTGTATCATCTAATATAAAATAATAATATGCTGGTTACTCCACTTGCTTTCGCAAACGCAAAGAAGCTGGCTCCCATGGGCGAGATACGTTAGGACTATTCCGAGTCCACCAGTTTGAGAAAGTGGAACAATTCTGTGTGACTAGCCCAAATGGAAATGACTCGTGGGATATGCACGAGGAAATGACAAAAGAATTCTGAGGAATTATACAAGATGGTATTGTCTAGCTCTCCCTACTAGTTACTCACTGAATACTCTGCATCTTTTTGAGTAGTTGAGTGGTTTAATCTTTTGTCTTTTGACGTAATCCTTTTTTGAAACGAGAACAATTATAGATATCTGATGTATAATTTTGACATTGTTGAATGCAGCTGAACATCCCCAATCAAGTTGTATCTTTAGTTTCTGGTGCTTTGAATGATGCAGCGGCAAAGAAGTATGATTTGGAAGCATGGTTTCCTGCTTCTCAGGCTTATAGGGAGTTGGCGTCGTGTTCAAATTGTACCAATTATCAGGCCAGAAGGTTAGAAATTCGGTATGGGCAGAAGGTATGTCCTCTCTTTGTTCTCCTCTTGAACTCGTTACGACATGTCATTCTATTGAAATTGGAGATGATGTGTAATGTGAGAGTAGTCCTCTTTTTGTTCTTTAGGATCTTAGTATTATAGCGTTGAAACAGCTTCTTGCTATTATGTTTTTTTAAGTTAAGTTTTGGTGGATGCTTCAGGTTAAGGACGAACCGACAAACTAAAATTTAATCATGCTGAACTTCAAATTACTTTGATAATACTTCACAGGAAATTGTATGCAAGTAATGTTAGTAGCAATTATAAAAATAAAATAAAATAAAAAATTCAGCACACATCTAAATAAATGATTCTGTAAAGCTTTCCTGTCTTTGTCTTCTAGTATTTTACAGTACTTTTTATAGATTAGTAATTTACAGACTTCCAAAAAAATAATAATAATAATAGATTAGTAATTTACAGTATTAATTGATAAGCTATTATTTTACAGTACTGTACGTTTCTTAAAAAAAAAAATTTTACAGTACTGTACAATTAAAAAAAACAAAAGGAACTTTGTGAGTCAGAAAAGCATTTGGAATTTGATTTGAATCAGATCATCAGTGGATAGCAAGATAGCGATGCATATGCTAGAAAATTATTGGATTGTAATTAAGGAGATGTGTGGAGTCACTTTTGAAAAAGTGTTTTTCAAAAGTTTTTTTGCTGTTCACTTTTTAAAATATTTTTAAAAAATTTAAATTTTAAAAATTTATAATTTAATTATTTTTTATCAAAATGAGATTTTTTTTTCACATTGTATATAATTTATAGAGGAACGAAATAATATTCATATTACTTTTATTTTTTTTTGAAAACATTAAATTTTTATATTTTTTTACTCTAAATAGTTTATTTTTATCAAAATTTTATTATTTTCTTTGATATATATATATATATATATATATGTATAATATTACGACTAAAAAGTAAAATAACCAAAATAAGTTTGCTTGGGGAGGCCCTTGCTGCTAAGTTTGCTGTGAAGATTGCTTCTTCTCTTAGCTGTGATAATCCGGTTTTTGAAGGAGATGCTAAAGTTGTTATTGATTCCCTGACTTCCTCTTCTTGTGCTAGTTGGGAGGTTGACTTTGTTCGCCATAGTGTTAAGGTTGCAGAGCAAGATTTTTATTCCTTCTCGTTTGTGTGGATCAGAAGGACGGGGAATGTTGCTGCCCATCTCCTCTGTGTTTGAGCATTATCTGTGTCTAGAGTTGATGTTGATGAGGTTGTTTTTTTTTTCCCTCATCTTTGTTCTCTTTCTCGGGCTAGCCTGGGGCTGGTTTTTTGACTGGGCTTGGCTGCCTTGTTTGTCTTCTCTGCTGTGGAATTATTGGCTTACTCACCCAAAAAAAAATAATAAAAAAATGATAATAATGTAACGTCATCTCATACGCACAACAAGTGATAATCGTAGCCAATTATATTAATATATTTCAGTCCATTTAATTTAAAAATGAATATTAATAAACCCATACCTCTGATCTTATCTTCTCTCAAACACACGACACTCTCTTTACCTCTGCTCATACAAATTACAAATGGAGCCCACTGGCACCATCGTCTTCACCACCGTCGGCAGGCCCTCCTATGGCTTCGACCTCTTCTCCATCCCTCTCGACCTCTCCGCCCCCGAACGCCGCCTCACCGACGCCCTCTCCATCAACTTCAACGGCCACTTCTCCGATAATTCCCACGACGTCATTTTCGTCTCTGAGCGAACTGGCTCCGCTCGGATTTACCTCACCCGACCAGGTCTCCCCGACCCCAAAACGCTCGCTTCCGTCCCCGAAAGCCTCTTCCACGACCGTCCAATCCTCAAGAACGGTATCCTCTACTTCATCTCCGCTCACCAACGCCCCGATCAGCCTTTCAAAAGCTGGTCCGCTTTGTACTCCTCTCCTATTACTGAAGATCATGACAGTCACGAAAACGTGATCACCAGGCTTACGCCCGACGGATCCGCCGACTACAGCCCCGCCGTCTCCCTCTCCGGAAAATTTGTAGCCGTCGCGTCGTACGGTTCCCAACCTTGGGGCGGCGAAATCCAAGAGCTCCACACCAATATTGTCGTCTTCGCTGTGTCTGATCCGAGCACGTGCGTAATCCTCTGCGAACGAGGTGGATGGCCGTCCTGGTCCGCCGACGCGGCCGTTTACTTCCATCGCAGAGCCGACGACGGCTGGTGGAGCATCTTCAGAGTGGATTTTCCAGGAACCATTAATAACGATTCTCGCGATTTATTTCCGATCCCTAATCCGATCCGAGTCACGCCGCCTGGTGTCCATTGCTTCACTCCGGCGGCTCTACACGACGGGAAGAGAGTCGCCGTCGCGACGCGGCGGCGCGGCCGCGAGTTTCGCCACATCGAGCTTTTTGACATCGAGTCGAAAAAGTTTTCTCCGCTCACGGAGTCGATCAACCCGACTTTCCACCATTACAACCCGTTCGTCTCTCCCGATTCGAAGCTCGTCGGGTACCACCGCTTCCGAGGCCAAGTAACAGACGGCGTGAAGAAGATTCCCCACCTCGAACTCGTGGCATCTCCATTTAAGGACCTCCGGTTGTTGAGACTCAATGGCTCCTTCCCGACTTTCTCTCCCGACGGCGGTCTGATCGCCTTTAACCCCGGCTTTTTCGACGGCCTCAAAATCGTCAAATCGGACGGCTCAAGACGCTGGACGTTGATCGAAGGCCGTACAGCGTTTCACAACTCATGGAGTCCGACGGAAAAGCGCGTGATATACACTTCACTTGGCCCCATCTTTGAGTCCGTAAAAACAACGGTCCAGATTGCGAGGATCTCATTTAATGGTGATCTGGATGATGAGGATATCACGTGCGATGTAAAGGTCCTCACGAGGGAAGAAACGGGGAATAACGCCTTCCCGTCTTGCTCTCCCGACGGCAGATGGCTCGTCTTCCGTTCGGGCCGTTCGGGCCACAAGAACCTGTACATTCTCGACGCCGTTAACGGCGAGTTTGACGGCGGTAGTATTCGGCAGTTGACGGATGGGCCGTCAATCGATACGATGCCGTGTTGGTCGCCTAAAGGCGAGCTCATTGCTTTCTCCTCTAATAGACACAATCCTGATGACGCCAATGCTTTCAGTATTTACGTCATCAGACCGGATGGATCTGGGTTGAGGAGGATCCACGTGGCAGGGCGGGAGGGTTGTGGAGACGTGGACAGGGAGAGGGCAAACCACGTGTGCTTTAGTGAGGACGGCGAGTGGCTGCTGTTTACTGCCAACTTCGGGGGAGTGACGACGGAGCCGGTGACGTGGCCGAATCAATTCCAGCCGTACGGGGACTTGTACGTGGTGAGGTTGGATGGGAGTGGGCTGAGGAGGCTGACTTGGAATGGCTATGAGAATGGCACGCCAGCGTGGAAGAACTTGGGTGTTGATGACGTGGATGTGGGGAGATTGAGTTTGGGAAGTGGTCACGAGGTTGGGGATGAATTGAGGGGTCAGTTTGATGAACCTCTTTGGATCACTTGTGACTTCTAGTTACTTTGGCTTCTTTTGTGTGGTGCATTTTTTCTTTTTTTTTTTAAAGAAAACGAATGTGTAACTGGCAAAGTAAAGATACTTATTGATGATAAATATATATATATATATATATATCTTATCTATATCTATATCTATATCTATCTATAGGTATAGAAAAGTCTCAATCAGGAACATTTCCTCTTCTTCCTCCATACGTCTCCATGTTTCATTCCTTTTTTTTTTTTTTTAATTCTAGTTAGTAGCCTTCAAATTTAAAGAAAATAATATATATATATAATTCTACAATAAAATTTGTAGAATATTATGTTTTAAACCGTTATGTTTATATTAAAGTTTATATGTATGCCCTATTTTTCTTTTATTTTGACATGATCTTTATAAGCGTTTATAAGCGTTAATATGTATGAATCTATATCATCAGTTTACCTTAAATTTAAAAGAAAAAATGTATTTGTTGTGCATGGTTGAAGTGACTTGGATTTTCCTTTTTTTGCTTGATAATCATCAAATTATTGGAATTCTGTTGAAATGATAATATAAAATGATTAAGCACGACACTGTGATTCTAAATATATAATGAATAATTAGTCTAAATAGTCTATGAATTCTTTAGAATATAATGGTTTGGTCTCTTTGTTTTTTTGGGCCGAGATGACCCTAAACTCATAGTTTCTTAGCCGTTTTAGTCATTTCTATCCAATTCCTTTAAATTTCTAACAGAATCATGCTCAAATGATTATTTTTTAATAAAATAACTAAAAAATCATCCAATCTCTCTCTCTCTCTCACCCCTTTTCTCTCTCAACAACCCACATCTGGGGCGTCTCTCTCTCTCTCTAACCCCCTCCCCCCCAACAACCCAAATCTAGACAGCCAGCGATCTCGAACATACCCCCCACTGGCGAGCTCAAGCGCCCCCCACCCCTAAGATCTAAGCTTGTCGGTGAGCTTGAACACCCTCCATTCCTCGTTCTTGCCGAGCCCAGCACCCCAACCTAGATTTGGGCTCGTCGGCGAGCTTGAACGCACCCCCACACCCCCCACCCCCCCCCCCCCCCCTTTGGCGAGCTTGAACATCCTCTTCCTCATTCTCACCAAGCTCGGTGCCCCCCCCCCCCCCCCCCCCAAAGCTTGCCCCCCCACGGTTTTGATCTTCTGGGCTTTGGTTTCGAAGAGAGAGAGAGAGAGAGAGAAATATAATTTTTTTAAATTAATTATTAATAAATTATTAAAATACCCTCTAATTCTGTTAGAAATTAATGGAATTAGATAGAAATGACTATAATGACCAATATTTTAAAAGTTTAGGGTCATCTCGGCAAAAAAAAAAAAAACAACAACAATAACCAAACCGTCACCTTTTAAAGAATTCAGGGAGTATCTAGACTAATTACTTATATATAATTGCACTCAACTCAATTATGATCTTTGTTTGCTAACAATCCTATGCAAAAAAAAAAAAAAAAAAAAAAAAAAAAAAAAAAAAAAAAAAACTACGTCAAAAAGTCGTTTTCCGTTATCTTCTTAAGGATCAGTGACGAGCAAATAAACATTGTACATGAATGTGTTTAGAATTTTTCACAAATATTACTATACATAAGAGAACAAAAATTTGCAAACATTGGAATCCAAAAATATTTATCTATTAAATTATCAATATGATGAAACCAATTAGAATTAAAATTTCCCTCAAAGAGAATTTAGCTGTCTATCTTCCTCAAAAACACCAAATCACGAAGATCATAATAACATCGAAACGTACATTATCAGAAAATTTCTATCTTACAAGTTCATTTTTCACTATGAAAGTTTCTGTCCATCGCGATCTCTAAGAAGGCCCTCCAACATTTGTCTAATTTTTCTATGAGTTTCATCTTGTGCATATAGATGACTACATATGAAAATGTAATTGTCTAGGATCATTTGTTGGGATCCTAGGTTGCCATCCTAAAAGAGTAACATATGAGGAGGAGCATCTCAAATTCAAACCCATTCTTAATTGAAGGCGTATTTACCAAACTATAAACGTATGTAATACGATTTGATCAAATGAATGATAACGAAAATTATTGATTCACTCTTCTCGTTTTTTCTTGTCTAAAGATAATGTATTGATAAATAATTTAATTTCATTTTTAGTGTTTATTTAACTTAAAAGTAGTTATCTTATCAATTTGATTTCTAAAACATACTTTTACACAATCAAATAAACATCGGTTCCTGACATAAGAACTTATTGAAAGCATCTAAGTAAATTTGGTATCAACTTACTGAAAGTATCTAAGTAAATTGGGTATCCATTTATTTTAATAGAAAATCGATACCAATACAAATATAAGGATTGATATTCTTTTTACTCAACATTTATATTGTATCACTGTATGGGCTTACTAAATTCTCGTTATCTAGTTTATAAGCAAAAACTTAATTAAATAAGAATTATATAATCACAGTCTGTTTTTCTTTTCTTTTCTTTTCATGCAAAGTATTGGGCGAATAAGAAACTTTTCGTGTTATAATATGTTTTTTTTTTAATAATTCCGAAAGGTATATTTTGTTGTTAATTTCTTTTTTTTTTTGTTTAATAATTAATAAAATCTCTCTCTTCATCAAGCGGGGGGGGGGGGGGGGGGGGAAGAGAAGTCTATAACAGCTTCTTGCCTTTTCATTGATAGTTTCATTTTATAAAACGACATGTCGTATCACTAATGCATTTTCATGGGCCGAAGCCCGGAACGTGCCCGCCAGCAAAACGAATCAAAGGCCACATGCACAGCCCGAAGACGCCGAATCCTCTACAAACGTGCTTACAAAGGAAGGCCGTACTAGGAGGATGTTCGAACTCCGATCTTGTATGTGATTAATTATTTAAAATAAATATTTAAAAAAATTCAACCAACTTAAAATCCTTTCGCAATTCCAATTCCAATTCCAATTCCAATTGTTTTAAGCAGGCAGGTTGTGGTGTTATTTTATTTTATTTTATTATTATTTTTTTTTGCAGAGGTCAATATTCGTCCGTATTTTCTTTTTTGTTCTAGGAACTCTTTTACGTCTTCGTCTTCTTCGTCGCGTAATTGAAAAACATAAAAAGAAGAAAATTTCACGTTCTTGTTTGGAAACCCTAGATCTCCCTTTGTTTTTTCCCTCTTCTTTATCATCCGCAAATTAAGTTTTCTTCGATTCAATCTCAGAGACAGCCATGGACGATAGCTGTGCCGTCTGCGCCGACACTCTTGAATGGGTGGCCTATGGTCCCTGCGGCCATCGGGATGTTTGCTCCACCTGCGTCGCTCGCCTCCGCTTCATCTGCGACGATCGCCGCTGCTGTATTTGCAAGACCGAGTCCGACATCATCTTCGTCACCAAGGTTAGGGTTTTCTTTCTTTTTCAGATTTCCGTTCATTATCCCTCTCGATTTCTCGATTTTTATTTCCTGTGTTGGTTTTGCGGTGGGTGATCGATTTTAGCTATTCGAATTTTTATACGAGAATTTTGCTCTACATCCAATTCAAGCCAATTCTTGGCTCAAGATGTATTTAATTCAGTTCCATCGTTTGAGCTTCAATTCGGATGCTGTTTCATGAAAAATAAACTTGTTAGGGGGTACAAAACTTGGCAAAGACTAGTAATTTTACTTTTGCAAATCTCATGATTTTGACACATCTGCATTCGTGATTTTATGCTCTGAACTTATTGATTTGCAACTCAACGTTTGACAATTGTCTACTTTATCCACTTAATTTCAATATTGCTATGTTTGGAACATGTGTGCCTTACTTATTTTTATCATGGCGCGCTTCTGCTGTTGGTTCAGGCTTTGGGAGACTATACAAGGACGATCAGCGACTTTTCGGTGTTGCCATCTGAAGTGAAGGAGGGTCGTGTGGGATCATACTTTTATCACGAGGATACACAAGCGATTTTTGATGATTTGGATCATTACAAGATGATCAAAGCAATGTGCAAGCTTTCGTGCAGCGTATGTGATAAGATGGAGGAGCAACAGAATGATGGTCAGAAACGTCGTATGAGGTTTCGGAACATTGAACAGCTAAAGGGTCATTTGTTTCACAAGCATAGATTGTTTATGTGCAGTTTATGCTTGGAAGGAAGGAAGGTAGATTTTTCTAATGAATTCATGCTAATGCATTGCGTGCTTGAAGATTTACCTTTGCTACAATTTGTTTGTCTGTTGACTGACGGATTTGTTTTATTTTGTGTCCTGTAGGTCTTCATTTGTGAACAGAAGTTATATACTAGATCTCAACTGAATCAACATATAAGCACAGGTGACTCGAAAGTGGATGGAACTGAGAGTGAAAGAGGTGGTTTTTCGGGGCATCCGATGTGTGAGTTTTGCAGAACCCCATTCTATGGGGATAATGAGCTCTACACGCATATGTCTACAGAACACTACACTTGCCACATTTGCCAGAGGTATAGCGATATGTTTTAATTTTGTCAAGTATCTGAATTCTGACTTCAACTTGAATGTTGCTGAGATTGTATTTTATGCTGAATGCAGGCAGCATCCAGGACAATATGAATATTATAAGAATTATGATGACTTGGAGGTAAGTAAATATTAATATTGTACAGAAATAGCTTTTTATGTCATTGTCAATCATTTATAAGAGTATTCTTTCTTTATGAACATCTGTGTTCTTAGAACCATTTGAAATTTTATTTTTGTGACAGATACATTTCCGCCAATCACATTTTCTATGTGAAGACGAGGGTTGCCTTGCTAAAAAGTTTGTTGTCTTCCAATCTGAAGCTGAAATGAAGGTAATCTATTGGAGCATGAGAAAAACGTATCTCATTGGTTTTTAAGGTCTCTGCAACTCTTTAGTATTCTAATCCTTACTGTTTTTTCTTGGTTGTTTCTCAGAGACATAATGCTCTTGAACACGGTGGGCGCATGTCCCGTTCTCAGCGTAATGCGGCTCTTCAGGCATGTACAACGTGCCTTTTGATTCTTCTATGTTTTTGTGCTATTCTCTAGCGATATTCTTTAATTGAATCTCGTCTATGTTTGTTTCTTCCTTATCGTCCTCAATTGATTCTGTAACAGATACCAACAAGCTTTAGATACAGAACCAGTAATGAACAAGATCATCGCAGAGGAAGAGGAGGAGGAAGAGGGAGAGGAAGAGGCAGGACATTTCGTCCTGATTTTTCTGAAAATCAACTTTCCATGGCAATTCAGGCAAGTCTGGAGACAGCCATTACAGATAATACGTCACATGATCCGCTGCCGTCATCCGGTGGGGAAGTTGATCCTGATATTGGAATCGGAAGCGACATAGATGAGATTATTCAGCCATTTGAGTCATTAGCTATGACTGATTCTGAATCATCATCTAGATACCTTCAAGCTTTGGGGCAAAATTCGAGGAGTAAGCCTCTAGAAGGATCTTCCTTTCCTCCTCTCGCCACGGCACCTGGCAGCAGTCAGCTTAATCCAAACTCAGACAGTTTCTCTAACAACACAATGGCTGCTCATCTTCGTCGTCAGAGTAACCGCAATGCAAGTGCTCTTAGTTTTGGTCAGGCTTGGCCAGCAGCTAGCCGTGGACCTGTACTGCCACCGAGTAATTCGTCTCAAGCTTGGCCTGCTATGAGTGCTGTGTCTGGAACCTCATGGGTCTCTAGCCAGAACAAGGTTAGTACTAGTAATGCACCTGGTCCATCTACATATGCAAGTACTACTCAAGCTCGACCCACAACAGTTTATGGACTATCATCCGGTTCATCAAGGGACACGGGAAATCCTGGCAGGATTACACACTCTGCATCTGCTCCTAATCTGGTTGCGAATGGATCTATTGAGCCTTCAATTTCAGATTTTCCTTCAGTTTCTGCTGCTGCACAAGTGCGTAAGTTACCTCCGAGTAACCAGACTTTGCCGAAAACAGAGGATGTTCACATTGCTAACAAGTCTTTAGTGGAAAAGATTCGTGCTGCTCTTGAATTTGATGAGGACAAATACACTGCATTCAAAGACATATCTGGACAATATCGTCAGGGTTTAATTGACTCGGAAAGATATCTGAATTCTGTGCGGTATTTTGACTTGTTGCATCTTGTCCTTGATTTAGCTAGACTATGTCCTGATGCAGAGAAACAAAAAGAGCTTCTTGATACCTACAATGCTAGTATTCGAAGCAATACTGATCAGGGGAGTAGTTCGGGCCGCAGTAATGGTTCAAAGAAAGGTAAAGGAAAGGCTTTAGTCACTGAAAACAATAATTCAAAAGATACACTTGGAGATAACTTTCTAAGCACTGTACGGAAACTTCAATCGGGTTACAACCCCTCAGAAGAAGACGTGGAGGTACTGTCAAAGGATGGGTATCGTACTGCAAACGAAAAATCGAAGTTGAAGATTGATGAGCAGCTGATTGAATTGAATAATCGTAGTCAACCTTTAATGAAGCCAGGTGATTCTAAGAATTTGCCATCAACCGATGGTGCAAAAACAGCAGATGGGGGAGGTGGGAGTAAGCAACGGAAGAAAACCTCAAAATTCCATAGAATTCGATTAGGTGATGGCTCAGCTGCAGCACTTCTGGATGTTAATCATTCTGATCCACAACCGGATTCAGATCCCACCCAAGAATTAGATGGGAATGGTAACTCTGCTGCTGGAGGGTTACCCGTCCGTGGTGTTTGGCGAAATGGGGGAGGGCATAGACTCTTTTGATGATTTTTTTGGCTGTAGATTTTGTGAAGTTAATTCAATTATAATGGAACCGATAAAGGAGGAATCTTGTCATCTTCGTTTGAAGCATTGGGTTTTCAAATCACATAAGTTCGGGTTGTTTTAGTACTTGCTCGATGGTTTTTGTGGCGACGGGTTTTGCATGGCATCATAGTTTTGGCATTGAAAACTGCAAAGGATCAAGCTTGAAACAGACATTTGAATTCTGCTTCTTTGCGGGTTTTAATAATTACAAGTGTTCATACTTTTATATACTTTTGAAATGAGAATGTGGAGCAATGCTTTTAAAATTAAGATCAGAAACATTGGCGTGCTTCATTGTAGTGGTGTTTTTTTTTTTTATCTCTTGTTTATTTGGACATACAATAACCCTTGTAGATATATATATATATATATATATATATGCTGTTTTAAGTTCACACCATTCCTTTCGTGTTTTTTCAGTTATTTTTTCTTTTGTTTCTCACAGAATATGTATCTAATTATTGAATTAGGAATTTAAAAAAAAAAAAAAGAATAAGAGTGGCTGGATATTCAACAATGCCCCTCTCTCTGAAAGAGGACATCTTTTCATCAAATGCATTACATTATAAATATCTATGATTGACATGTACACCCATTATATATAATATATATATATATATATCATATAAATGCGTTCAAAATGAAACATTATTTACGAGCAAACAGGTTTCATTGTTGAGAAATCTGAATAAGCAATTGGTTTGTAGCGCCAAAGGTCTTCTCGGAGCTGTAACACATGTACAAAAATCCATCCTCGTCCTTGGAAGATTCATAAACCAAATCCATTACAGTAGCTGCAGATTATTATTATTATTAAGATTTAGAAGATCATCATAGCCAGCAAAATATTTCAAATTTGACAAACTGTGCGTTGCTAGAGGCTAGAATTCAAACCATAACAAATTTAATCACAACATTCTTTTTTCGTTTACCTGTTTGAGGCAAGGTATCATTGACAAATACAAAGAGAGCTTTTCCAGGGCTCAGATGAAGCCTGCTCCTTAATATGTGTATGAACTGCCCAACCGACATGTCTCGGGGTACAAGGTATCTGTCATTATCCCATTAACACCTCTTTAACATTTCAGTCCGTCAAATTATATGATATATTTTTAAAATTAAAAATTCACCAAAATTTAATTAATTAAAATTTAAAAATTTTAACACAAATTAAGAATTTCAAGGATCCAAAATCGATTAAGTTCGGGTAAACATATCCAACCAAAGAAATCGTAATCCTAACAAAGTTGCTTGACCTCAACAAGACAAAAAGTATAACCTTTTACTAGTGCGTCAGAAAGTAGATGGTGATGAAAGAATCTTCCTCTATTCTCAGAAGTTATTACATATAAAAGCACAAAATTCACACCAAAAATCCTCCCCCCCCCCCCCCCCCCCCCCCCCCCCCCAAAAAAAAAAAAAAAACAGCTTTCAACTTACTTTTTCTTTTCCATCTCCGGAAGGTCACTTCCTGAATACTTTTCCGCAATTACCTGCCAATTGTGATTATCCTAAATTAATTCATTCAATTTTTTTTTTAAGGAAGAAATTGATACCAAAATAGTTACAGTGCTTAGATCTAAGTGGGATTTACGGGGACTCGATCGGGGTATTTCGCCAGTATATCCCGCGATTCTTCAAGCCTCTTATCTGCGCATATACACTGAATTAAATCGAATATACAAATATATATATATATTTTATGATTATTTATGACAAACAATTTGTAACTATTCTCTTAAAAAAAAAAAAAAAAAAGAGAAAATAATTGAAACCAACCGAAACTGTACTCGTCCTTGAAAGACACAGTCTTCCCCATAATCTCTTCCTTTTCTTCTCCAGTTATCGTTGGACAGAAACGATGAATGATATAAGTACAGATAAGAGGAGACCAGGCTGGCAAAGTCCGACCCGCAGCAAAAGATTTTTCTATGTCAAAAAGTTGTTGTTCAGCAAATAAAACTTCAACAAGCGGGGATAGCTCAGTTGGGAGAGCGTCAGACTGAAGATCTGAAGGTCGCGTGTTCGATCCACGCTCACCGCATTCTCTTATTTTTCCTCTTTTTATTTTTAATTTTCAAAAAAATGGGGCTTTAGAAATCAGCCAGTGGCCCAATTTCCACACCCAGCCCGTTTAAAAAATGGTGAAACAGGCATAGCAGAACCCAGCCCACTTTTAGATCCAGTGCCGTTAAGCGCCCAAGGGTTTTAAGACTTTAAACCCCCCGGCTGCAATTCCAAGCTAATTATTTTCTTTCGAAGCCAAAAATCTCAGTAGAGTTCGGAAGAAGAAGAAGAAGAAGAGAAAGAGAAGACGACCAAGAGCCAAAAGGGCACAACCATGGCTATGGCGGTTGAAGTTGAAGTGGAGGAGCAAAGCGAAAATTGGCGTCTGCAAATAGGGCAATACATGGGCGAAATCTCAGCCCTCTCTTTTCTCCCCCATCCTTCTCTCTCCTCCCTCCCTTTCCTCCTCGCCGGTACGCTTTTCTCTTTCCTTCTCTTCCCCAATTTTTTTCCCTAATTCTTGTTCAGAGACTATAACGAATGCTTCCTGATTCATATGAGCCCAGGCTCTGGTTCGCAGCTGCTGGTCTACGATCTGGACCTGGGGAAGATGATTACTTCCTTTTACGTTTTCCAAGGGATTCGCGTCCATGGGATTGCTTGCTGCTGCAATGACCAAATCGCGGTGTTTGGTGAAAGGAGAGTGAAGCTCTTTAGCTTAGCAATGGCGGCCGCGGATTTCAAATTGACGCTGCTGCAGTCGTTGCCCAAGTTTGGTAGTTGGGTTTTGGATGTTTGCTTCTTCAAGGTAAAACCCACCATCTCAGTCTCACATTACACATTTCATTTCTTTTTGTATTTTTTCCGGGAAAGCGAATCAGTGAATAATCGATTTCGGTTGGAGTAGGGCCAGGAAAGTTCATTTCTTGCCGTAGGATGCAGTGACAATTCTGTTTACTTATGGGACATCTCAAAGTCAAGCGTTGTTCTTCAAGTCCAATCTCCCGGTTAGTATTTATATTAAATTTTTTTTTTAAATGCACTATTTTACGGCCAGTTTGGGATTGTTTATAGAGTTCTCAAAAGTTCTTCGCATTTAACTTATTGCTTTTACTTACTTAACTAGAAATAAATAAGCTATATTTCTACTTCCATTGTGAAACTTGTGCTTCTTCTAAAATCCAAAACTGAGCTTTAGCTCTCTTTTTGTTTGTTAAATTTTTATGTGTGGGTGTGTGTGTGTTCATCGGACTTGGTACCTTAATTATTTAAACAAGCTTTTGGTTTTCCTCATTTCTTGTTTTAATGTTTGAGTGTAGAAAAGAGTCTTCTGTATTCAATGCGCTTATGGGGTGACAGTCTTGAAGCTCTCCGTATAGCATCCGGTACTATTTACAATGAGGTGGTTAATCTCTTTCTTACTATGAAATTGATTGGATTATTTTTCGTTATTTTCTTAAGCTTACATGCACGAGCACAGAGCCACAAACACACATTTGTTCATCGCCTTTTCTCTTGCTGAGTTTTTATTGTGATTAGTGTTGAAAGGGATTTTGGCCTTTATCTACTAATTACCCCTGCAATTTTTTTTTTGGAAAATGGTTTTTGGACAGATAATTGTTTGGAAAGTGGTTCCTGATGATTCACTTGCCAACTCTCTTCAGCATCATGATCCAAATTATAGAGCTGTGCATATATGTAAACTAGTTGGGCATGAAGGTTCAATCTTCCGCCTATCATGGTCTTCCAATGGTTCCAAGCTGGTCTCAGTCTCTGATGATCGTAGGTGAATTGGTTACTTAATCTTTTATATGATATCTTTAGTCCCCCTTTACAATCTATGATTTCTCTTTGTTTTTTTAGATATATGTGTGTGTGTGTATCTTATATGAGTAATTTCTGCGTCGGTACAGTGCTCGTGTCTGGGAGGTTTGTTCTGGAACAGAAGCCTCTGATGAACTAAGAGAAACTGTTGGCCTCGTCCTTTTTGGTCACAGTGCCCGCGTTTGGGACTGCTGTATTTTCGATTCTGTGAGCTTAGCCTTTACAGTATTTTACTTGTTTTTTCTCCACTCTTTTAATAAGATTTTGTTCGAAATCAAGTTAGAACAGAGGAGATTATATTTATAGATGTTAATTTCATTCTGAAAAAATAAAAAATAAAAAAAATGAACTGTTTTCAGTCTATCTGTGAGCGAGGCCATTAACACCATATTATTGCTTTATCACCACATGATTTTGTTCTTCTGATTCTATATTAACAGAAATTCTTGTCAACGTCCCTTTTTATGGTGCCAAAATTTGACCTTACCTTTTGTTATGGGTTGTGAGGAAGGGGGGGCTACAATGAATCCTATTATTTATTTATTTTTTTTAATTTTAATTTTTTTTTATTATCATTCTTCGCTTTTACCTTTAAGTATTTGGATAGTCCAAAACAAAACTAACTCTTTTTTCTTTCAGTTGATTGTCACTGCAGGTGAAGATTGTACATGTCGCATATGGAAATTGGATGGAAAACAACTCCAAATGATCAAGGAACACTTGTAAGTGATTTTGATTATTTTGGTCCTTTTGTTTGGTTCAGGTTATGACTTTAAATTAAAAGGTACAATTCACATTCTGGATAATATGACAAAACAATATATGGAAGATGTTTTGAGAACTCGACTCCACCACAAGATGTAGAGTTCAAATCCCCCACACTCCAAGTTTATTTAAAAAAAAAAAAAAAAAAAAAAAGAAAGGATGTATGGAAGATGTTGGTTGATAGTAGTTCTAGCCTTCTAGGAGCTTTCGGAACTTGGTCATGTTTAACAAACATTGGTCATGTTGTAGAAACCTTAATCTTTTCTTATTTGGTGTTCTACAGAGGAAGGGGCATATGGCGATGTTTGTATGATCCAAAATTTTCACTTCTCATTACCGCTGGGTTTGACTCTTCAATCAAAGTGCATCAGCTACATACTTCACTTACTTTGGAGGGACATTCTGAGGCAAAGGAAATCAACAGAACAAACATATACACTGCCCGTACACCTAGATCTTCAGATCATGTTGGGTTGATGGACAGGTAGTACAGCTGATTCTTGGAATAACTTTTGGGAACATCTGCATATTTATAACTATGTAAACGCATTCATTTCAGACAGAAGAAAGCATTAAGTTCCTTTTCTGAAAAGATCTTTTCTATATTTCCATAATTAAGGCAGTTACTCGGTCCTGTAATATTAGTTGTGCCACTTGATGGAAAGTAAAAGAGATGCTTAGACGAATTTTTACATCTAGTGTCCATTCTCCTTTATGGAGTCAACTCTAAACCTTATATTGTTAATTGCGTTTCTTACTAGTCTTCATTCTTAAATTTTCTGATCGTCACTTATAGTTTATAATGCTTATTTTAGTGGCACTTGGGCTTCTTCTGACATGTTGCAGCAAAAGTGAATATGTTCGTTGCTTGCGCTTTACATGTGAGGATATCCTTTATGTTGCCACAAACCATGGTTATCTGTATCATGCTAAATTATCTGAGAACGGTGATGTAAGGTGGACTGAGATTGTCCAAGTCAGTGAAAAGGTGCCAATTGTTTGTATGGATTTATTGTCAAAACCATTCAAGCCTGGCTGCGATGTAGAGGATTGGATTGCTATTGGAGATGGTAAAGGAAACATGAAAGTTGTCAGAGTTATTGGTGACATTGGTTCTCCTGAGGTAGACATTACCTTTTCTTGGTCGGCTGGACAAGAGAGACAGCTCTTGGGAACCCATTGGTGTAAGCCACTAGGATATGGGTATGAACATTTATTCTTCACTTCAAAACTGATAGTATACTCCATCACTTTATGAGTACCGTCAATGAATGTCTGCTTCGTGGTTCATTGTGTTTTTATCTCCCTTCATTTGCCTAATGCCAAAAGGAACACTGTAATTTAGGTGATGTACTGTCAATGAAGGTTAAAAAGGTTGACATTTGCTGTTGTTTATCCCACAGTTACATCTTCACGGCTGATCCCAGAGGAACTTTAAAATTATGGAGGCTGCAGTATCCTTTAAAACCTTCTCATAATTCTTTGGGTGGTTGCAATGTCTCTCTTATAGCAGAACTCACGTCCTGTTTTGGAATACGAATAATGTGCCTAGATGCCTCTTTTGAGGATGAGGTATTTGATGTCCATCACTTGATCACCTTTGCAGTTGTTTTCATTTGTTTTCCACCATTTTGCATTACATGGGATTGGAGTGTACACACTGATCGGTGTTTTTAAATTTCAAAAAATATCCTGTATGTTGTTGAACAATGGTAGTAAATAGTTAATATTTCCAAGACAATGATAGAAAATTTTTTCCTATATACTTTGAGTAAAGGATTAACGAGCACTGTCATCTATCATATTACTGCTGCTGAGATGCGTTTGTCGACTGCAAGGTTGATCGCAAATTTTTCTGCTACTTATTTTCATCGATTTTTTGTAGGTGCTAGTATGTGGTGATATACGTGGTAATCTTGTTTTGTTTCCGTTGTTAAAGAGCACATTGGTAGGAACATCTGTTGCATCAGATACGAAAATATTTGCCTTAAATTATTTCAAAGGGGCCCATGGGATATCGACTGTCACGACTATTGCGGTTACTAGACTAAGTTCAAATCAGATCGAAATATGTTCGGTAAGATTACATTCATCGTAATTCCTTTTCGGTTCATTTCAAAGGAGAAGGATTATGAATGAACTAGTATGTGTGTTCTTATGGTGTAATCAAAGAATACTTGAAGATAGCAACATTGGCATTAACTGTATACTTTGTGTGGTTAAGATTCTATTTTGAGCTGCTTCTTGTTCAGACCGGAGGAGATGGATGCATATGCTATTTGGAATATGACAGAGATGGACAGCATTTGGAATTTATTGGGATGAAACATGTGAAAGAGTTAAGTTTGATCCATTCTGTTTGCACTGACAATAACTCTGTTAATGGGTTGTCCAGTGCCCACTACGCAGCTGGTTTTGCATCTGTTGATTTCATAATATGGAACTTGAAAACCGAAACAAAGGTACACTCTCTCTCTCTCTCTCTCTCTCTCTCATTTCAGCACTCTTGACTGATGTTAGTAATACTTGAATTATTTTATTGGTACCTGAGGGTGGTCCATATTGGAGCAGGTTTTGCAAATTCCATGTGGTGGATGGCGTCGCCCTCATTCTTATTATGTTGGTGATCTACCAGAGATAAAGAACAGTTTTGCATATGTCAAGGTCTGTTTATGTCTGCCTGTTTGGTTTTGATAATTTCAAAAGCTAAAACCATGGTCTTTGGAAGTTAGCTAAAACCATTGTCTTTGGAAGTTGGACCTGAAATGGGTGAAGAATGCCACATGTGATTGCAATTTCATTGGCACATTCATAATTAACCAGTGGAGAAATACCAATAATAATAATAAGTACACTGTGCACCTGAGGAATTCAACGAGAAAAGACACTTTTTATATCACGGACTTCATCAAAACAGCTTTAGCTTGTGGATTTATTCTGTTTAAATCAAAAATACCATTGGTTCTATGTTATCAAACTAATTTAAGTTCTACTATCTACATCCCTCTTCCTCTTCCCCTTCCTTTTTCCTTTTTTCTTGTTTTGATTACTTTTTTGACCATCGTTGCATTTTTATTTCTTCCTGTTTTGTTACAATAATTTCTTTTGTGATTTATCTGCGTAATATTCATATTATTTTGCAGGATGAAGTCATTCATATTTACAGACACTGGGTACTAGATGGTTGCAGAAAGATATATCCCCAGAATCTTCATATACAATTCCATGGGAGGGAAATGCACTCGTTGTGCTTTATTTCAGAAGAAATACCATCCGGAGAAAATGCGACACCTAGCCTTTTCTCGAGATCTAGTTGGATTGCTACTGGGTGTGAAGATGGAACTGTGAGGTTGACTAGGTATGACTATAACTACATTAATAGGATCTGATTAAAAAATTCATAGATATTTCTGCTTGAGTATATGGCTTTGAGATGGTGAACTGACTATATACATTTTACTGAGCGAATACATGCCTGAAATTTGTAATGCATACCTCTCTCTTTTATTTCCTTCATGCAATGTTGTCATTTCTTGTATGAAACTGATGAAGTATTTCAGTTATTTTGCATGACTCACTGATTATCACATGGTTGACTTAGGTATTCTCCGGGTATTGAAAATTGGTCGGAATCAAAATTGCTGGGGGAGCATGTTGGGGGATCAGCAGTGAGATCAATATGCTCTGTTTCAAAGATACACGTATTTTCAGCAGATACGACCAACATAACTGATGGGAGAGAGGGACGAAATTCCTTTGAAGAGGACAAAGAGTTTCCATTTCTATTGATTTCTGTCGGTGCAAAGCGGGTCCTAACTTCTTGGCTATTAAGAAATAGGAAGTTAAACAAGACGGAAGACTCACTTGCTGGCAAGCAACATAATGCAACTGGAAATGATGGTTTACCAGAAGTGTCATCGTCCGGTTCCATGGCATTTCAGTGGCTTTCCACTGATATGCCACTGAAGTATTCCAGTTCTAACAAATTTTCCGAAAACAACAGAAAGATAAATGGTGCAGCTCAAAATACATCTAGTGTTAAAGCTGATGTAGATACCGAAGAGGGGAATATGCAGTTGAAATCCTACAATAGAGACAAATGTGAAGATGATTGGAGATACCTGGCTGTCACTGCTTTTCTTGTTAAATATGCTGGTTCCAGGTGATTGGAAATTTCTAATACTTTTGTTTTGCTTATTATTTTCATCTTGTATCTCATGCTAGTTTTCTTATTCTTTGACCTCTTTCAGGTTGACCGTCTGTTTTGTTGTTGTCGCTTGTTCAGATGCCACACTAGCATTACGGGCTCTAGTCTTGCCCTATAGACTATGGTACTTATAGGAAACTTATATTTTGTTTCACCACTTCACCTACTGATTTTGATAGCCTTGACTCTGAATTTTTGCTTCATATATCTCACTGATATTTTCTTTTCTGTGTCTGTCATGACATTGTAGGTTTGATGTGGCATTGCTGGTGCCACTATCATCACCAGTTTTGGCTTTGCATCATGTCGTTGTTCCCACACGTCTGCTTTCTAAAGGTTAGCCCTATTTTTGGAATATTAGGGTTTAGAACTCAGTAAATTTCCTGCATCAGTTGAGTCTGAAGCATTAGCATACTATCACCAAATGCTAAAAATTAATAAGTTGGGATAATCCGGAAATATTTTACATATTTTTGTGGTCAACAAAACTTCTATCTGAAAAGTAGTTTAGGGGCCAAACAATTTTAGTTGCGGCATTGAAATTTAAGCTGTCTCTATATGACTTTCAGACCTTGGAGCCAAAAGGGTACAAGCAATTTTAAAATAAAAAGCTCGTTCACTGGGAAAGCTCATCACTGGGTCTCAATTATATATAAAGCCCAATCCAATTCACGGTCTAAATTTTGGATTAATGTGGTCTTGGTGGTTTTATGAATAGAATACATCTGAAGCATGCCGTTCTGAGTCCTGTTATTGAATCTAATATTTGGATTTCTAATGACAAATTTTATCACTGCACATACATTATTCCTCTTTCAGCTTGGATGTCAACGTCTGTTGAGGATATATCTAGTAGAAGGTCGAGTGACCATTGACTTGAATCTTTTTCCTTCTAGCATTTGCAGCCTGCAGTTTTTACTGGTCATAATGTACGTGCTAAATTTTTGTTTTGACCTTTCTCATGTTTATTTCAATATTTTGGTTGTTATATTTCTTTCACAGAGAACATTCAGGATGGAAGTGCGTATATTGTCATTAGTGGGGCTACCGATGGAAGCATTGCCTTCTGGGACTTAACTGGAAGCGTCAAAGCTTTTATGAAGCGGATATCGGTTCTTGATGTGGAGAAGTTAATTGACTTTCAGAAACGGCCACGTACAGGAAGGGGTAGTCAGGGCGGACGATGGTGGAAATCTCTGGGTAGTGGCATGTCAGAAAACAGAACAGACATGGAATCAGTCACCGTAAGATCTGGAGTGGTTGCTGTGGAGAAAAGATCTGGAAATCTCTCAATGGGTTCTTCTCAAGTTATTCGTATTGCATCCGATAAACCTACAGATGATTCCTCATCTGAGATTTGCGAAGTATGTCCTGTACATGTATTGGAGAATGTTCACCAATCAGGCGTCAATTGTCTTCACGTTTCAGATGTGAAAGGTTCTCAAATTTCTGACGGTGGTTTTCTTTACCATCTACTTAGTGGGGGTGATGATCAAGCGCTGCACTGTCTTAGATTTGAATTGACAATGTCATTAGCGGGGCAGGAAGCTGAGATAAGCACACCGCAAATAAAAAATCCAGTCACTCAACTTGGAGATGCAAAGAACGTTGTTCAATCCTGCCAAAACCGTAACAGCACTTATAATATCAGATTCTTAAGTCATGATGAAGTCCTCTCAGCTCATACCTCTGCTGTAAAAGGTAAATTTTGAGTTGAATCCCTCTTAGTAGATCTGTCAGTGGTGACAGAGTATGCGTGTTGAACTTCTAAGTTCTATTGTCTTATCAAGATTAATTTCGTGAAGGTATTTGGAGTGATGGCTCTTGGGTGTTTTCTACTGGTCTTGATCAACGCATCCGGTGCTGGCGTCTTGAGGAACAAGGTAAGCTAACCGAGTATGATACTCTAATCATTAGCGTGCCGGAGCCAGAAGCTTTGGATGCCAGAGTCTGCAGCAGGTGGGTAAAGTGCTTAAGTAGAGCCTGCTTTAACATCTCTCCTTAATTTTTTTTTTATTTTTTATTTTTTTCCATCTAAATAGGATATTCTGTATCACGAAATTGCTTAGTGTTCAACTGAGAACTGTTTTTGTTTTATCCAGGGGCTATTATTATCAGATTGCAGTTGCGGGAAGAGGCATGCAAATGGCTGAGTTCTCTGCATCCTGTAACCGGAATTGACGAGTGTGAGAGACCAAAGCTGCTTTGTTGTGTTTTTTTTTTAACCTCTTGGTCTGCCATCTGCCAAAAAGTCTATTTTTTATGTTGACTTCAATTTGTTGGTTCCTTCCCTTTTTTTTTTTTTTTTTTTCAGTTGCGAGATAGTGAAATGACATCTTGATTTTCTGACCTCGGCGAGAAGGGCTTTTTAATGCCTGAAACTACGCTAGATTGGGCACCAAATTTGTAAATTTCAGGTTGGCTTACAAATTTGAGTTTTGAAGAGTGATTTACAGTGACACATTTAATATAGTTCGCTTTTTTCATCATTGTGCATATAATGAACATAAGTTACATAATATGAAGAGAACGGGTAGCTTCTTTTTGTTTCTTTCTTCCTCCTATAGATGTGACTAGGTCGTTTTTACTTCCCAGGTAAGAAATTGGTGGCGTAAGACAATGCATTGTTGTTAACAGGGTCGGCAAGATGATCAGCAAGATTCTCAAGGGGACCCTTTCCAGTTACTATGGCCTGTACAAAGAAACCAAACATGGAGAACATGGCAAGCCTTCCATTCTTGATTTCTTTCACCTTTAGCTCTGCAAATGCCTCGGGATCATCCGCAAGCCGCAAAGGATCGAAGCTGCCTCCTGGGTACAGAGGGTCTGTGATAACTCTATGAAATAGAGTTATTTAGCATGCTTTTAGGCTTAATAGTTGTCGAGGTTTCGAGGTAAAGTGCCTCAGTTTTTAGTATTTTACATAATATTAGGTAGTTTTTCTTTAGTTGAAAAAGGTTGATAATTGTGAAGAACTCTCGTCTTAATCATGAACTCAGTCTTCAAAGTTAATAAAAAATTGTTAATTCTGTGCTTTGCCATTTAGGAGGTCCAAGTGAAGAATAGGTGAAGGCACACTGGAAAAGTGGAAACAATGAAATGGAAAGCTGAAATACACCCAATGCTACAGAAATGCTACAGCAATGCCGCAGCAGCGAAGAAACAACCAAAAGCACACACTGACGTAGTTCTTTCCTTACAGTTGGTTGTTGGGTCAGTCAGTGACTTTGTCTGAATAGAACAGTTGTACCTAAGGTGGCCACCAGCCTTGGCTATTAGGGGGACACGCGCAACTAGGGCACCTCAACCTGCCCTAGTATAAAAGGTTAAGAAAGGACTGTACAAAAAAGGAAGAAGGGGAGGCAGACACAGATTAGAAAAAAAAGAAGCTGAGAGAGGAAAGAAGAGAGAGGTACACCAGGACAAATGGGATAGAGATATGAAATTTCGGACACGAGCAATATAGCACAGCCTTTGAATTATTAGCTGGGCGAGGAGACGCACGATTAGCACGCACACTCGGCTTAGGATTTTCTGATTTTAGCTCACCTAATCCTTTTGGATTTTCTCGTTTTCTCTCTGTAAACCATGAACCCATTGGTTGTGATTGTTATTCTTAATTTCATTGAACTAAACATGAGCTAAATTTATTTAGCTAGGATTAATGATGGAACCAAGGTTGCAATGAAGATTTAAATGTTATTTTAATTGCTTGGTAATTTTCATCTTGTTTATTCAAGTGTGTTGCATGTTTAATCTCTATTGATTCACCGGCCATCAGTTGGTGGAGAACAAAAATTAAAATTAATTCTAAGAAGGTTGATTTTAGTTAGATCTAACTTGGATAATACAAGTGAATGGTATAATAATATATTATTACCTTGTACAACCCAATAAAATTGGTGTTTAATTTTAAGTTTTGAAAACTGAAATGTATAGGAATATGTTGATTTTGGTTTAAGAAACTGCATGCATAAATCATTCGAAACAGGATTATGCAGAATTTTATGTTGACTGGATTAATTTTGCTATAGCATTTCTACATAATTTGAAGTCAGATTTACAACTGAGGGAAAATTAGTAATTCTAGCTTACACCCATCATTGATTCACAGCCTGTAGCTTAGATCTTGCTAAGTTTTGCCTCTTATTTGCAATTTAATCACACTCATTTATTTTTATCATCTTTTGCAAATTTGATACTTAATTCATTTTACAAATTATTTTAAAGCAATTGATTTCCGTAATTAATTTTTAATAATTCAATTCCTGTGGAGACGATACTTTATTCACTATTATATTAATTGTTCGATTACGTACACTTGCGTAACTTTATTTGCACACATAGGCTTTTGGTGAACAGTCAGTGACCTCTCCGAGGGGTCCTCCTACAATGCGGTAACCTTCAACAACACCCATGAGGATAACCTGTGTTGCCCATATTGCCAGAATGCTCTGTGCATGGACAAGGCTTGGGTTTCCAAGGTAATTAAGACCACCCTCACCGAATATCTGAGAACCAGCTTTGAACCAAACTGCTTCCCCGAACTTCACTCCATTTCTAGAAAGAAGCTCTGGGAAGACACAACCCAAAGCGCCAAGCATTGCCCATCTGGAGTTAATGACCTCAAGCTCCCTATTCCTGGCAAATGTTTCGGGGTCTGCAGATAACCCTGCAGTATCCCCCACCCATAGTCACCTGGGAATTCGCCGGTCAGGTAAGATGGTGACTCGCCAGAGAATGGTCCAAGGTACTTGACGCGGTCCGGGCTGTACCAGGGACTTCCTGATGAAGCAGCAGGCTTTGCTGCTGTCCTTCTCATCAAAACTCTTCCACCGCTTTGAGCGGTTGAGAACTCGGGCCCTGTTTTTGAGGGCACAGCGGTGCCTGTGAATGGAGATGAAAGAGACATTGTTGTTGCTATTTCTACAAGTTCTTGGCCCTTGGGGGATGGGTGAGTAGTAGGTGTGTATGAGCTTTAGAGAGTTTGTTTGATGAATGAATGTGGGATATGAGGTTCCTTTCTTTGTGTGTGTGTGTGTGTGTGTTTGTAGGATGGGGGTGAGGTCCATCATATCCTATCTATGTGGATCTTCATCCTTTTCCTGATTGGTTCATGCAATGGCGACCGGGATTTAAAAGTATCAAATTTAGCTCCTCTTTATCTTTATTGATCAGGCCTATACTGGATTATTATATTATATTCTGTCCAAATGGAAGGGAGTTTTACCCTTTGACCCAGGACGCAATCTGACTTGTTATATAAGAATTTATTAGAGCGCTGAACTATGGCCTTCCCATCACAGCTTTTACTTGTTATTATTATTATTTTTTTAACTAGGTTTTTTTTTTTCCAAAGTCCCTTACAGCTGTACTCTTCCTTTCTTTCGGCCTTGTTCTTTAACTTCATTGTCATGAAGATTTGGCGGTTGAGAAGTGAGAAGGTTTTGTTTGTATGTTTGAATGAGGGGTCATGGTTTGGTTTGTTTTGTTTGTTCTCCCTTATTGGGGCCAATGCTTTGTGCAGCTCTTGGTGTACAAACTTGTCATTTCAACCATCGTTTTGCCCTCGCGGTTCAATGAATAGAAATATATATATGTTATTAGGTCCCATCCCAACTCCCAAGTGCTGCATTGGGACTTGAAGCCTCGCCTCGGCATCTGGTCATTTGCTGAGTTTTGGATTTGACTTGTGCTTCTTTATGTGTTAGTTTTTTATATAATTTTAGAAATACTCTCCCGTTCAGCTATATAATCTGTGTAGGAAATCGATATAATTTGAAAGACAACATGGTGTAATCTGTTAGAAAAAGATAAGGAAAACTCTCTCATCCTCGTATAATTTGATGTTAGGGTATAGTGTTTAAATTATTGTATATATCTTTTAAATGTCATTTGGTCTTTTTTTTTTTTTTTTTAAGTTGGGGTTTTATTAAATGGCTAAATCTGCCTTAACAAAAGAATCCAAATTTGAATGTCATTTTGTCCAAATTTGAGTCCTACACCATGATAGAATTCTCCTTACTTATATGTTTATAGTACGGAAAGTTTAGAAATACTTATATGGTATGGGAGAGGAGACCAGAAAGAACATACCCAATACGTTACCAATTTAATGATAATTAATTAATGACCGATAGCATTCATCATGTCTGTTAGGACCTAAGGGACGGAAATATGACACAGAGGCGTGTTATGGAGCCAACCGAATATAAATTAATAATAATAATAATCATAAGCAAATAAATAACACAATGATATGGTTATTTAATGTGGTAAAAAACCTTTAAAAGGGAAAAAATCACGGGTGCTAAGCACACCAGCTCAAATAAAAAAATTTATTAACAACGAATTATGATTATAAGAGATTGAAATTATAAGTTTGCTCCGAAACACCACCAATGTACAACACACTCACCTTGGGCCCTCCTGTCCAACTCCAAGTCTACAGCTTGCCTTCAGTCCAACTAACCTACTCCAAGCTAGGTTGCTCGCCTTCAGTCCTCGACGTATTCCGAGCTCCGATCTGCCTTCGGTCCTCCTCGAGGTACTCCAGATCAGTTGAATACCAAAATGGTCTGAGAGCTAACACTTTGAGTCTCCTAAACACTCAAGATTTTTCTCTCACGATTGAACCCCCAAAAACGTGATTCTCATAAAAGAATCCTTGAATAAACAAAGCCTAGGTACAAAATATTGACTAGATATATTTGCCTAATCCTAAGACCTGATCTACACAAGACACGCTGAAAATCTTCCTTTAGAGGGTGTTTGGTGAATGAGTTGAGTTGAAATTTTTAAGTTTGAGTTGAGTTGACTTTTTAAAAAGTAGTTATAAACTTTGTTGACTTTTCAGAAAAAGATAAAAATTAAGATGAAAAAATACAGTTTAGTTGGAGTTAAACCCGGATGTCAAACACCCTCTTAGTTTGTTATCTTTGAAATTTGAATTTTCTGAAATTGCGGCTACATTGTATACACGTTATAGTTGCAACTTTTGTGTTTGAAAACCATAACAAACATTTAAGGGTCCGTTTGGTGAATGAGTTGAGTTGAAATTTTTAAATTTGAGTTGAGTTGACTTTTTAAAAAGTAATTATAAATTTTGTTGACTTTTTCAGAAAAAGATAAAAATTGAGATAAAAAAGTACAGTTTAATTTGAGTTAAACTTTGTTACCAAACGTAGCATTAGATTTGAAACTCAAACTCAAGATCCAATATCTCAACAATTTCCAAAACCTCACACGAATAAGTATCTCAACTTTTAAAACCAATAAACAATAATTAATTAATGTTGATATTTAATGCCAACAAAGTCGAGGGTTAAATAACCCAACTATGTCTATATTTACTTGTTGATTTTTGCTGTTTCCATGTGATGCCTACAACCAAAGGGCTTGGAGCACCGACATGGCTTTATATATGTGGGATTACTATCTTCTTAATCAAGCTATCGGTGCCCCTCCTTTCGTTTTGGAAAAAGAAAAAAATAAATAATAAATAAATAAATAAAGAAAAAAGTCACATGGCTTGGAGAGTTACTATCATTAGAAAAAAAAATTGGTGTACCATACATAAGTATGGTGGGGCACTAATTTGAAAATTATTAAAATAATAGTACACTTAAAGTGACGTAATTATTGTCTCCTAATATTTCTGGGGTTATTTTAGAATTATTGAATTGACACCCTTTTTTTTTTTTTTTTAAATCACTGAAAACCTAATGGATATTTTTGTGGTTGAGGTCTTTCATTTGTGGGATCCGAGCACATGAGGCTCGCATCATGAGGCAATCAACATTAACAAATCGCATCACCAACTCCTGAAAATAAACAAGTGGAAATAAATTTCAAATTAAAAAGAAAACAAGTGGACTGAGACAATAGAGAGTCGTAAGATAAAAAAATCCAACAGAGAAGTGAACAAAATAAAATGCATAAATAAATAACAAAGAGACATCCACGCCAATGTGAAGATGATGTTCATAATCCATCTACATCGTTTTTTTTTTTTTTTTCCAGGGGTCCCAATTTCATGACTTTTACATTCAATGATGATAGCCAATTCTATTTTATCACTAGAATTTCAATCTAATATATTCCAAAACCAATATCACCCCTTTGTTATTGTTTTATTAGTAAGAGTTTAAAATATATATTTATTCGGTAAGAAATTACATGTATTAATAAAAAAAATATTGATTGTTGTATTGTATTATCATAATATTTTTAACAATCACATCACTAATAGCAGCAATAGTATTTTCCATTAAAAAAAGACTTATTTGCATGAATACCCCTTGAACTTTTCAAAATTGATAATTTAATCCCTAAACTTTTTTTCCTAGCAATCAACCCCTTGAACTTCTAATTTTTGATAATTTTATCCTTTTTACTTAAATTCATTAAAATTAAGACAATTTTTTGCACAGTACTAACACATTATAGCTCAAAAGGGACAATATGATCATTTTTGCATAATTTCAATATAAATTTCTTCTAAAGTTTAGGTTTAAATTTGAGTATAATTGAATAAAGGTTCAAATTTTTAAAGGAATTTGTATTGAACTTAAACAAAAATGATCAACAATGCTCTTCTTGGACTATAATGTGCTAGTTATGTGTAAAAAACCATTCAAATTTTTACAAGTTTGAGCAAAAATGACTAAATTGCCAAAAATTATAAATTCAGGAGGCTGATTGTCAAGAAAAAAAGTTTAGGGACTAAATTACCAAATTCAAAAAGTTCAGGGGTATATATACAAATAAGTCTTAAAAAATGTATTACCTTTATTAAGGACCCATTTGGAGTCATGTTTGGAGACGGTATTTTGGAGGTTGAAGATAGTTTGAGTTTTGAAAATAAGCATTTGGTGAAAATGAGCTATTTAGAGTGAACAAGTACAAAAACTTGAAATATATTCAGAAAAAAATTAGCATTATGAATCTTGTTTCGTTCCTCTCTAAATTCTATGCAATTTAAAAAAAATCGTATCATTTCGACTTAAAATGATAAAATTATGGACTTTTAAAATTTTGAGTTTTTTTGAAAATGTTTGAAAAAGTGAATAGTAAAAATGGATGAAAATGAAAAAAAAAAAAATTTTGTTTGCAAACATTGTTTCTAAATGTACCCCAAACACTACCTAAAGCTCGTTGATGCTAATATAAACATTGTATGTTAAAATGGTGCACCACTTTTCAAACTAATTACAAATTCATGGCGTGTTCTATAGACCTGCACAATAAATTGGGGGTCCCGCCCAGTCATGAGGTGGCCGTGCAAGAGGGCTGGCAGTGGAGAAAAGGTAACCGGACATTGAAGGTTGTGGGCACCGGATTAAGAGAAAACTTTGAGAAGAAAATGATGAATTAAAGGGCACATAGGTAAATTCATACATTAAAGTTGTTGGATAGGGTAGAAAAAGGTTGAAACTTTTGGATAAAAGGTAAATTAGTTTGTTGAATAATTAAATAATGAATACTAAAAGAATAAAAATTAGGAGAGGAATCGTAACATAACAACTCTAGGTAATAAATATTGCAAAGGAAGGGAGATAATAAAAAGTGGGAGAAGAGTCATAACATAACAAATATGGGTAATAAATTTTGCATGGAGAAAGAGAGAAGGAAAATTAGAAGACGAGTCATAACATAACAACTATAGATAGTAAATTTTGCAATGGGGGAGAGTATTCAGTTTTGTTGTGTTTTTTTGTTGAGAAATGGAAACAAAATGTCGTTTAATTCATGATATTTGAACTAAGACCATTTGGTCCCTAAACTTTTTTTTATTACAAAAGTGTGAAAAATAACACTATCTTACTTTATACTCTAATGAATTATGCTATTTTTAATGCTATTTCTATTTTTTGTCATTATAATTATGCTTTGGAAGTTGTTTAAATAAATAAAAAATACAAATGTCGTAATAATTACATTAAACAACAATTAATAGGAATCAAAAATGAAATTTGATATTGGTTATATCTTGTGACAAATTTATCATAAAGTTTAGCATAAGACAAATTTGATATGAAATATAGCATTACATTGGAGATCACTTTTTTCATCAAAATGTCAAAATTTACCATTGACACACTAATTTATCGTTACATTAGAGATGCTCTAATGTGGCGTTCAAAAACGATTGGAGTGTAAAGAAATTTGTCATTTAGTGAATATAATTAGGTACTTAGATAAGTGAACTAAAGGAAAAAAATAATTTATTTATTGGTTTGAAGCTCATGTACTTTGAACAGTGTTTTATTGGTTTGCATTATTCTATATATTAAATTATGGTATAGTTGATGAAGAGCCAAAAATAAAAATAAAAAGGATGGCTAATGAATTAAAAAGTTTAAATATGTTGGTGGTTATTACAAAACATAAATCGAAAGGAAAACTGACTTTGTCATGCAATTTTGAAGGTTTAAAAATTCTAGTATACTAATTTATTTATTGGGAGATATATAATTTTGTTATAATATCTTATTATTTAAATGAGGCATTAAAATTAAAAGTTGATAAATTGAGTAATCGGAATATTATTTTCTGACACAACGAAAATGTGACGAGTTTTGAAAGATTAATTACAACATAAGCATTGGAAAATTTTCATGAAAATATGAAAGAAAAACCATATCAACACACCAAGTAAATTGACTCAATAGTAAGAATATAATCATGCATTAAAATCTATTATTATTTTTTTAGGATTATGCCATAATTTGATTCCAATTTTTTTTATATTTACAAAATATACCATCTAAATTTTGGTATATTATCGTTATAGTATAGTCTAATGATAATTTCATATATAACTGCACCACAAGATATAGAATTTGAATGCTCACATACTCAAAATTTAAAAAAAAAAAAAAAAAAGAAGATCATTTACTACACTACTAATGAAAAAATATAGGAGGCTTAATCTGTTTGAGGAAAGTTGACAAAAAAATTGACCATAAACTGTATGAGGTGATAAGTAAATAGGTTGTGTTTAATAAGATTGTCCACAAAAACAAAGGGGGAGTTTGGTTCTCAAGTTTAAACTTGAGGTTTAAACTCAAATTTTTGTCTTTTTCTGAAAATTTTTTTTATCTTTTCTGAAAAAGTTTTTTGTCTTTTCTAAAAAGTCAACAAAAATTATTATTTAAACTTAAAAATTTCAACTCAACTCAAACACCAAACATCCAAAAAAAAAAAAACAAAAAAAAACACTAAACCAAACTAAAATAAAAAATGAAAAAGTCAACATCATATCAACCGTTTGCTAACCGGTAAACATTTTCCTCATCCTTCAATGAACTTACATGTCCTTGGCCGCTTTAAATTTACGTTTGATTCGTCGGTTTGAAATGAAATTTTTAAGTTAAAGGGATTATTTTTCAAAAATTAATTATAAATTTTATTAGATTTTCAATAGAAGACAAAAATTAAAATAAAAAAATATAATTTAATTTAAATCAAACTTAAATGTCAAATAAAATCTAAACTGTTGGATTATTTTGTTTTATTAAAAAAATCATTGCTAGCTGATCTAGTGGTAGACATTCAGTGGGGGATATTTCCCCGGTGTTGAAAGTGAGGGCCTTATAGAAGATCCCCAAATTCATTGAGGAAAAAGAAAAAACTAATTACCAATTGAGAGAGAGAGAGAGAGAGAGAGAGAGAAAAAACCGATTAAACTGTCACACATGTCTCAACACAATTACTAATTAGTTTATTTATAAAAAATAAAAAAAAAAATTTGGGTGTGAGGAGTGGTGTGGATGTAGGGATATGGGGAGGGTACTGACTAGTGACAGACAAGTCATCTCACCAACCGTACAAGACTGGAACGTGCCAGTTGACATTTTGACAGTGTGATTGTGAGTGTCGGAGAACCCCCCCGGCCCCAATCTTTTGGGAAAAATTCCTTGTGGGAGTTGTGAGCCCTTGTGCCCTGTAAACTAATAAGAGACTCCCTTTGCAAAAAAGTTCCCTTACTACTAGGGATTTTTTTTTTTTTTTTTTTTTTAAGATGCCAGCCGCACCTATCTCTCCCCCTAACAAATCCCAACTGCCCCACTCACTTCATCCCTACTTTTTTTTTTTTTTTTCTTCTGCTATAAGTCGATGTGCTACGTAATGTATAAAACCTCTTTTTGCATAGTTGTAATTTGTCATATCATATCATAAAAATAAAAATAAAAAAATAAAAAAAAGAAAGCACTCTTTTTTACATACATATATATATATAGATATAGTTGGCCACACGTCATTATTCCCAGCAGCAAAGCGGAAGGCATAAGCAATGGCTTCAAATGAAATGGCTTGAAGCTTTGAGGCTTGAGGCTGGGTTGTTGGTGATTGGTAATTGATATGAGGTGAGTTGGTGGGGGTTGGTCTCTGTTGGAGTGCTCAGGTGGACTTCCTCAATTAAAATGACTTTTTTTCAATCTTCACGTGACGCGTTTGAATTGAGTTTTTTAAGTTAGATTTGAGTTAAATTGTTTTGTATTCAGTATACGGATTTAAATGATTAGAGTTAAAATGTATAAAAATTTAAAATGTATTCGAGAATAAAATATTAATATGAAACTTGTTTTATTCGTCTTGAAATTTTATATAATATCTTTTTTTAAAACCATCTCATTTAAACTTATATATGTAAAGTTATGAATTTTTAAAATTTAAATTGTAAAGTTGTTATAATAAAACTGTTGAAACTAAAAAAAAACAAAAACAAAAACAATTGCATTTGAACACAACTAGTGCCAAACGCTTCCTTCGTTCTTCAAACCAAAATGAGTAAACTTTTTTTTTATTATTTATTATTTCCTTCTTGTAGACGTCAATTTCACATTTTGGTTGGTGGCCAAACACACTCCAGATCTCCATCTCACTCTCCACTTCAAATCATTTTATTACTCTTTTAATTACCATGTCTTCTTTTTAATTTGTTACCATGCAATACTTGGAAAAACTCGTGTTTTTAAATGAAATGTGAAGTTACCATTTAATTAAGCATCCAATCGCTACAAGATTATACATTTAACAATTATTTTGGATCAATTACTATATTATACAATCTTTTTTTCTTAATTTAATAAATAATGGCTTTTTGGTTCGTTGGTTGTTAGTCTACTGGATAAAAATTACACATTTTTCGCGTGGTTTATAATTATTATTTTTATTTGACTCGCATATGGGATCAAGGTAACGAAGCATGCAATCCATTCACCTTTTTTTATTTTTTATTTTTTAAATGGAGAATCCAATACTTTTTTTTTCTATATTTTATTCGAATCATATAAAGAAGGGGGAAAAGAAAAAAAAAAAAAAAAAGAAGCTTTTTTCTGGAAGAATTGTTGGATTATCCTTAATGCTCTCTCTTTTTAATAAAGTAACTTCCAATCCAATACGAATAAAGACAAATCAATAACTATACAACCCACCTTTTAAGAGGACGCTGAATCTCCTTTTTATTCCCCAAAAAATAATGAGGACAAATTTGAATTATTGAAACTAAACCTTGCACTTGCATGCTTGCTTGCTTACTTTCAAGTAAAGTCACTGGATAACTAAAAATTTCGTTAACAATAATCAATATGTTGAGTCTATATTTCTCTACAATTCTCATTGATATAAAATTATAAAATGATGATGTTTTTAAGAAATAACCATAAATTCCTTGAAAGTTTTAAAAAACTAAGCAACACAAATTAATTTTTAGGGGAAAAAAAAATGTAAAACACTGTGATATTTACAACTTTTAATAGTTGTTATATCTAAAAAGTTTTTATAAATATTAAAAAGAAAAGTGAAAAGGAGCGGTGAAGGTGGTTTTCATCTTTGTTCACAAATTTGTAAAACGTTCTAATATAATATAGTGAAATTGCCGTAAAATAATAATTTAAAGTAGGTTTTCAGGTTTTTTTTTTAAGGAAAAATTATCATTCAAACTTTTATAATAGACAAAACTTTTATCTAAGACAAAATAATCATATAATATAAAAGATATAACTCACAACTAAAATCGATTTATTTCAATAAGTTCGAATATTGTTAAGAAACTTGTATCTCGTTTCATAGACTATAAACATCATACGCGCAACGTAAGTAGCAAAGCAGACCAAATTTCCATTTCAAGAAATGACGTAAATAAGCAATATTGCTTGCTTTGATTTATGCTTTGTGATCTGTCCAGCTCATTCTACAGCCCAAAAAAAGAAAAAGAAAAAGAAAAAAAAAAAAAAAAAACTCCAGCTCATTTGTCTGCTGTATTGTCGGTAGCATTTCCAAGACCAAAATACCATTTGCCTTTTTAAATTGGCAGACCCATCAGCAAGGGTAGTTAAGGTACTTCATTATAAAATCATGAATCAAAACTCATGTATAGGGGTGGCAATATGGGTCGCGACACGACGACACGACTCGAAAACGACACGAATTTCGTGGGTTCGGGTTGGGAAAAATAAGGGGCGGGTCGTGTTCGGGTTGGGAAAAATTGACACGAAAAAAAACGGGTCGTGTTCGTGTCGGACCCGTTTTTTTCGTGTCAATTTCATGTCACTTTTTCGTGTCAATTTCGGGTCAATTCCGTGTCAATTTCGCGCTGCGGGTCAATTTCGGGTCAAGTTCGGGTCGCGTGTCAATTTCGTGTCAATTTCGGGTCAAATTTCGTGTCAACTTCGGGTCAATTTCGTGTTGCGGGTCAATTTCGTGTCGCGGGTCAATTTCGGTTCGTGTCGTGTCAACCCGTGACGGGTTCGTGTCGTGTTCGTGTCACGGTTTCGTTTCGTGTTCGTGTCGCGGGTCGTGTTCGGGTCGGGGAAGAAAAAAATCGACACGGCTCTAACACGACACGAACCCGACACGTGACACGAATTGCCACCCCTACTCATGTATCATGCTTCGATCCGGTGGAAGTTACCAATGGACAGTGTTGTGTTAGGACCTCATTTTCCTTTTTCATAAAATAAAATAAATAAAATAAAATAATGGGATTCCATTAGCATTGTGAGTGACAATCTTGAATATCTATTATTTACTCTTTAGTTTTTTTTTTTTTTTTTTTTCAAGTTACTATATAGTATTTAGTTAGTGGGGATGTTCCTACTCAAAAAATAATAATTCAAACATATGGTACCATAAAAGTAATCCAGTATTCATTTCTTATACACTTACGACTGTAACTAGAGTTTCATTCATTCCCTAGTTACCTTAAAAATAATAATAATAATAAATAACCATCGATGTTGATGTTGTGAGATCAAACTTATTACAATTTTTCTTATGGGACCTCTTGATTGTTCAATTATTTATAATAAATATTTTGGGATTTTCTACAAAGATATTTAGGTGTTGTTGACGGGTCAGAAATGTATAATGTTCAAATTTCTGTCCTCATTCACTAACCACGAGGTTTTTTTTTTTTTTTTTCCCTGTATAATCTTTGACTTGTTTATTTTCTTTTTTTAAAAGAAAGACAGAAATTTGACGACTGTCATTGATTTATTTCTTACAATTTGAGGCTACACTTTTTTTTTTTTGTAAAAATAAAATTTAATGGAGAAAAAAAAAACTTATTAGCAGTACATAATTTTGAATGGTTAATTTTACAAATTGTATTAATTTTGTGTTTTTGTATAATAGTAATATCATTATGGAAGAAATTACAGAAATAAGTTGTTTTTAAACATTTATTTAAAAAATGGTTGATTTATTTTAATTTAAAAAATATCATTTATTGATTATAATCAATCACTGATTTTCTTTTGAAAGTATCAATAATTGATTTATCATAAACAATAAGTGAAAAATACATGTTTTTTTGGTAAATAAGTGAAAAATATATGTTAATATTCATGATCAATTACTTAAAAAAAAGGTAATATACCAACATTCCCAAATATTATTACAATGTGTGTTGATGTTTATAAACAGATAATAACAAAAAAAAAAATCCCTATCAAAAATATTTATTTAAAAAAAAAAAAAAAACGCATGGCTCATGGCGCGTGAGACTAGTATTGGGTTGAAGAGCCAGCCAAGCAGTTGGGTCAAAACGCCATCGAAGCCGAGAACCGGTTAGGGTTGGTGAGTGACCGGCGATTACCGGTAAGAGTAAGATTTGGGTAGGGTTGTGGGCATAGGCCGCAAATCAGGAGGGTAGGTCCCACTTCTCTCTCTCTTTGTAATTTTGTAAATGGGAAGGAAATAGAGTCCCCCCACCAACCCCCGACAATCCCATCCCCACAACGTTCTTACGATCCAACGGCTCTTGCTTTTCACGCAACCTTCATCCTATTCCAATATTCACATCCCTTACTCATCAACCTTTTTTTTTTTTTTTTTAGATACCTAGAGAATAGAGATCCGAGTTTTCATGAATTATAATACGCATAAATTTTTGGAAAAGTAAAAAAACGTGCTCCATTTCCAAATATTCTATTAAAATTATGAAATATGATTAAATTGATAAAATATTTTCTGATATTATTAATTCTGGACGTTATAAGTTATGTAAAGTATCAATACTTAATCAATTTTTGGATAGTTTTGTTTGGTTAGTGAAAAACATTTTTGGTTTCTCTCTTGTTTCCAAACTGTGCCTTTTTGATGTGTTTTTTTTATTTACTCTAGTGTTTTTCCTTCAGTAATAATGGAGGCGATGTATTTCGCTTATGTGTCTCGTTCGTTTGTTATTGGATGTCGTGGTGTGAATGCCCCCGTTATGTAGGGATTGGTCTCAATTGATTGGGCTACTCCATCAATTGTTTTGGTGTTGTTTAACGAGCAATGGTCAATCTTAAAGTTTATGTACCGAGCGGGTCTTCCCCTGTTTGAGTCTCGGTACTTGTATTCACCCATGCACTATTTTAATCTTTCCTAGTAGATACAGTGTTTGATTCGGGATCGAATTACTTTGCATTTAGGGTCATTTATGTCTTATGTATTTTGTTTATTGTGAAATGAAATTTCCATTTAAAAAAAAAGTGTTTTTTTTTTTAAAGCAAAAGAGCTTTACTGAGATTGAAATTGTATTTGACTTCAAGATGAAGGAATAACTAATAGAACAAATACTATAAGGTGTTATTTCAATTTTGATTTCAATTGTATTCGACTCTAATATGAAGGAATAATTAGTAGAACAAAGACTATAAGGTGTTGATTCAATTTTTGGTACATTTTGTTTTTTAGAAAATCAAACATTCTAACTTTAAAAAAAAAATAATACAAGCCTAATTTCACATTGTTTTTGCTTTGGTTATGTGGGTGTGTACAAATCCTTCTTGGAGAATTCTCCTTGTAAGACTTTAAAGATATTGGCAAAAGTCTTCGTGCGTTTTATTTGGCATGTAAAAATCTCCTCTTTCAACAATACTAGATAATGTTATGTATTTTGAAAAATAAAACATAAAATTCACTCCTAGTATGAGATTTAAAAAATATTTTTGTCGTGAAAGAAGCCGTCCCTTCTTAAAGAAAAAAAAAATATATATATATATATATATATCCTTGATTTTAAAGATAGAAATCTTTTTATGGTATCTATGAAAATTCAAACTTTCCAAAAAAAAAATAAAGAATTTTGGTAAAAAATTTTCTTTTCTCGCACATGTAATATGTCTAAATTTAGTATTTAAGTCAATTATGTGTGATTAAAAACATATTTAGGGGTCCTTAAAAAAAACTTATTTAGGGGTATATTTTAATTTTAATATGTTAAAAAAAACTCAAATATTGGAATTTACTTATTAAAAAGTTGAAGAATAGATTTTTTGTCTGGATAAAAAAATAGAAAATAGTATTTTTATTTATTAAAAACATTTTGGGTTTAACATAATGGAAGTATTAATCATAATCCCATATTATAAACATAAGCAAATGGATGGATTCTTATTACCAAAAAAGAAAAAAGAAAAGAAAAAGGTGATTCGCGTGAAACCGATGAGCCCGGTGAGCGGTCAGTGGGGGATTCGGGTCTATAAAAGAAGGCTATGAGGCTAAGGAGACGTTGCCATTGCGTCGAAGAAGAAGAGCTGCGCTGCAAAAACACATTTCCTCACTGAAAAAGAGGGAGAGCCTGTCTCTCTCTATCCTCCTTTCTCAGATCTGCTCTTCTTCTTCTTCTTCTTCACACTTCAGGTACTCATTTCTTCTTCTTAGATTCTTTTTTTTGTTCTCTTTTATGGTCGGTGTTTTCTCTTGAGCTCTCAGATTTGCCTTCTTTCTGATCGTAACAATGGATTTTGCTTGCGAATCTCGCTATAATGTTCGCAGATCTGGTCTGTTTGACTCTCCTTTTGTCTGTTTGTTCTCCGAATCTTAAAGATCTGATAAGAGTTTTTCACTCTGATTTAAGTTCTGAAGTTGTTCTCTTACATAATTTTTTATTTTGTTGGATTTTCTTGAGAAATGTTGTGTTCATTTTGAATCTTCTTGTTCTCTGAGTTTGATTTTGAGGTTTAGTTGGTGAAAGAATTGTGTTGAAGAAGCTTGGGATTAGATCCATCTGCCATTGATCTGTATGAGTCGCTGTATCTTTTGTCTTTATATATTTGTTTGTGTTTCATTTCTTTTTTTTTTTTTCCTTTGTGCAAGCCTTCATTGTTTGTTCACTAAATAAAAGAAAATTGAAAAATGAACGAATCTGGAATCTTAAGTTCTATCATCTTCCGTGTCCCCTGGCATTACCGAAGTTGTGATTGTGATTAAAGTGGGTTTTAGATTCTTTCACTTCATGCCTAATTGCTCCCGAATTTTTCCTTTTTTTTTTTTTGGAATTAGAATTGTGTCGTTATTCATTTATTCCATTATTATTGCTGTTTTAAATTATATATATATATATATAGATAGATAGGCTCCTGGAATGTCTCCTCTCTATTGGATTTACATGCGTGCATGTCTCACAAGAAAGAATAACATTTAATGGAAATTTTTTAAACATTCCTCTTCCAAAGACTTCGTTTCATCTTCATTGCTCTTTTAGTTCTGTACTTCTTGGTATTGACGTGTCTTGGTGATAATTTTTGGAATACAGATTGAGAGATGGAGACCTTTCTATTCACCTCCGAATCCGTCAATGAGGGTCACCCCGACAAGCTCTGTGACCAGATCTCCGATGCGGTGCTCGACGCCTGCCTTGCCCAGGACCCCGACAGCAAGGTTGCCTGTGAGACATGCACCAAGACCAACATGGTCATGGTCTTTGGAGAGATCACCACCAAGGCCAACGTAGACTATGAAAAGATTGTCCGTGAGACATGCCGCAACATTGGATTTGTTTCTGATGATGTTGGTCTTGATGCTGACAACTGCAAGGTCCTGGTTAACATTGAGCAGCAGAGTCCTGATATTGCTCAGGGTGTCCACGGCCACTTTACTAAGCGCCCTGAGGAGATTGGTGCCGGTGACCAGGGTCACATGTTTGGTTATGCCACTGATGAAACCCCTGAGCTCATGCCTCTCAGCCATGTCCTTGCAACCAAGCTCGGAGCTCGCCTCACCGAGGTCAGGAAGAATGGTACCTGCTCCTGGCTCAGACCTGATGGCAAGACCCAAGTCACAGTGGAATATCACAACGACAATGGAGCCAGGGTTCCAATCCGTGTGCACACTGTCTTGATCTCCACACAGCACGATGAGACCGTTACAAATGACGAGATTGCTGCTGACCTCAAGGAGCATGTGATCAAGCCTGTCATCCCTGAGAAGTACCTCGACGAGAAAACCATCTTCCACCTGAACCCCTCAGGCCGCTTTGTCATTGGTGGCCCTCACGGTGATGCTGGTCTCACCGGGCGCAAGATCATCATCGACACCTACGGTGGTTGGGGAGCCCACGGTGGTGGTGCTTTCTCCGGAAAGGACCCAACTAAGGTGGACAGAAGTGGCGCCTACATTGTGAGGCAGGCTGCCAAGAGCATCGTAGCAAATGGGCTTGCCCGTCGGTGCATCGTGCAGGTCTCTTATGCAATTGGTGTGCCAGAGCCCTTGTCCGTCTTTGTCGACACCTATGGAACCGGAAAGATCCCCGACAAAGAGATCCTCAAGATCGTGAAAGAAAACTTCGACTTCAGGCCCGGAATGATCACCATCAACTTGGACTTGAAGAGAGGAGGCAACGGCAGGTTCCTCAAGACAGCGGCCTACGGACACTTCGGAAGGGACGACCCTGACTTCACTTGGGAGGTTGTGAAGCCCCTCAAGTGGGAGAAGCCCCAGTCTTAAATGTTGTTGGAGAGTAGAATATCATCACCAGTCGCTGCTGTTGGATGCCTTTTTACTACATTTGGTACTGGATTTTTAAATAATTCGCGTGTTTCTTTGCTGCTGCTGCTGCTGCTGCTCTTCCATAATCTAGACGCAATAGCTAAAAATGTCCTAGTATCATACTGAAGACGCTCTTCTCTCTATTGTTTCTATTTGCCCTTTTTCTTTTCTTTTTTTACTTTTCCCCTTATTTCATTTTCATGGAATCTTGTTACCAGTGTCTCTGTAATGAACATAGTTTTGCCCAAATCGACGACACTGGTACTTGGTAGCAACAGCAGATCCTATAATGTGTTTCCTTATTAAAAAACAAAAAGGAAAAAACAAAATATTTGTTTGAATTATCTGAATCTCTCTCTCTCTAGCATTCACATGAGTTGATCATACTGTTATTGTCTGTGGATTATAGTTGTGCTGTGATCTGAAGCAATAATTTATGCATTGTGCAAGCGTGGTGTAAGCTCAATTGAAGTGAGGAGACATTGCTTTTGTTTGAAATGCTAATCTATAGCTTTTTGTTTTATTTTACTTTTTTTAAATAAGAAACCTGTTTCTCCTTCAAAATATCTCAACATAAAGGGTGAGTTCGAGTAATACCGCTTTTTAAAGATTTGGAAATGTTTCACTTTAGTAGAAAATCTGAGCTTAATTTTCATATCAAAATGATACAAGTGGATTATTAAACTTGGAAAGTGGCATACAATCTCATTAACACCGACGAGGTCCGCAAGTCTTGTATCAAAGGTGTTGGTGAGGGCCACAGCCAAACCAACAAAGGGCAAGTGAGAGGTCCCGAAAAGTCCTTTTGTACGTATCGTTTGTATCACGAAGCCAAGTAATGCGTTTGGTAGAAATACAAAAAGGTTGCCAACATAATGTTTTGAAGTCGTACTTCTACTGATGTTTTGAGGAAGCTTTCTCACTCTGTCGATGGCTGGTTGAATGCACGACTTATTACTATTATTATTATTTTTTTTTTCAAGGTAAATGCACGACTCATTACTACAGTGGCTTTCTTCTTTCTTTTATAGTCTACCAAAAAAAAAAAAAAAAAAAAAAGAAAAAAGGCACTGCCCACTAAATTCATGGACATATTGCTCATTATATGAAGATACGCTATACTTGGCTGTAAATCTCCAATATATAAATCAATACCATTATTATATTTGTCACAAAAAAAAATTTATGGAAAATAATATTATATCATTGTATTTCAATATATATTGTCATTTCTAATATTATTTTCACTTTTTGTCATAATTATTAAGTTCTGAAACTCGTACTAGATAAGAAATATACCAATCAATAATAGTCAATTTTTAAATTTAAGACTAATTATGTTTGATGGTAAAATTATTTATCATATGATAAATATAACATAAAATATAACACTTTTTTGGAGAATAGATATTTTTAATCTAAAAACTAAAAACTCAACTGCATATGGTACCATATGTCAACTATTAAAAAGTGCATCAAAACTTGATACATCACATTATATTGTACTAAGGAACAGTAAAAGGGCAAAAAAAAAAAAAAAAAGATTTCTTTTTTTTGTTTTGTTTTGTTATTGGCCAAAACATATTGCAGGAGTTGAAAATTCAACAAAAGTCTTTTTACATTTCCAAATAAATTAAAAAAAGAAAAAAAAGTAAATACTAATACCGCCGCAGATGGAGAACTGAGAAGTGCCACACAGATGTTCACATGTGAATTGCAACTGATTTTATTCTCTTACAAGTACGTGAGGTAAATAATTTCACAAAAAAGCTCTCTGCGGGAAAAACATGCATGTATAAATAAAGGGCGGCTTTACAAGCAAAAAATGAAAAACAAATAAATGGCCGGCAAACATTATATATTGCTGTTTACTCATCGCAAGAAAGTACAGATTTTCAGATAGTTTTATAGAGATCAAGTTGGGTTTTTGTTTTTGTTTTTGTTTTTGTTTTTTGTTTTCTTAGCTGAAGAAGTTAAGGTGCATGTCAAATTATCAACATGCATATCATATAAAGAAAAAATGTGCAAAAGAAAAAAAACCGGAAAGGAAGGAAAATTTGTACATTCAAATTCCCAATACAAAACCAAAACCGGCTACCACATGCTAATAAGAGGTTCATTTTGAGTGAATTGATAATTTTTTATTTTTTATTTTATTTTTAATCTAGTAATGCTTTTGAGTTTCTGAAAATTTGAACAGGAAAGGAAGGAAAATCGTCATTTTAATGCACAAGAGCTATGGGCAAAAGCTCGCTTTTTGTGATATCCATTTTTATCATATTACTAACTTAAAAGAGAGATGGAGAGAGTTTACTTTTTCATGAATGTTTGAACAGTCAGGAACGGATATCTATATTGCTGACCATGGAGAATGAGTTCCAGATGTGCGTGTCAATTCCAATTTTCTAAGTTATCAAAAAAAAAAAAAAAAAAAAAAAAAAAAAAAAAAAAAAAAAAAAGATCCTCTTCTAAAACAGTACTAACCAACGACGATAAAGAGGATCCAATGGAGGGGATTGTCAAATAAGGAAAACTTAAATCGAACATGCAATGTAATTTTAGTTAAAATTTGAAGTTTATCATTGTTGTATGACGCAGACTTCCTGTTTTTCAACCAACAGATTTCTTAATGTCATTATTCTATATTATCTTATCTGTAAATTTATAAAGCATTGAAATTTACCATTATTATAGAAGTCAACATTAGCATAAGGTACCGACAGTTATGTCCCACATTTGCTATTTAACAAGCTTGAAAGTTTATTATATAAGATTGTATTTTTATTTTTATTTTTATCGGGGATAAACTGGAAAATCTATCAAGAAACTGAGACTACTAACTACGTACGGTGCCGTCGAACTTTTACCAGCGCAAAAAAATCACAAAGACAAAAGGATAGAGAGAGGCAAGACACCCATTCCAGCTTACACCAAATAAAATTAGTCGAGAATCAAATATGTCAATAATATTATTCTTATTATTATGATTATTGTATCCAAATCACAGCTTCGTTCTACACCAAATCTCACATTTTAATAAGAGTCTAGAGACAACACGTACGACATAGAAACGAACAGCCTTAAAAATAAATTTTGTACGAGGATCGACCACAGATGGGGACATCAGCTCGTGCCAAACTCCAACCTTTCCCACCTGAATGGCCGGAATACATACATCACTTCTGGTGAACTCTTGAATAGAAGGGCCACGCAAACACATACTGCAGCAATGGCTACCATTGACAGCATTGCAGGCCTGTACACCACAGAGCTGCTGCTTGTTCCATACACCAGCTTCCGATCACAAACCTTGCATGGACGCTGATTACGTGTCAAATGGGATCTTCCAATCTCAAAGCTGCTTATCGGCTCATTCTGCTTCTGTCTTGTACTGCAGTCGCTGAGACTGCCGGGTATGTCAACCACTACATGCCCAGTTGCAGGTCTCTTGTTAATTTTCCGTTGGATAAGGCGGATGTAGGAGTAATGCCCACGCAAACGAGCATAATCTTCAGGTGTAGAGCCTGTGCTGTCACGAGCATTCTTCCACGCTTCAATTCCCACCTATACCGGACCCAACCATGTTATCATCATTAGCACAATAACTAAAACATGTGAACAAGTTATCTGTGCTCAGTCATCAATGAAAACACATAGGTCGTATATTGATAAAAATGCGTGCATCGGAACAAGCATATTTGAAAAGGTACAATTTTAGGTGAAAAATACATGGTTTAGTCAAACTATTATGAGACTTTTAAAATATTTTCAAAAATTCATTATAAATCATACTGCAGCAAATTTTAAGGACTATCGAATATAATACATATGGCATTCCCAAAAGGTGCCTACAAACAAATCAGTGTTGAAGACCAGTGACCGACAAAAGTTATAAACGAATGAGCTCATCAAATTCCCATCCCAGTATGTTCAAAGATAAACTAGTCATGGGAAACTTTACCGTTCCAGGATCATTAGTTAATGCATCCAGAACATTTTCTGAACCATCCTTTCCAGCTGCAATGTGGAGTGGAGTTAAGCCTGCAGGACCAACGACATCCGGTCTAAACAAGAAATTCTGGCCGACTCCATCACTAGCTGCCTTGTCTTCAGATTCTAAATTCTTCAATGAAGTCTTGGGGACATATCTCAGGAGAACTTCCACTAGAGGTCTACTGTTTCTTCTTACAGCTCTGTGAAGGAGACCCATTTCTGATAATGCCAGACTAATGAAATGATCATCTCCTGCCCCTACACTTCCATCATGTAGAATGTCCAGCAGTTTTCTCACTACAGCAGACCAATCACGGTCCATAGAGAACTCCATAAGCCACTTGAACCGCTTTAAAGGAAAGGGATCTGCATTAGGATCCAAGTGACCCAATCTAGATCTCAACTGACTTCTATGAAGAAGCCAACCCATTTCATGAATGAAGTCCACAGCTTGATTGTAAGCATCAGGTTTTCCAGTTCCCCCTACGTCCGTGTCAGTTTCAGTATACTCGAGGGCACTCTCAAGCACGCGAATCTCTGAACAAACATCCTCCTCAGCAACTATGAAAGGAAAGAAGCTGCTTTCAAGGCTTTGATCTTCAATCTGGATAATTCAAGAGGAAAAATATTCTCAGTTAACAACGGCAAAAACATTAATCAGCATTCATGAGAGGAGAAAAATACATCTCAAAAAATAAAGTAATTTCAAATGATTGTGAGAGGGATCATGAGTAAAAGCACAGGGAGATAGACCATGTCTCCTCTCTTCCATTTGAAATGGCAAGTGGAAAATTATTTAACAAACAGGGGAATTCACAGATGCTTACTCTTCTACCCACCTCTTTTCTAGTTTTCTAATTGATGCAAACACTTGGTAGGCATATCTTTTCTCAATTACCACATAAAACCAAACAGAAAAAATTATTTTAAGAAAATGTAGGATAGAACTATATGTGATAGGAAACATAAGAAAACAACACCTCTATAAACCCTCGTCCATTTGTTACTGGGATAGGGCATAAGAAGTTGATGCATTGCTCATCATGCTCCGCACTATCAACACTCTCTGTCAACTCATGAGTGGCTTCTTCAACCAGATACTTCCCTTCTAGAGCACAAAATAACCTGAAAAGGGAATGTAAAGGGACGTAAAACGTATGCATTGATGATGAAATGAAATCCAAAGTTTGCACAAAATTAAAATTCATAAATCATCATAATCTTACGAGGGGATTTATACCTTGTGGTAGGCTGAACCAAGTTAAGGCCTCTGACTACAAATTGAGCCCTCTCCGATGCAGGTATTGCAATAGGCTTGACACTCACAATTTTGCTGAAGTTGCTACTTCTGAGAGGCAAGGATGTGTCTACAACAACCTGACCTGTGGTAACAACAAATTTTCGAAACTATTTAAATTGTTCCTAGGGAGTCATGTTATTAATTGTACAGTGAGTTACCAAAAAAGGCAATGATGATAATTAAAATATGTTAACAATGCACAAACCATTGTAAATAAAGGCTATTTGATGCTGGGCCCTAATAAAAATCCATCCGCTTCTCCAAAAACTGTCATCTGCAACATCCAGGAGCCTACTCAATCTGGAACTGAGGTCATCACATAGCTGTTGAAAAAGAAACCAAGAACTCTTAGGTTTGGTGTGTCCATGAAATGGAACACATCACATACACAGTCGCACCAGGGGGCAGTTTCATGTCAATAAAACTTACCTCCTCCCAGGCTGCCTCAGACTGACGTAGGTAAATTGTTAAAATGATACAACCAGGCCTGATGTAGCTCTCGATTTCAGAAGGACTATGAGATAACCAGTCCAGAATCTGAAAGTTCACAAATTATACATCATGAAATCTTGCTGGGTAGGAGACACAAAAACAACTGGTTACTTTGACAGTAATTACCTGTGCACGCAGGAGATGAGGAAAGTCATTTGGCTCTTTCCCGAAGAGTTTAAACACAATTCTATCCGTGCGGCTCTGTTACGGTGAGATAAGGGGATAAAGTGACTGTTAGAAGAAAGCAACCTCATGATGCTTCGTGTACAATTTAAAAGATAGATTCTTCATATTAGACCAACTCTCAAACAACATCATATCGACCCAAAAATAAAAGAAGAGTGGCACACCACCCATGCCATGGACTGCTTCGAGCACTTACATTGGAGACAATAACCCGTGACCAAAAAATTGTGAAACAGAAATGAATATAGATCAAAGTCTGGAAAAGATGCAAGTGTATATTTATTTATAGAATGCCTTTTCTACATATGTAAACTGTATTGCACATATTTGTAATAAGAATATACCTGAGCTTCTCCACTGGAGCTAGAGGGTGACTGAGCAGATGCTGAATCTGAATTTCCACTTGTTTGAGGTGGACTTGACTGATGAGAGTCTTGTTGTACCCATGAAGGGCAATCAAGAGAGCTAGTGACCGCAATTGTAGTCGGAGGCGATCTCTCTGGATCTTCTACACCATCATCTGAATCAATGTATATGTCATTCAAATCGAAATTGTTCGTCTTGACTTGTGCTGCAGTACTGTCTCTTGCTTCTGAGTAAGATGGGGGGCTGTTCATAGAGCTTGGTTTTATAGAAGATGCAGCTTGTATACTTCCACCGCTAGCATTATGCAGATGAAACCCTTGCTGTTGCATTTCAGATATAGGGACCGTTTGATGTTGTTTGATAGGTCGTGGAGGGCCTTGAGGACCATTTGTGAGAAAATTAGATACAACGTCTGAGTTCCCAACTGAAGTCCCATCATTCAACGCATTTTGAGGTTCTCGCAAGAGTCCAGCAATATTCTTTCCCCCGTGATCACTTGTTTGGCTCGCAAGGCTCCTTAAAAGATGAGATAACAAATCCCGATCTGTAGTCTGGTCAGATCTATTGGCTGCATCATGGAAGAAAAATTCACTTAGCTGAAAAATTATATACCCATTGCAACGAAGTTCAAAGCGGAAAAAAAAAAATTATCCAGAATATGTGGGCAGCAAAATGTAAACATCAAGATCAACTCGATTCATATTTCAACTCAAAATTAAATCTTCAGGATTAGAAGTTGGATAAAACATTTTGACATAATGTAGATAGTATTGGGTGCATATTTATTCCTAGTCTCCGACACGGTTTATTTGCTATACAGTTGAGAGTTTAGCAACAACCCGTCCCATATCCAACATCTAGTAACTGAACTGATTAAGCGAACCACATGGGTATGAACCAGCAAGCACAACATTTAACTATTTAGTACGAGAAATTAGGTCATTGCAACAGAGACTTGAAGACAAGATACTTAAAACACAACATAAATGTACTAAATAAAACCTGAATTGATATCTGTCATCGCCCCATCATTGCAAACAAGAGAGCAAGCAAACATGCAAGGAAATATAGACCGCATAAACAAATGAACCCCAACAAAATAAAATCTTATAGATGGAGTAGTTCGTAATGTCTACTTACAGTGCATATTGGACAGTATCCTTAGTAGACTTATCAAAAGATAACCACTAGTTTGATCATCATTTGGCGAATTTCCATTAACAACAGGGTCAGGATTTGTCTTTCTTCTCCTTTTGTTATGACCAGCTAATCTTCTACGGCAACTTCTCTTCCCTTCATCAAACTCTTGAAGGACATGAAACCTGCCAATATATATCACCAAGATAATCTGACAGTGTATTAGACTCCAGATGTTTTAATGCATCCAAAAACATCTATAAGACACAAACACTAACAAAGATCACTTATTTGCTTCCTAGTCAAGACTCTAAAAGCCATATATGGAGCAAGAAGAAGCTCACCGACTACATTGCTGACAGAAACGCTGCAAGACATTGCCAACAAGCGCCTTACTGGCCTTGGAATGCATCTCACAAACCTTGTGCCTCCGATGGTAATCCTTTGCGCTGCTCAGATCAGCTCCGCAGTCTTCAACCTGACAAACTGCGCGACTGGAAGAACCTCCACCAACCAATTTAGTCTTCTTCCCACTGGTTCCTTCCCAATTATTATTCCCCACTTCCCTTTCAGAAGATTGATTATAACCGCGGCCTCCTCCTGCAGCTCCTCCTCCTCCTCCTCCTCCTCCTCCTCCTCCTCCAAGCTTGAGAGAAAGAGTACCAGCTTCATCAAGACCATTTAAATTCTCTTCTTCCTCAACCACATTAACCCTTCTCCTCTTTTCCATCACTAATTCCCTCTTCCCTGTCTCAATTATTCCCAGATTCCCTTCCTCCGAACAAGAGGAGGAGCTGTTGGACGAATTCCCTGCCCCGAGAGGGAAAAACTGCCTACTGCTAGTACTAACCACGGCATCGGAGGAGGGTCCCAAGGCCGGATTGACCACGGAGCTGGCAATGAAAAGGTCTCCATCCCATTTCCAGTGGTTCAAATCCCACTCAAAAGTCGCCCTTTTGGGCAAATCCGAGGGCCTCATCCCATAGAAATGGTGAGCTTCGCCGCCAAATCTAGCCTCCATAGATGGATTCAAATCTCAATCTCAAGCAACAACTTTTAAAAGATCCAATAATTTAACCCCAAAAAAGAAAAAAGAACCAAAAAAAAAAAGGCAGTGAAGAGTGAATTAAAGTGAGGGATCGGAAGCAGAATGAAGAGAAGGTAGGGTTGAATTAATCAGCTTCGGTTCTTCCCCAAAAGTCGTGAAAGAGTACGGACACGCAACCATGATTCCGATAAAGGGCAAACAACATACCAAATTTGAGCGAATGAATCGTCGAATCCCAGCTCCCAGCTACTAAATTCCCCACCAAAGAAAAAAAAAAAAAAAAAAAAAAAGAGGTAGACAAAAAAAATTCACATAAAGTAGGAAGAGCAGGAGCAGGGAACGAAACTGAAGCAGTTGAAATTGAGGAAGAAAAAAGTAAACAGTAATTTACCAGCAAGAGAGAGAGGAGAGAGGAGAGAGGAGAGAGAGGAGAGATCGGCGGCGGTGGGAAGGTACACGAAGGCCGAGGAGGGGCAGGGGAAGTTCCGATGACGATGATGATGCTGAGGTGGGGATGATGATGATGGAGACAGTGATGAAAGAAGAAATGAGAAAGGTGCGTATGTATGTATGGGCAGGGATAGAGAAAGGAGGAAAATGGGAAATGGAAATGGTGGTGGTGGTGGTGGTGGGGTAGTTATGGTTTTATGTTAATTGTTATGGCTATGTTAATGTTAAGTGTTGTGTGTGCGCCATTTGTTAAAATTTAATCCTCTTTCACCCAATCATACCCCACTCTTTCTTTTCTCTTTTCTCTTTTCTCTTTTCTCTTTTCTCCCCTCTTTATTTCCTCTCCTTCTTCTTATTATCTTTTTGTTAATTTAATAATAATAATTCACGCGAGAGAGAGAGAGATACGCTACAGACGAAAAAGAAAAAAAGAATAAATAAATAAATAGAAAGGAAATGAAATGAAGAAATGGTGGTGGCCTGCTGGGGGGTGGGGATGGGACCCACACGCCACTTGCACACCGCGTGGCCCAGCGATAAAAAAGGAGAGAAGAGATGGAAAGATGCCTACCAAGTATGTACTACTTCTGTTACTGTTCCTCTACTCTAACCTCTAACCTCTCTCTACGGTTTTTATCCCCTGATTCTCTTCCCACTTTTCCCTTCCCCCCACCTTTCTCTGTGATGAACGATGATGCATTATCATAACACATCAGTGAAAAAAGACAAATTATTTATTTATTTTTTTTTTTTTTGTCTGTCACGTGAAGGATTTTTATTGTACTATGTCGTAATTTTAATTTAGGACGCAAAATCAAAAAAGACTTTTTTGTGATTGTATATATAATTCAAACGATAATTGCACTTTTAATTTATTATTAAATAAAATATTTGAATCATTTCTTTTCAAGTTTAAAAGCAAAAGGTTTCTTTTTTTTTTTTCGTGACAAATTAGTTATAAACCAGTAACTATCATGATCAACACGATTTAAATCTAAAACGAAAAGGGATGAATGCCTTAGCAACTTATTTATTAACAACTGCTTAATTTTTCAAGTTTCCCTTAAATTATTTCTTCTCCTTTGTATTAATTACTTGTTTCGTGTTCAAAGTAGCGAGTCCAAGTCCTAAATCCTAACCGACCTTTGCTTTTTCTCTATCTTTTCCTTTCTTTTCTCCTTTTCCTACGCTCCGGGAGAACACGGTTTTTCTTCCCCTCTAATTCATTATTTTATTTTTTCTTCTTTTTAGGAAAATTTCTTTTTTATTTTTCCGCTCACCTTTTTTTCATTTCCCTAGTTATATTTGGATTTTGGATGTTTAATGCTTCTACAACACGTCTTACGTAGTTTCTTCATCTTTTTTCTTTTCCTTTTTTTTTTTTTTGGCTAAAATCCCAATTTTAATCTTGCACCTTTTTTGCTTTCAAACCACCGAATTATGCACCCTTTTTTTTTTAGCTACTCTTTTATATTCTTTTTTTTTTTTTTTTTATAATAGTATTCTTGTTTTTATTCAAACCTTTTTGTTTCCCTCATCTAATATCATTTGTGGTAATTATCACTCGACTTTCCAATGATTTCCATTTTAGTTAATTTTATACTTTTTCTTTGCTCATTCGAGTTTTATCTTTAATTGGTCACACATGTTGCTTGTGATGGCAAAATAATTAGTACAGCTATCCTTAATTAAAATGTACAATTTAATTATAACTACTGGTTGCAACTTGCAATTAATTCCAGTTGCCAGTTGCCACAGTGAAAAAATGCTTAACATTATTCCAGCTAATAGTTAACCATGTTAAACAGAATTACTGAAAATACGGTAATGTCATTTGCAATTAATTTTACTATGTCAAAGTAGTTTTTTTGTTTTTTTGTTTTTTTTTTTTTTTTTTTTGTGGGTATGACTACGTGTGTTCTCAACGTGAAAAATGCATGCATAATTAAAATAGTTTAACAATAGAGTGATAATTAAGGTGTGGGTAAATATATTCACACAAGGAAGGACTCAATCGTATTTAGAAGTTTGTCTAGCGGGGGAGGTTTTACCACGTGAAAGATTTGAGTTGGCTTCTCAATAGAGAAAATAGTGATTTTGTTTGCTGAAATTTTCAAATTTGAGTCTGTACTTATGTTGTGATGACTACATAAGAAGAAGTCAACTACTTGCGCCATTTTTTTCTTTTTTTATAGCCAAGTCAAGTAAGAATAATATTAGTCAATCAGTTGGTTGAATAAATAATATTAGAAAAATTAGATTGAGTGATATTTTTGAATCACCTAATCTAATAGATGTTTAAACTTTTTTTTTATTTAAAAATACGGTCATTTGTCATTTTTCAGATTTGATCAATCAGTTATTTATTAATAATCAATCATGAAAATTGATGATTGACTAATGATCAATCAATGATTGAGTATGAAATATGATGATTTACTTTATGATTATTCAGTAATTAACCATAAGTCAATCATTGATTGACTATTATGCAATCAATTACTGATTGACCATTTAAGAAAATTGATTAACCATTTTAGAAAAAATGACCTTTTAATTAATTTTTAAAAATTTCAGTCATTTATTAAAAAACTTTCTAAAAAAAAAAGACTATTTTGCTATAAATCCATAAATATTATATACCATTTATCAACAAGTAAAACAAATAAATCATACTATAAAACTTGGCTTGTTTGAAGTATAAAACTTGGGATTGATTATATACTCCTTGTGAAAATTACTGTCATTATTTACTCTCTCTGATGGGTTCAGATGTATAATTATTGTTAGATTATGTTTATAATTACAAAATTTCTGTCAACAATTCTGTCAACAAGCAAAAAAAAAAAAAAAAAAAAACGACAGAATTACTGTCATTATTAATCGGTTAAATGATTTTATTTTAAACTCATGATCAAACATCACGGGACATTGGTAAATTCACTTAAATGTTCTCTACGCGCTGCTATTACTTTCCTTCTTCTTTATTGTTGTTGTATTTTTTTATTTTTATTTTTACTCTCCTTTCCAAAGTCCATGTGTTACTTTTCTGGATGCATGGATGTTTTTCCTTTAAAAAATATCTGCTAACAATTTTCTTTTTCTTTTTAATGATTTTACTCGTATTAATATAAAGTCTTGTCTATCCTTAATTTACCCCAAAAAAAGACAGAGCTCGCCACTTGGATTGGACGGTGTGCCCGAAATCCAGATAATTATGTAGTTTTTTTTTTTTTTTTTTTTTTGCACATATAAATATCCCCAAATTCAACAAAGACCCAGCTTTCAAAATTTTTAGCATGATTTATTATATACGCGGCCGACCCAAATTTGTTCGTATATTTATAATTTTTATTTTCTGAAATTTTTTTTATTGCTTTAGAAACAAAGGTTTAAACTAAAGTTTTCAATTGAATTTTTATCTATTTTTTAATTAATTTTTCAAAAGTCAACAAACTCTAATATCAAAATTCAATTTCAGAACTTTATTTAAAATGCAAACTTTATTCACATATTACATTTGTTATGTATTCTTCCATATTACTAAATTATAAAGCTGGCGTGATGTTTAAATGTGAAATAAACTTTATTTTTTTAAGTTATTTTTAAGAATAAGTTCTACTTAATTTAATATGATATCTAGTTAACTAAAGATAACGGAAAACAAAAAAGAATTACTCTATGTTTGACGATGTGTCTTTTTTTTAATTATAACAAATGTAAATTAAGTTTAATTTTTTAAAGAAATGTAAAGTTAGATCGGAACTCTAAAGTTATTTTCAAGAAAATAAAATAAAACAAAAAGAACTGATGCGTGAACCGGCATCCCATGATTTTAAAAAGCAACCAAAAAGTAAAATAAATAAATAAAGGTAAGAAAAATTGTCGGATCAATGGCTATTCTCACCCACATTTGTCGTTGACCTTGACCCACTCCCCCTCTCCCCCCCTCCTTCTCGTACCAAACCCTTTCTCGTCTTCTTTTCCACTTTCGTAGGTTCATTTGTTTTGCTTTTAAACGGTTAAAAAAAAAATTTTTCCAAAAACTTTGATATTTTAATTAGTAGTTGAGAACCACATATATATTTTTAAAGAAACCTCTAAAATTATAATAATTTTAAAATTTTTTAATAAGTAATAAAAATCTTTAAACAAAATTCATAATATCAAATTTAAAAGTCTATTTAAAATAAATTTTTATTTGAAGTCATATTTTTTAATATTGACATAACATTATTTTGATAGAATACCAAATACTTTTAAGAATAGTTTTCGAACTAAGAAGTTAAAAACAGCTTCTAAAAAGATATTTCAAATAGGCCCTTGCTGATTTAAAATTTTGTCTGGGTTCGTAGGGTTTTCAAAGGGAATGAGTTGAAAACAATGTGGACAATTCAATAGTCCCTCACAAGGCGTTCATTGGTATTGGTGGCATTATCCGTGACTCTTCTGGTTTAATCCTGGGTGCGTTCTCTAGGTAGGAGGATGGAAAAATTATCCTTTTTTTTTTTCTATGGTATGCATTTGCTATGCCTGAGGGATTAATTTTTACCAAAGAAAGTAGATGAAGGTTCAGAAATAATAACATGTGTCTTGCTGCGGAAACTCAAAGAAATAATGACATATTTTTATGAGAGAAGCTGGTAGTGGCATTTGCGGTCATATTCCTCCTCATCAGGGTAACGTCCTTTTCTTTTGCTGAAGGTTGTTTCTGGCTTGAATATTTTCCAAGTTATATTGCTAGTTTTGTAACTGCTGACATGACTGATTTTAGATAATGAAGGTCATCCCCACCTTTTCTTTTTTTGTTTGTTTGTTTTTTGCTTGCAATAGTATAAATGTTTTTGTCATATTGAATTTTAACTTAACCATATTAGATATACAACCCCTATATTTTATCACACTATGACTTCTTGCCCTGTGTTTTTAATGTATGTAGATTCGTTATCTCGAAATTCTTTTTTGCTTTATGGTAATCGATTTTGGTTTTACCTTTTGTTTGATTCATTGGTTTCCAGATTTTTTATTTTTCATTATACTTTGATAACTTGCTTGGCTTTCTCGTTGTTTTGTATTTTTATTATGACTGAAACTCTAATAAAACAAGTTAAATGAGACTAATTCTCTCTCTCTCTCTCTCTCTTTTTTTATTTGTTTCGAACGAAAATGCTAATAAAAGATATTAAGTGCAATCAATTCAAAATTCAAAAGGCCAAATAGGTGATTTTAAAGTTTTAAAAAAACAATGTGAAATGACCTTGAACCTTGAGGAAAGCATATGACATTGATCCGTTTATTAATACCAAAAAAAAAAAAAAATCTGTTACTTAATAAAAAGTAGAATAATTTAGTTCATGTATTCCATTATTATGACACTTTTTTAGTATTATTTTCAATTTATAAATAGAGATTTAAACTTAGTATCCTATAATTGAATCAATCAAAAAGTACCGTCACATTAGACTTGCAATCACTTATATACTGTAAAATATGTGATGGATTGAATTACTAACATTAATCAAACTCATTTACGCGTGCACAAATAAAAGAAACTGAATGGTAAAAGAATGGGATCCGATTATAAAATTGGGTAGTTTAAATGTACTATTACTTATTTGATGACTGATTTACTGAAGTTGATAATTAGTAGCAGCTGGGAAATTAGTAAAGGTTAATCAAATATGGGCGGGTTCAATTGCCATCAAAAGGTTGGAGTTGGACCCATCAAGATCTGCTTCCAAACTCTATGCATATCTATATATATATATATATATATATATATATAAATCATCCCATGTAGGGACTAGAGTACGTACTTCAATTAACTCATTTCGTATAGGTCATGGTATGAGTGTCTACAAATAGATTAATTTATCATTGAAAAACAAACTAACAATAAAAAAATAAATAATAATAACATAATAACTTTCTAGTCCTGACACTGGAGGGAATCATTTGAGTTCCAACGCTTTCCAGTTTCGTGACACTTTAGTTTGGCCAGATATCGAATTTCATTTGGGGGTGTTATATTATGGCCATTGTACAAACAAAAAAATCACAAAAAAAATAAAAAGGCCAGAAATTTATTTATTTATTTTTTTTCCTTTCAAAATTGAAAGGGGGAAAAAGATATGGAAGAGATAAATGTCTCAAGAAGGTCTTAATTAACCTTTGTTTAATATTTTAGAACAAAAAAGCAACTAAAGTTAAAACAGACCATTAACTGTTAATTACATATTTTGCCATATAGCAATGACATGTTGATGTTATATCATGAGGTATTCTATAGCATCGAATGTATACAACTCTAGGTCATTTTATATAAACTTCATCTCCCTGTTTACTCGCTTTAAAGGTGGCAATTTTATATATATATATATATATATATATATATTTTTTTTAAAAGAAAATTATCATTTAAATTAAAAATAAATACAAACAATAATATGAAAGATAAAACAATCATATGATATAAGAGACACAATACTTGACTAGGACTGATTTCATCAATAAAATTTAACGAAGCTCAGTGAGGAGGACATAAGCTGATACCCAGTAACGGGAAAATTCCTTGAATTCTTCGACAATTCTATAATCGATCATGTACAAAGTTCTTTTTCAAAAAAACATCTATAATAGTCACTCGTAGTACAGAAATTGTAACAAGTTTTGCCTAGCTATAGTACTAATGGAATTAATAGACATATACCGTCATAAAACAACTCAAGTGGAACACACAATAAAAACAAACTAGAGGTGGGGGAATTACCTTTTTTATTAAAAAATTAAAACTAAAACTCAAAAACAAAACATGAATATAAAATATCATCAACCACGAAATTCTCGCCCCGTGTGGAATAACCACTTTGCCGCACGCCAGAACTCAAGAGAAATCAATTGGCTCAATTAGAGGTAAGAGATTGTCGCACTAACCATCGGATCACCAATGTCTAGTTGGATCCCAACCCGTCGAAAGCTCATCAGGTTAGATCTAGTCGAGAAACACCATCTGACTCTATCCCCGTCGATACCACCGAACCACCAATCACCCTCGTCAGGCACAGCAACGACGGCAGAAGTCTCACTCAAAAGAAAACCCTAATATATGAGAACTATATATTAAAAAAAAAGGAGAGAGAAAAAAGAAACCCTAACACAAATAGCCCCGTCCGTGGAAATTATATATTTAAAACCACAAGCAAACTCATTTTGGGTATGAATTGCAAGTCTGTTTCCCTTTTGTTTTACTTTCCAAACTTATACATGTATATATATATATATATATATGTGTGTGTGTGTGTGTGTAGAATGAAATTTTGTTTTGGACAAGTCCACAATTTATCAGGGAATTAATTTACTTGGTGGGTTATGGGCTGGTAGTGGGCACATGAGCCCCAGAATCTAACCAAAGACTCGCAAATCTTCTTAATTCACCTCCACCCCGCAATACAGGCCACAAAAACTCAATCTTCTTAATTCATATCATACCCTTTATTATGTCTAACGCCACATGACATATCTCATACGGGCCACAAAAACTCAATCAAAGCTAGTATTCATTTAGGTAATTTGCACTTTACGCCCCTTAACTATGGTACCTTTGGCACTTTACCCTCTGTATTATTTTTATTATTACTATTATTTTGCATTTTCCCCCCCATTATTTTTCATTGTTTTGTAATGCAAACCATTTGTTAATTCATGTCAATTTTCCTTACGCAATTTATCACATAATTAAATAACCACGTGGATTTGTCATCACATGATAAGAGTCTGAACTTTACCAGACATTTAAAGTTCGTTCTCATGTTACTGCTATCAGTAGGCAAAGGAGCACAGTCCATGAAATGGTTGATATTGCAAAAGGCAACAAATTAAGTATACGGTCATGATAGGGGACAATATGGCAAAAACAAAATTAATTATAGGGTGTAAAGTGACAAAGGATCATAGCCGGGGGGCGGGGGGTAAAGTAAAGGTTACCCGATAAGGGTACAAAAACCAATACACCAGATCTATTTGGAACGGTAATACATATGATCGTCTAGTTTGGGGGTTAGCAGACTCATGCACGATAAAGGTACAAATTTGGTTGAGTTTATATAAACAAATTAATTCCACATGATTAAGCATGTGCATTGTTTGAACCAATACATGCTGCTGTGATCAATCATGGATCGGCTCTATTATTTTTCATTCCTTTTGAGGTGACATTATGTGTGTGTGTGTGTGTGTATGTATATATATTTGGATCATTGTCTTGTTATAATATTTGTTTTAGCTAGTTTGGACATATAATTGGAATCACCTGAATTCTCCTTTCTTGGCGTTATTTATTTATTTATTTATTTATTATTTTAACATTAAAGAGCACAAATATTTAATTGTCGGCTTGTACTAGTCTTCTTTTCGGAGGAGGGGCGATTAGTTGGTCAAATCTCATGACATCTTCAAGCAAATTGCAAGAGGCAAAATTTACACCGATTAATGATTAACAGCTAGTTCTTAAATTCGGAAATTCTTGTTTTGAAACGTACCTATTTCTATTTTAATCAAAACACAAGGTATAAACTTCTAATCCAATTTCTATGCTAATTACTTAAATTAAACATCATGTTCTCAATTTGAAGTTACCGAGAGTCGCTTATATTGTTATTCCTGCCTTTTGTTGTTGTTGTTGTTGTTGTTGTTGTTGGACGAGGAGGACCGTGAACGTGTAGTTGCTCACAGATTTATATCGTTTGGTTAAGTTTTTTTTCATGCATTCTGTTGGAGGTTCCCTTTGCGGTCCTTGATCATTTTTTTTTTCCCCGTCTCTAGTGACCTTTATTTTTCCTTTTGGGCCTTGATCCTCGTGGGGTTGTTACCCAGCGTTTTGGCCCGGCTCCTCCATCCTTAGGGCCGGTGTTCTTTATTCGGTTTGCTTGATGAAAAAGATCCTGAAAAGAGAATATATATATATATATATATATATATCTAAAGCTACTACAACAATTGAATCGTGTATGTTTATATTTTGAGATATTGAGTTACACAACTATGTCGAAAGATAAACAACCCAAACATGAGAAGGTATTAGTGAGTTCTCTAAAACTAATTTTGCGGTGGTCCCAATATAAATATACATGATTAAAATTTCAAACTCTAATAGAAATTTCATATCCTATCTTAACATTAGAGTGTTGAATTCGAACGCTCACTCTGAGTTTTATTCTTTAAAAAAATTAAAACTAATTTTAAAAGAATATATTTGGAATTATGCAGTGCATTAAACTTGTGATGGTATCAAAGCTATATTTATTTTATTCCGGTTTTGCAAATTTCAAAAAAAAAAAAATGTTAAACAAATTGCACTAAAAATTTATTCAATGTTACACAATTTATACATGAGTTCACATAAAATAATTCCGGGTAGGAATTGCCACTATTGTCCATGGTGTAATTAGAAAAAACTGTAATTGTTTACAATCCTGCACGGAGCTAGGTGGAGATGAATAGGGGTACGTATCCCCGCTCAATTTTTTAACATTTATTATTTTAACCTATAAATTTACTTAGGGCCCATTTAATATGAAAATTTTCAAATGTTTTCTTTTTTTTTTCCCTCTAAAAGCATATCAATTTTTACTATTCATTTCTTCAAATCTCTCTTAAAAATCAAAATTTTAAAAACTCATAACTTTTTAATTTCAAGTCTAAATGAGATATATATTTTTTAAATTACTTAAAATGACAAGATAAACGAAATAAGATCCATATTGCTCTTTTTTGTGAATATATTTTAAGTTTTTACACTTTTTAACTATTACAATTTATTTTTAACAAAATGCACAACTCTAAACATTAACTTATTTTCAAAGCTTTAATTGGAATTGATACTACAAACGCCCCTTTAGTTTTTCAAAAATGCCGTCAATAAAATACTTTTTATTTTCCCTCAATCTGAACCTTTTTTTTTTTTTTTTTTCTTTAACCCATCTCAATAGTGTCTCAACTGAACTAAAATTCTGATTCCGTTGTAGATATACTAGAACTAACTTATAAAAAATTATATTAGGCATTTTCACTAGCCTATGGATATGGAAAAGGAAATGAAATTAAGAACAATAAAAAAAGGAAGAAAAAGCAATTTAGAAACGTGCGTCTCAATTGAGCGACACCATGTGGAATGAGTCCTTGGACTTTACCTTTCTTTGGTTTTACAATTCCACAACGAACTCCTCCTCCTCAATCTCAACCTTTTCATACCTTTTCCGTGTTTTTATTAATTAATATTAATCTAAGAGAAAATCAAATAATCTTCTTCATTTTCATTTTTTCTGTTTACTTTTTTTTTTTTTTTTTGCTTTTTATTAAAAACAAAAAAACAAAAAAAGGAACCCAGACCAAATGTCTTTTTCCCTGAAAAAGAAGAAAGAGACACAGTGTCACGCTGGTTTCCCCGTTGTGGTAAATTTTGTATTTTAGCTGACTAAGATTATATTAGATTAGGGCGCCATTAGCGGTACATTTTAGCAGATCACTAGTTAAAAAAAGAAAAAAGAAAAAAAGAGACATGTGGTACATTTTAGCAGATCACAAGTAAAAAAAAAAGGAGACAAATGGCTGTGCCATAAATAAATAAATTAGGCGAAATAAAATAATTTAGAAAATGTAATAAGAGAAAAATCAAATGAGGCCGACTTGTCAATTGTCATCAGCTTTGCCGACGACTTTTTCATAATAAGCCAATGATGAGCCGACACGGCATCAACGTAAGGGTAATCCAGGTAATTTCCAATATTTGACAAACGGCAGTGGAGAGTGGGAAGTCACCTGGTCAAGCTCGGTTTGCTGCCAAGCTCCGCGTCAGACAAACCAGTATTACTTTTAATTGTTTTTATTTATTTAACCAAAAATTTATACAGTTTCTTTCTTCTAATACATGTACATATATTTTGCACTAGTACGTTGGGTTGGATTAAATATTATGCAATCTAATCTTAAAAGAAAACACTCCTAAAAAAGGACTGTTAGTGAAATCAGAGTCAAGTCTCTCTCTCTCTCTCTCTCTCTCTCTTTCTCTCTCTACAGCTTTCTCCTCTCTCTCTCTCTCTCTTGTCCGGCGCTCTTACCCTGCGCACCCCCCCCATTTCGCTTATCCTGCGCACCCTCCGCCGGCTTCCCAGCTCAGATCTCTTTAAGCTTCGACCTTCTGGTGCCTTTTTTTTTCCCTGATTTTATTCACGGTACGCTTGATCTCTCTCTCTCTCTCTCTCTCAGTTTTGTTTTCTTTTCTCTTTCTTTTCCCCCTCCAATAACAAAGTTTAATTGATGAATCCTTTACCTTTAACCTGTGGCCTGTGGTGAATCGGACTTCCGAGTAGTTGTTGGATGTGAAAAATGAAAATTCTCAATAGCAGGGACAATCTCGTACAATTTTACTGTTTTTGCTTTATTTTTTTTATTATTTGTTTTTTTTTCCCCCAAAAAAAAAAAATTTTTAGGTGATTAGACAAAGGACGTATTGATCGGATGCTATATTACGGAATTCCGCCAGTCATTATGTGCAGTTTCTTTTGATTAATCGTCTTCTCGTTTTTTAATTTAATTTAACTAAAATTTAATTAATTTAATAATAATAATAATAATAATAATTTATTTATTTATTATTATTAAATTTTTTTTTTTTAAGAAATGGTTTTGTAAGGGTGATTGGTTATATAGGCAGGGTGGGACTTGGGGTTACTAGTACAGAATTCTGTCAAAAGTCTGTAAATTTTGGAAAAGTGACATTACAATAATGGTAATTAAATTATTTTAATTACCACTAACCAGTTATTTTAGAAGAGAGACTATGCAATCAGAGGTATCAAAATTCCGTGGATTTCGGTAAAGGAAAATTACATTTATGTCCCAATTCAATTACCTCCACAAGTTTTGTTTCATGATGTATCATGAAAATTATCAGTTTTGATTTCGTGATGAATGTCATTTTTCAAACCGAAATGACTACTTAATCCAAGTTTTTTTTTTTTTTTTTTCAAAAATCCCTTGGACCTAACAAGTTATTGTTTCATGACGTGTGTCTTTTATTCTTTAGAAACCCATGAAGTGGGGGAACTGCCACCCAATGCGCCATTGTATATAAGTCCATAGCCGTGACTACTTTTTTCAGTTGAGAGATCTGATGGAATATCGCTATTATTTAGATAATGGCTTTACAAAAATGAACGACAGTGGCTTATTTTTTGTGCTTTGTCCCAATTCTTTCACATCCTTATTATTAATGGGTTGTGCTTAAATGCATCAATTCATGATCTATTTCTTCTCCTCCAATGTATCTTTCTATGCCAATAAACTTGTCTCTTCTAACACGTTTTTGTTTCCTCTTTATGTTTCGCATGTACCTAATGCCTATTAGAAATAGCTTATTTGATTAGTTTCAAATAGTTGTTTTTGGAATCAGCTATCGTAGAGAAATCATGAGCTGCTTCGGCTGTTGCGAAGACGATGATATGCATAAAGCTGCTGATAGTGGAGGTGCATACCCGGTGAAAAGTTCATCAGGTATTTCCAGTTTGCTAGAGTAGAGGTTACTAGCCAAAGATGATATCTTGTGATTGTAAGTTCATTGGTTTACGGGAAAATGTACTGAGGACAACTGTTGTTCCAATCTGGCAAAGTTTAAGACTTGATGCATTTGTATAATAATTATTAACAAGGTCAGATTTGCAGTTGAGATTGGATGGTATTTCATGTTAATTTTACTTGAGTTTTAGCAATACATGTAAAATGCTTGTCAACATGGATAAGCATTTATGCGTGTCTGTCACTCGTCAAAGATGATATCTTGCAGTTGTTATAACTTGCCTCTGTTATTCACTATTGAGTATTGTTTCTACACTTTCATATACTTGTATCGACTCTTTTTTTTTTTTTTTTTTCCTTCCTCTATGCCAACACACTTATTTTTGTTATGTATTATTTTACATATGCTTTTTCTGTTTTTGGATATAGTTGTTTCCTTATCTATATGCCTTACTGTTTCTGTCGCTAATTTTATTTGCACCAAACTGAGTTGAATTTCATGATCTAGGGAACGATGGGGGCTACCATGCCTCAGAAAGTGCACCCCGAGGTGCTCAAACAGTGAAAGTCCAGCCTATTGAAGTTCCCGCTCTACCAGCAGACGAGCTAAAGGAAATCACTGATAATTTTGGGACTGATGCTTTGATTGGAGAGGGCTCATATGGAAGAGTGTACTATGGAGTACTTAAAAACGGGCAAGCTGCAGCAATCAAGAAACTAGATGCCAGTAAACAACCGGACGAGGAATTCCTAGCCCAGGTTTGTATAATGGACTGTTGTTCTCTCTCTTCATGCTGTTGCAATGACTTTAACTCAATTTTCTAAATTGGTGTTTAACTTGACAGGTTTCTATGGTATCAAGGTTGAAACATGAAAATTTTGTGCAATTGTTGGGTTACTGTGTTGACGGGAATTCACGTATTCTTGCCTACGAGTTTGCGTCTAATGGTTCTCTTCATGACATTCTACATGGTATGTGAGACAGATTTGAAACCCAAATGATCATGAGTTGAGATAGTCTACTATTTAGGTTCTGTTCTCTTAATTGCAGTCTTTATATGCATGACTAAATGAAAGCTCTCAGTTCAGCGGTTTCTCAAAGTGATTAATACTTGAATTGGTATCGCATTTCATTGCAGGGAGGAAAGGTGTTAAAGGAGCACAGCCTGGTCCTGTTCTGTCATGGGCACAACGAGTGAAAATTGCTGTTGGGGCTGCGAAAGGGCTAGAGTATTTGCATGAAAAGGCTGACCCTCACATCATCCATCGCGATATCAAGTCTAGTAATGTACTGATCTTTGATGATGATGTTGCCAAGATAGCAGATTTTGATTTGTCAAATCAAGCTCCTGATATGGCCGCACGTCTTCATTCCACTCGTGTTCTAGGAACATTTGGTTATCATGCTCCTGAGTAAGTCCTTCATGAATTGTTTAAGTGACGTTTGTGTATGATTTAGAGATGTCAATTCTTTGGCAAATCAAAGCTTGGAATCTTGCACTAGCCAGCCTAACTTCTTTTCTGTAGACTTCAGACTTTTTCTTTCCTCATCTTTGTCTGGCCACTCTGGTAATCAACCTAAGCATCGATTTAATGTTCTAAATTTCCTGGTTGGCAGATATGCAATGACTGGACAGTTGAACGCAAAGAGTGATGTTTATAGTTTTGGTGTTGTCCTGCTTGAACTTCTTACTGGGAGAAAACCTGTTGATCATACATTACCACGTGGACAGCAGAGTCTGGTGACATGGGTATTAATCTTTTTGCTCAGTCGCTCGGCGACTCTTCTCCTGAACTGTGTTCTTTTCATTCATGCAACTGAGCTGACATTTTACTGGTATGTGTTAGGCTACTCCAAAACTCAGTGAAGACAAAGTTCGGCAATGCATTGATGCGAGACTAGGAGGAGACTATCCTCCAAAGGCTGTTGCAAAGGTAGTTGCTTTCTTTGTTAGCTTTCGAAGATGTGTGGGGGGTCGTTGATTGATAAAGAAACTTTGTCTTCTTCTCCATGCATTGGGATGTTGATAGTAGATTTAAACGATGGCTGACGACCACACAGTGAAACCTCTAATATCAGCAAGCGATTTCTGTGTGTTTTATTGCAGATGGCTGCTGTTGCTGCCTTGTGTGTTCAATATGAATCAGATTTCCGCCCGAACATGAGCATTGTTGTTAAAGCCCTCCAACCCCTCTTAAACGCCCGGCATGGACCTGCTGGCGAAACACCGAGTTCGTGAAAATCTTGATTTTCTCAGTGTGCACGTTCTTGCCAAAAACCAAGGAATTGTTGCTGAAGGTGTTGGTATTTTGTTGGATGATTATGTTACATACGATTCCATTGTTGACAAGTATTTGATTTGTTCATAATGCCTGGGGGCTATTTTCCTGTCATTGTTAATTATAATGTATCTATGTATTTTGCTTTTACATTTCCCCACCTTCTTCTCTTCCCTTGACTGGTGGTTGACATCCTTAAAAATGGTGCTAGGTCTTCTGTAATCTTTTTAATGAGAATGCGGTCGTAAGTATTCTTCGGCGAGATGCAGTGTTTGTTAAAAAAAAAAACAAAAACAAAAACAAAAAGAAAGCACTGTAGGGCTCTGAGATAGTTCAATTCGGATATAACCTTTGGAAATGTGTTTAATATTATGTGATGAAACTCTAGCAAGCAGCCAAATAGAGCATTAACTCCGTGAATCTGATAGACAAAAGGTTGAAGGAAAAGGGATTCTGGAACCGTGTAAAGTGGAGCGAACATGTCCTAAAAAAATAGTAGCGTTTATGCGTGGCCGTTGCATAAGAGCATCAACAATGAAGTGTTAAAATTGATGTTCTAATGGTAAACTTTGACATCTAAAGAGAAAAAAACAAAAAACAAAAAACAAAAAAAGGTGTTCTCATGTTACCGTTTGTTATTTCAACCTTTTAATTTTTTAATCTAAAGTTTAATATTTGATATCTATTATTTGGTGTCTTAATTTTTTAATCAAATTATTATAGTTTTGTCATTTTTAAGTTATCACTAAAACTTTAGTTTTACGTAATTCAAAGCATAATGGTGGTAATGACGCCATGGTAGATATTGCATTTGGTTTGTCGTTTGGAGATAAAATTTTTAAGTTGGAGTTGACTGATTTTTCAAAAACTAGTTATAATTTTTGTTGATTTTTCAAAAAAAAAAAGATAAAAATTGAGATAAAAAAATACAATTTAATTGAAATTAAATTCAAATACTAAATAAAACAATAATTTTAGAAATTGTATTATATATTAGAATACGAATCTCACAATTTTATTTTTCACAATTTTTTATAACAAACATTGGCTCGAATTTATAAAAAAATAATAATATTAACATTAAAAATTATATTGGAGATGGTTTTACAAAGACCCGATGCAAACTCCATTTATCAAAAATAATAATAGAAATAATAATAGTACTAGCAGTAGCTTCAGTTTGGATAACCTGTTGGAATTAAAATTTTTAAATTAAAATTAATTAATTTTTTAAAAATTAATTATAATTTTTATTAACTTAAAAAAAATAAAAGCTAATAAAAAAATATTTTAATTAGAATTAAACTAAAACACTAAATAAATCAGTAGTAATAAAAAAACAGGTAGAGCAGCATTGTTATTATAAAAATGGATTAATTTTATTTTTAGCATTTGTGGAAAAAATATTATTAAAATTAGTATCATTTTTGTTTCCTTTCATTTTTAGTACTGTCACGTCATCACTATCAATTAAGATAGATGTAAAAAGTCAAAAATACCCTCAGGCAAGTCTAAATCTTATTTTTTTTCACTTTTCCACCTAGCCCCCCCACCCATTTTGAAACCCAAATCTTCATATAATATCTTAACTTGAGTTAAAACTATTTTCACTATTTTAGAGATAGAAACTTCCATTTAAAGAGAGAAACTATCACCGTCGGAAAAAAACTTTAACACTTCCATTTAACAAAAAAAAAAAAAAAAATTTAACAAAATCTAACATTTTTGGTCATTTATGAGTAAAGGTCATTCCTGTTATGACTACCCGGTCATAACAGTTATGACCTATAACTAAAAAAAAAAATTTTAAAAATCTAACATTTTTTGTCATTTTCCAATAAAGGTCATTCCTGTTATGACCACCCGGTCATAACAGTTATGATCTATGTTTAAAAAGTTTTTTTTTTTTAAAATCTAACATTTTTGGTCATTTTTGAGTAAAGGTCATAACAGTTATGACCACCCGGTCATAACAGTTATGACCTATGTCTAAAATTTTTTTTTTTTTTTAAATCTAACTTTTTTTGCTATTTTCCCGTAAAGGTCATTCCCCGGTTATAACAGTTATGATCTATATCTAAAAAGTTTTTTTTTTTTAAATCTAATATTTTTAGTCATTTTTTAGTAAAGGTCATAACAGTTATGACTACCCGGTCATAACAGTTATGACCTATGTCTAAAAAAAATTTAAAAAAAAAATCTAACTTTTTTTGCTATTTTCCCGTAAAGGTCATTCCCCGGTCATAACAGTTATGACCACCCGGTCATAACCACCCGGTCATAACAGTTATGACCACTCGGTCGTAACAGGACCACCCGGTCATAACAGGGTCATAACAGCTATGACCACCCGGTCATAACAGTTATAACCTATGTTTAAAAAGTTTTTTTTTTTAAAAAATCTAACATTTTTGGTCATTTTAAGTAAAAGTTATTCCTGTTATGACCACTCGGTCATAACAGTTATGATCTATGTCTAAATTTTTTTTAAAAAAAAAATTTAATATTTTTTTGTCATTTTTGAGTAAAGGTCATTCCTGTTATGATCACCCAGTCATAACAGTTATGACATATGTCTAAAAAAAATTAAAAAAAAATTCTAACATTTTTGACCATTCACACAGACAAAAATAAGGTCATTAAAAAAATTATCACCCAATCATTATGTAAATGACCAACCCCTGTAAATGACACAAACAGTAATAATATTTAATATAGTATAAAAATTTATATAAACCAATACACTAAATTTTCCTCTCAAAATCGAAATAACCAACTAACAAACATTTAGTTTATGTCACAAAATCAAATAAAAATACAAATATTATAGTTTTTATGTAATTTTTTTTTTTCAGAAATCAACTAGCAATACAGATTTCCCCCTTATTTTTCTTCGACCATTTCTCGGGCGCCCTTCTTTTTTTCTCTGGTTTCGGTTTTTTAGGATTTTTCTCCACCGATGGCCTTTTCTCTACTGAAGTCATTAGTCGAACATTCTCTTTTTGGGAGTAATGTTTTTCTCCGCCAACTTCTTGGGTTTTGGATATGGGAGACTTAAGAAATTTCAACTGGTTTTGGGTGGTTTAAGAATATTCTCCAGCTATTACAGAGTTCGAAAAAGCTTTATAGAGGGCGTTGATGGTGGTTTCCGACAGTTTCTGAGTGATTTTTAGAGTTTTTTTTTCCGACGGTGAGAGTTTCTCTCTGTAGATGGAAGTTTCTCTCTCTAAAATAGTGAAAATTGGCATGTAAGGGAGAGGGATATTTGGGTGGGTGGGACATGAGGATAAACATAAAATTTAACATATATTTAATGCTGCTAGACCCCACATATCAGACTAAATAATGACGTGATAGTATTAAAAAGGGTTAATTTCATTAATAGCATCTGTAGAAATTTTATTATTAAAAATAATATCATTTTTTTTTCCTTCATTATTAGCACTTAATATGGGGCCCAGCAACATTAATATATATCAAATTACGGGTTTACCCTCATCTCCTACCAGCTCAAATATCCCTCTTCCTCGCATGGCCCAAAAAATTTTTTCAAACCAACATCTACAGTATTTTAGAGAGAGAAAACTGAAATCTAGAGAGAGAAAGAGTTGTCACCCACCGGAATCTTATTTTTTTTTCACTTTTCCACCTAGCCCCCCACTCATTTTGAAACCCAAATCTTCATATAATAAAGAGAAACCTCCATCTAAAGAAAGAAACTTCCATTTATAGAGAGAAACTCTCACCGTCAGAAAAAAAAATTTTAACACTTCTATTTAACAAACAAAAAATAAACAAAATCTAATATTTTTGGTCATTTTTGAGTAAAAGACATTCCTGTTGTGGACCTATGTCTAAAAAAAAATTTAAAAAACAAAAATCTAATATTTTTGACCATTTTCCAGTAAAGGTCATAACCGTTATGACCAGTAGCATATTAGACTAACGGTCATAACCGTTATGACCGGGTGGTCATAACCGTTATGACCGCTAGCATATTAGACTAACGGTCATAACCGTTATGACCGGGTGGTCATAACCGTTATGACCCCTAGCATATTAGACTAACGGTCATAACCGTTATGACCGGGTGGTTATAACCGTTATGACCACTAGCATAATAGACTAACGGTCATAACGGTTATGACCGGGTGGTCATAACCGTTATGACTACTAGCATAATAGACTAACGGTCATTATGGTTATGACCGGGTGGTCATAACTGTTATGACCGCTAGTATATTAGACTAACGGTCATAACCGTTATGACCGGGTGGTCATAACCGTTATGACCTCTAGCATATTAGACTAACGGTCATAACCGTTATGACCGGGTGGTCATAACCATTATGACCACTAGCATAATAGACTAACGGTCATAACGGTTATGACCGGGTGGTCATAACCGTTATGACCACTAGCATAATAGACTATCGGTCATAACGGTTATGACCGGGTGGTCATAACCGTTATGACCACTAGCATATTAGACTAACGGTCATAACCGTTATGACCGGGTGGTCATAACCGTTATGACCTCTAGCATATTAGACTAACGGTCATAACCGTTATGACCGGGTGGTCATAACCGTTATGACCACTAGCATAATAGACTAACGGTCATAACGGTTATGACCGGGTGGTCATAACCTTTATGACCACTAGCATATTAGACTATCGGTCATAACGGTTATGACCGGGTGGTCATAACCGTTATGACCACTAGTATATTAGACTAACGGTCATAACGGTTATGACCGGGTGGTCATAACCGTTATGACCTCTAGCATATTAGACTAACGGTCATAACCGTTATGACCGGGTGGTCATAACCGTTATGACCACTAGCATATTAGACTATCGGTCATAACGGTTATGACCGGGTGGTCATAACCGTTAGTCTAATATGCTAGTGGTCATAACGGTTATGACCACCCGGTCATAACTGTTATGACCTTTACTGAAAAATGACCAAAAATGTTAGATTTTTGTTTTTAAATTTTTTTTTAGACATAGGTCCATAAAAGGAAAGACTTTTATTCAAAAATGACCAACAATATTAGATTTTGTTTGATTTTTTTTTGTTAAATGAAAGTGTTAAATTTTTTTTTTTCCGACGGTGAGAGTTTCTCTCTCTAAATGGAAGTTTCTTTTTTTAGATGGAAATTTCTCTCTATTATATGAAGATTTGGGTTTCAAAATGGGTGGGGGGCTAGACGGAAAAGTGAAAAAAAAATAAGATTCCGGTGGGTGGCAACTCTTTCTCTCTCTAGATTTCAGTTTTCTCTCTCTAAAACACTGTAGATGTTGGTTTGAAAAATTTTTTTGGGCCATGCGAGGGAGAGGGATATTTGAGCTTGTAGGAGATGAGGGTAAACCTGTAATTTGATATACATTAAATGCTGCTGGGTCCCACATATCATAGACTTTGATGATGTGGCAGTGCTAGTAATGAAGGAAAAAAAAAGTAATACTATTTTTAATAATAAAATATCTACAAGTGCTATTAATGAAATTAACCCTATTAAAAATGAATGAGATAAAAAATAATGTTATTTTTAATATAATTTATTCCATAAGTGTTAAAAATGAAATTAATCCTATAAAAATTTGTACAAAACAAATAAATTATAATAAATGGCATAATTACACGGAAGCAGCTAACGACGCCGGCACAACATTGGAGTTTGCCCGGGCTATTTATTATTATTATTATTTATTTATTTTTTTGCGCCCTTTTTCCTTCCTCACCCTCGCCTCGCCTGTAAGTAAATTGTAAACTCAAATCAAGATTCGGCTTCTACCGGGAAAAAGCAGGAAAAAAAAAAAAAAGGAGGAAGAAAAATCATGGATTTCCTTTCCTTTCCTTTCCTTCTCTCGATCTCCAAATTTCCCCACTTGCATTTTTGCCTTTTTCCGGTTTTTGGCTGTTGAGAAAATTGAGTGTGGGTTGTTCTCGTTTCGTTTCCAAACATTATATATATATATATATATATATATATATATATATTAATTTCCCCTCTTTCTTCGACATTGCATTTCTACTCCTCAAGGTCAAGGTGAGTTGAGTCCCTTGTTTTCTAATATTTTTCTTCTTCTTCTTGAATTTCTTCTCCTTCTTTATTTTTATTTTTGTGATGTACAATGTGCCGAGAAAAGGTTTTGGATCCACTGTTTTAGTCTAGTGTGTTCGCATTACTCCGCGGCTTTTTTTGATATTCAATTCACAATCCCAGATTTATGATTATCTTCTTTATCTGCTAGATGCCATGACCAACTACATTTAAGATTTTTTGTTTGAATTAGTTACCATTTTGCTTATGTTTATCTCTTCATTATTAGAGGCATTTATTGTTTTTTCTTGTTTCGAATGTTAATGACTAGCCTCATATATATCTTTGTCTTCCCAACATCCAACAGGTTTTAGAGATCTGGTTTGTATTGTCGGAATTCGGAATCAAACATACCCCTTACATGATTTGAGCTCACGGACAGCATCTCTTGACGTATATATACCTTCTGCTTTACACCACGCTTTCCTCTGGGGTTATTCTCTACAACAAGGCAAGCCATTTTTCTGTTTGTTTCCTCATAGACATTATGTTATTTTACTTGTTAGTTTCGATTCCTTCCTTTACATTACCCGTTTTGAGCTCACGGACAGCTACTGGTTGTCGTGTCTTGAACTTTTTTGGCTTCAAAGTAGAAGCCCCTTTGGGAAATGCTGAGTAAAGGTGGGTTTGGGTTTTTGTAGAATTACAATTTACATTCAAGTAGCGTAGAGTACAAAAATGATCAACAAGCAGCATCTCTTGACGTATATATACCTTCTGCTTTACACCACGCTTTCCTCTGGGGTTATTCTCTACAACAAGGCAAGCCATTTTTCTGTTTGTTTCCTCATAGACATTATGTTATTTTACTTGTTAGTTTCGATTCCTTCCTTTACATTACCCGTTTTGAAATCTCGGATTATTCTGCTTTCCCTTGAAAAGAATAGAGGGGAAGGAAAGTATTCTGATTTTCCTGCTATATTGAAGGATGGTCTTGTTGGGATTTTTGTTGTTTGCAGTGGTTCCTGTCCACAAGGTACTTCAACTTTCCGTATCCAATCACCCTTACCATGATTCACATGGGATTTTCTGGTGCAGTGGCGTTCTTTCTTATCCGAGTTGTGAAGGTATGACCCTATTGAAGCTTGTATTGCCTTTTCTTTTTGACGACCCTATATTTTGTTCCTTACTTCCTTTTGGCGGATTTTCTATTCTCTTCTTTTTCTTTGAGCTCTTGATCCAAGTAGGATTAGGATGATGCCAGATAGTGTTAAACATTTAGGGACAGGAACAAGCATGTGATGAGTGCAATCGCTTTCATTCCTAACTTTTGAAATTGTTCTGCATTATTTGTTGGTCCATGCCGAGTAATGCTCTTTTATATGTGTTTTTATCTTTGATTTTAGAGTAATTGGCCTAAGTGGTCCCTAAACTATTGAAGACGTGACAGTTTGGTTTCTGTTTTTTTTTTTTTTTAAATTTTGGCGGAGATAACCCTAAACTCTCTAAATGGTGGCAATCTAGTCCTTTCCGTCTAATTCCATTAAGTTTCTAACGGAAAAGGTCACGTGACCCATCACATGAGTTAGATTAATAATTAAAAGACGAAAATACCCTTATTTAAAAAAAAAAAACAATACCCAATATACATTTGACTCGATGTCGCGGGGGAGCTCTGGGTCACGCGAATCTAGTCAGAGGGGGCTCTGGGTCACTCGGATCTAGCGGGGGGTCCGTCAACGAGGTCTGGGTGGGGGAAAGGGTGGCGGGGACTCTGCGTCAGGGGTGGGGGGGTCGCCGGTGGAAGGTCAACGGAGTAGGTCGTCGGAGATTTTTATTTCCAGACTATTTATTTATTTTGAGAATCTCTTTCAAATTTTTTACACCACCACCCTCCCTCTCTCCCCAAAGATCTGACGCCGGAGGCCACCACCATCACCCACAGATTTGACGCCAGAAGCCGACCTCTTTCTCTCTTTACCGTCCACAGATCCGACGCCAGACGCCACCCACAGATTCAAAATCCACAAATTAAAAAAAAAAAAAAAAAACTCTAGAAAACATAAAATATCATCCTTCCTTCACCAACCGCCGACGGCCTACCTCCGAAGGCTGGGCTCTGACAAACCACAAGTGAAGAGAGAGAGATACGCGAGTGAGGTCAAGATTGCGAGGCTAAGATCCCGGCGGCGGCGGAGTTCGTGAGGCCAAGAGGAGATTGTGGATTGAGAGAGAGAGAGAGGAGAGAGAAGAGAGAAGAGAGAAATTCTAGGGTTTTTTTTTTTCTTCTTATTTTTGTTTATGAGTCTTTTTTGTTAAATTAAATTTGTTGATAGATTACTAAAATGCCCTTTCATATTAGGTCACATGTCTTACACATGATTCACTCCGTTAGAAATTTAATGGTTTTAGACGGAAAGAAGTAAGATTGCCAACATTTAGAGAGTTTAGGGTCTTCTCGGCCAAAATTAAAAAAACAGGGACTAAACCGTCAGCTTCTAAAGAGTTTAGGGACTATTTAGGCTAATTTGAGCAATAATACTATAAAACGAGGCAGTGATCCTAGGTGTATTTTCCTTTTTCTCTTTTTTTTTTTTAACACTTTGGCTAGCTGTTTCTGTCATTCATTTGTCTTTCTTGTTACCATGATATTATAACTACTCTTTGGAAAAGAGTTTGACTTTTGGTAGTTGTGCAGGTTGTTGCTCCTATCAAAATGACATTCAAAATGTAAGTCTCCTACAAGATTTAGTTCATATATCCCCTTATTTGTATCCCCATTCCTATCCTTCCAATCATATTATGACACGTGTGTAACTAACATGATTTTTTAAGTGATGTGACATGATATTGTAATTAAGTATATATTTTTAATTGACGTGTAATGATATTATTGGAGGAACATGTAGGGGACCCAAATAAGGGGACATGAGCGTTGAATCCTCTGCTACAGGCATGTCCTTTCTTTGTATCTCCATAAATTTCTCCTCTGGAGTAAATTTTTTGTTTTTATTTTGCAGATATATGACATGTGTGGTTCCAATAAGTGCCTTCTTTGCTTCAAGTCTATGGTACGTGGTTTCTCTTGTTAGGTTAATTTCTTATGTGACTGAGCAATTATGTTTCATATTTGGCTGTGTGAGATTGGCTCTTTCCAGAATTTGAGGTTGATGTAATCTAGGAGTTGTTGTCAAATTACTTTACCAAAATGATATATTGCCACAGAACCATAAGCACAGGAACTCACCTGTTCGAAAGAATGGGATTCAATGCCACCCTGATTGAAATTATGACTACTTTGCTAGGCTCATTTACCGCTATATTGATGTTCATTTTTCTTTTGTTTCAGTATTTCCAAACTTACACCGACTTTAGATAAAATGGTGTTTATAGGCTTCAGCAGCGAGTACTGATATAGTCTGTAGATTGTCCTTTTACTTTTCATCCGAACAGTTTGTAATGAACTTTCCCATCCGTGATTCGTCTGGAACTGAAATGTTTCCTTTCTTTTCTTTTAATTTTCTCATCTTGCACTGTGGCTCTGATCTTTAAATCCTTTTTCTATGTTTGTATAGGTTTGGCAATACTGCCTATTTGTACATTTCTGTGGCCTTCATCCAGATGCTAAAAGCCTTAAGTATGTGAATAGTTCGTGATTTGGTTTTCCTTTTGGTCCCTTAAATAAAAAATGTACTGAATGCATTTTACTTTATGCTGTTTGGATTTTCAGTGCCAGTGGCAACATTCCTGGTGGCTGTTCTGTGGGGCACAGATGTTTTAAGATGTGATGTGTTCTTGAACATGGTGCTTATCAGTGTCGGAGTTGCCATATCCTCGTATGGCGAAATTCATTTTAATATGATGGGTACACTTTACCAGGTTATGGGAATCGTTGCAGAGGCCCTTAGGCTTGTATTGACACAAGTTCTACTTCAGAAGAAGGGCTTAACACTAAATCCTATCACCACCCTGTATTATATAGCACCATGCAGGTACTTGGAATCTCTTTTTAACTATTCTATTTATGAGTCTTTCTTTTTCTTTCAAGTGTTATGCATGAAACCTAGTTTATGACATTCACGTAAGTGCTTTGCTAAATTGCTAGACCGTTGGCAACTTCACACCAACCTCATGAAATTATTATTATTATTATTTTTTTTGGGTCTCGTATCAAAGTTCAAATAGTATGAGGGTATCATAGCATTTTTTCTTCATCTCAATTCTTGGAATTTGAAATCATACAGCAAAATACATCAAATACCATCCAAAAAAGCTACTTAAATCACACTGCATTTGTTACTTACAATATTTCCAAGCACTTCTTCGTTCTCTGAATTTCTTTAATCTGTGTTAAATATGTTATTTTTGACTAATTTGTTGATGTGCTCATTTTTAATCTACTGTCTTGTGCAGCTTCGTGTTTCTGTTTATTCCTTGGTATATTCTGGAGAGTCCTGCAATTGAAGTTGCTCAGATTCAGTTTAATTTCTGGATATTTTTCTCAAATGCTCTTTCAGCGCTGGCATTAAATATTTCAACTTTCTTAGTAATTGGTAGAACAGGAGCAGTAACTATCCGAGTTGCTGGAGTCATGAAAGACTGGATATTGATTGCCCTTTCAACAATTATATTCCCCGAGTCTGTAATTACAGGTCTCAACATAACTGGTTATGCAATAGGTATGCCTTCTTCAGCTTAAGTTTGGAAATCTGTTGTTGTTGTTGTTGTTGGTTGGTTTGTTTGTTTGTTTGTTTGTTTTTGTGGGTTTGATTTTTTATTTTTTGGCAGCATTATGTGGAGTTGTTGTGTACAACTATTTGAAGATGAAAGATGCTCGTGCATCTCAACTTCCTTCAGGAATTAGCCCTGATAAGCCAGTACAGGTTTGAAATTCTTATTACTTTCTTGGGCTGACAAGCATCTATCTTTTAGAGCATGAGCTATGTTTTTAAGATAATTTTCAAGCGCTTTAGTAAAGACATATTCCTGATTATGGGCTAGTTTAGTATTGCTTTTGGAGGTACCATAAGTTCTTTGCACATAACATGATGCAAGTAGCGTGTTTGGTAAAAGTGCGTAAAAGTACTCTGCACAGGCACCAATGCACTTCTATAGTCATTTGGAAGAGTTTGATTTGTTAACTGTCGACTTCTGCTTCTAGTTCCAGAAGCACCGCAATCAAATACTAAGCTTTTAAGTCAAATTGTGACTTGTGAGGAACCTTTCGCTTTGTTAATTACACATGTGAATTGTGAAGCACTTGGCATATAGGCCTTGAGATAAAGTTTCACTTGTCACACTACTTCAGGCATAAAACTACAGGAGTTTCTTATCTTCCATCCTTTATTTAAGATATTGTTAATATCTCTATAGAACATGTCTTAATTAGTGTTAGATTTGTGATTTTTTTTTTTGTTTGTATATATATATTTTTTTGCAATGGCTCTCAAAAGCCAGATGTTTGGTTGTTGGTGTTCAGGGAGAATCTGTTTAACTGTTAAATAGTAATTGGGTATGTTGTAAAATTTACGTGGCTCTCCCATATTTAACAAATTGCTTTGCAGGAGCTGAAGACAGAGAAGTCATGTGATCTATACACTCGTGACGACATTGATAAGAAGAGCAGCATCAATGTTGGAAGGAGCCGGTGGAATGTCACGGCTCCCGATTCTCATATAGATGAAGAAGCACCTCTAATTCCTTCATCCCATCTTGGCAAAAGCCAACTTCAGTAAAAGTACCCCCCACAAAAAGATAAAAAAAAAAAAAAAGAAGCGATTAGACAGCAGTGAACACTTAGAACCACTTTTTACTTTCATTTTTTTGTTTTATTTTGGGGATGAGGATATTCGATTTTCTGTTATGCAGAGCATCAACATAGTCAAAGTTAGAAAGTGATCCATTGTAAAAAACTAGTTCGGCAAGGCTGGCTTTGAGTGTATTTCATTGCCTATGAGGATGTTAGATAGTTATTTTAGGATATTCTTTGCCCCTGTAGGGATATTTGGATCTCTCTCTCTCTCTCTCTCTCTTTCCATTATAGAGTGATGTGTAATTCTAGTATTATCTTAATAGAAGTAGTAATCTTGTTTGGGTGGGAAGTTGATATGGGCGTGGCAAACCAAATTACTAAGCCTTTGGTGGTTTATTATATAGCTAATGCTTTTTTCTTTTCATTATTACTTAAAGCCTCGTCCACTTAAATTAGTTGCTTTTCTGTGGCCAACCTTTTTTCCTCTTTTTTTTTTTTTTTTTTTTTTTTTTTTCATGATAGAAAGTTAAAGCAGTGTTTAAAAAAAAAAAAAAAAAAGTCATATATGTTAATCTTTGTTTGGTATTCATGGGGATGGTGCTGATAAAGTTAAAAGTTAAAAAGTTAAAAGGGCAGATTGAAAAACTGGATTTGGTTAGGTAAAGGTTCTCCTTCCTTTTTAAATTCCAATGCCAATTAGTAAAAAGGTTGTAGAATGCCTTGGTTGTTAAGGAATAAGGATATTATTGAAATAAACTTTTTATATTGTTGTCAAAATGTGGAAATTGAAGAAAAATGGGGATTTTGGAGGAGAAAGCAAACAATACACTTGGTTGTATTTTTATAAGTAATTAAGGAGATAAATAAATAAATAAAATAATATTATTATCAAAGGCCAACAACCAGCTATATGGTGTTTGAACTTTGAAGTGATAAAAGTAGTGATGGAATAAATGGTGGTCGTCTTGACTATTGGCCCAAACCCAACCCCACGACACGACAGGTGTTAAAGGGCCAGCGTAGAAAATGGCCACATTGGAAAAATAGTAAAATATTCAATCCTCCCAATCAGAGTCCCAGTCAATTCTGTCGTCGTATGCTCCACTCCAAGTCAACCTCTCCTCTCTCGAGCAATACAAAAATCATTCTCTCTATTCTATTCTTATTATTTTATTTACTCTTCTTCTTTTCTTTCTTTTTTTTCCCCCCTTTAAATTTCGTTATATGTTTGATTTGATTCAGTTTTTTTATTTTTCAAAAAAAAAAAAAAAAAAACTTGAGATGGACAATTTGAAATTCAACATTTTATTTAAAATCAAAACGTGAAATTATTGTTATATTATATTTATAATTATTACAAGAAACATATTTTAATTATTAGCTCACTTCAGAGTAATATCAAAATAATAAAAAAGTATAATAAATTATAAAAAATTAATTTAATATTTAAAAAATTGAATTTTGCAATATCTTATTAAATAATTATCTTTTTTTTTTTAAAATAATATTAAATAATTATCTTTTCTCTGGTAAAAATTTGACCATTTTATTTCTGTTTTCTTTTTCTGACAGTGATTATGAGAATTCCGTAGTGAAGTAAACTAAAAATATACTAAATTGAATGCAAGAATAATGCTCTATATGATTACGGATAATTCTTATAATTATTTTCAACCAAATGTATTTTTGTATGTTAACCTTTGAGATTCACTGACTATAAATACAAGGTCATAATGAGATTTTTAAATGAGATTTTTCATCAAATCTTGTTTATTTTATTTATTTTCATAATGTGTAGTGGCATGTGTATTATATTAACAAAATATATAAATTTTTTAAAACTAAAACATGTAGTTATGAGAAATTGAAGTAGGATTGTATCGAAGACCCATTCCATTTGTATTCTCTTTGGTTTGTATTGCGACTTGCGAGTCACAACACACACACACACACACACACACACACACCACTTCGCACTCTCAAGCACCCAAAACAAACGCATTCAACAAGTCGTACGAAGAAAGTCAAAAAATGTCCCAGTATCCAAGGCAACAAACGCGTGATTGTAGGGGCAATATCGTCAATCAGATACAGTACAAAGGCCTTACTTATAATACATTTACATACATACGATTCGGCATTTGCAGAAGAAAGATAGAAGGAAGGAAAGCATCAAATCAAAACCCAAACGCGGCCGCCCCCCCCTCCTCCCTCCTCTATTCTCTTTTCTCTTCTCTTTTATCTATTCTCTATAAAAGAGACACCCAAACACCACACCCACCTTTCTCTTTCTCTCTCCTCTTTTCCTATATTCACGATTAGAATATAGAATCATTTAATATATATATATATATATATATATATATATAGAGAGAGAGAGAAAGAGATATATGTTTTTATAACTATAGTAGTTACAGAGGAAAGAAGAAGAAAGGAGAGAAAGATCGATCTGGAAGCGGTAGATGCTAAGAAGGAAAAGGAAAAGGAAAAGGAAAAGGAAAAGGAGAAGGAGAAAAATAAACCAGAGAATCGTTAGGGTTTCGATTAGATTTATTGAAGAAATCGGAGATCGGCGATGGGTGGAGATGTGAGCGGCGGAAGCAGCAGCAGCAGCAGCAGCGGCGGCGGCGGAGGAGCGATGGCGGGACAGGCGGAACCGCAGTACGTGGGGGCGAAGACATCGGTGTGGTGGGACATAGAGAACTGTCAGGTCCCCAAGGGCTCTGACCCCCACACCATCGCGCAGAATATTAGTTCAGCCCTCGTCAAGATGAATTACTGTGGACCCGTCTCCATCTCCGCCTACGGCGACACCAATCGCATCCCCGCCTCCGTCCAGCAAGCCCTCTCCAGTACCGGCATCGCCCTCAATCACGTCCCTGCCGGTTACTCTCTCTTTCTCTCTCCCTCCCGCTAAATGTGTTTATGTTCGTGAATTCTTCTTTAATTTTCGTTTGATTTTTTACTTTATTCTAGGTTTAATAGAGTCTTGAACTTAGTTCTCACTGCACTATCCCTACGCACAATTTCTTTCTTTTATTTTTATTTTTATTTTTATTTTTATTTTTTTTAATTTTTAATTTTTAATTTTTTTGAAAGTATCCCTACGCACAATTTTATTCATTTACTTCCAAGGTGTGTGTGTGTGTGTGTGTGTGTTTTTTTTTTTTTTTTAAACGTTCCTAGGTTTTTTTTTGGTCCTCTAATTCCTTTGCTTTCTCTTCTCTCTAAAAATGCCTTTCGTTTGTTTCTTAAAATATATTCGTCTGTTCGTGAAATTGTCTTAAAATTTTCTGTTCAGTTTACTTTATTCTCTAGTTTAATAGGCGTTCAATTGATCTTCTTTGCACTATTCCCACACGCAATTTCATCGTTCCTTTTCAAAGTCCTTTTAAGTGGAAATAGAAAAGAAGGTGTGGTGAAAAAGTAGAGACTTTTGATGTGATCTGGTTTTAATGGGTTTGTGCAGAAGTAGATCGTTTTGTTTCTCTTCGTACAAAGCCATGTCACTGATGTTCTGTCTTACAACTTGTTTTTCTCCCTTTTCTAGAGCGAGTCATTGACATGTTTAAGGTTTTGGGACAGGTGTCAAAGATGCGAGTGATAAGAAAATCTTAGTTGATATGCTGTTTTGGGCGGTAGATAACCCCGCGCCTGCGAATTATTTGCTCATTTCTGGCGATAGAGATTTTTCAAATGCTCTTCATCAGTTGCGAATGAGGAGATATAACATTCTTCTTGCGCAGCCGCAGAAAGCTTCTGCAGCCCTAATAGCGGCTGCAAAGAGTGTGTGGCTTTGGACGAGCCTTTCCGCTGGAGGACCACCACTTACGACTGGTGAATCATCTCAGCTTGCTAATGGTAACCCCTCCTTTAAACCTGAAACACCACAATACCCCCCTTTTAGCCAACCTATGGCTTACCAAGGAAATATTCCATTGGGGAATCAAAAGCCTAACAATGTTGGAAGGGTTGGTGATCCTAAGAATAAAGGGAAACAGATGAAGAAAACTCAAAGTCAGCCCATCATGTCGCGGACTTCAAGCGTGCCGGTAGGAATACAAGAAAGTAAAAATAATGATTATGGTTTCCAACCGGAACATACACATGCAAAGCAGTTTAAGAAAGCGCCCCATGAATTCTTTGGTGGTAGTGGCAGCAACGGCAACGGTGTTATAAGCAATCCCCCTAATCACTACCCTTCTCCTATGATGCCCAACAACCTCCATATGCAACCTAATTTTGGACCTGACAATCGGTTTCCTCCTAATCCCCATAATCATGGTTTTCGGCCAGTACCTCCTAGACCTGATGGCCCTAGATTTTCATCAGCTCCACATACTAATGTGCCTGATATCAGTAAGTTAGGTATTGGTGATTACAGCAACTATGTGCAGAATCCACCAAATTTTCATCATCGAAATGGAGAAGAGTTTAAACCAAGGCCTCCAGAGCCGCTGAATCCGCCTAGTCTAAATGGACCTCAGAAAGGCCATAGTTTCCACACTGGCCAAGCGTTTCATCATGATGCTACGAACAACAGGTATCCTCGTGGTCCTGAATATTTACCTCCGCAACCATCCCCCATTGTTGCAAACAGTGTTCCTAATAATGGTATCTGGGGAACACAAGGATGTGCACCTCCTTCAGAATACGTTCAAGGTCTTATTGGCGTTATCTTACTTGCCTTAAACACACTGAAAGTTGAAAAAATTATGCCTACTGAAGTAAATATTACCGAATGCATTCGATTTGGGGATCCAAAGCACCGTAATACTGACGTAAGGAAGGCCTTGGATTGTGCGATTGAGCAACATATGGTAGTGAAGCAGAACTTAGGTGCTGTGCAGTTGTATGTTGGAAAAAATGAGAAATTATGGAAGTGTGTAAACTCTATGGGTGGCAATCTTAATCAGTATCCAAAAACCATGTGGGATAGGATACAGAAGTTCATGACTTCCTCAAGTGGACGTTCTGCATTACTGGCTTCTCAATGCAGGTAAATGCAATTATGAAATATGGCTACATTAGCATTTGACAGTTGACACCATCTTTTTCAGATTTTTGTAAGAACTTTCGGATTCCTGGAAGTGATGAGTTCCGATTATAAGACAAGGCATTCTTTTTTCTTTTCAGATATGAAGCGGCTTTAGTTCTTAGAAAATCATGCCTAGAAGAACTTTCCTTGGGCGAAGTACTCCGGGTCTTGAATATGGTTATCAACATGAAGAAATGGATCACTCATCACCAGTCAGGATGGCAACCAATTACCATCACCCTTGCGGAGTCAAAATCTGATATGGTTACTGAAACTGGTGCTTGATTAAAACAAGAGCCATTTCGGTGAGGGAAAAGTGGATTTAGTTTGGCTACAGCTACAAGAACACTTTCTTTCTCTCTTTTTTTCTTTTTCTTTTTTCTTTGTTCTTTTTTGTCTTTTTTTTGGGTCATCCAGAATTATGGATCATCACCTTCACAAGAACTACAACATTTATCGAATATCTGGGAAGGCAACTCTTAGAGGGCGAATCAAGTAAGTAGGACTAGGTTTTTATTTTATAGTTTTGTTCTTCCCCAACCCCAACCCCAACCTCCCCACCCACCCCCCACCCAAAACTTTATTTGCAATGCTAGATACAGTCACCTATTGCTCAATCATAGTTTTCTTGGGCCTGTGGAGATGCAGCAATGAGGCCACCTGTTATAGAACTGTATTACCTGGCTTTATCCCCGTACAAGCTTAATTGGTCGAATGTTTTGGCCTATCTATAGCCCCTTTAAACTGTAGTGTATGTAAGGACCGGCATCAGCAAGGTGCAGTATTTTGTCTCAGCATATATGTCTTGAAGTTGCCATCTGGATCTGGTATTACACGGTTTGTTCTGTTTGCTGGAAATTGAGATGAAGTTTTTCTAAAGCTAGCACACGCTCAGGGATATGAGACAATTAGAGGAAGAGCTCCATTCCATGTCTGCCATTGTTTCTACATAGGGCTTGGAGAGGTTGAGTTACTTAATTGTTGGGAAGCTTGTGAAGCAACTAAAAGTAAACATTGACAAATCATGTTTTACTCTTTGCGTTGGAGTCTCTTTTGTGAGAAGTTACTGTAGAGTCTTATGGTGGATGGTAGTGGAGTCTCATTCTGCAAGTACATGGCTGGGGGTATGCCTGCAACTCTTAAGCATTGGAGGGCGTTGTATAAAAAGGTTTTTACGCTTTCAATTTTGAAACTGCCTTTATCAATCATCTGGATGGGAGAAAACAGGACAACCACCCAGGGAGAAGAAAATGGTTATCACTTTAATCTCATCCCAAATTCATTTCATCCTTGCATAAATTGTCGTTGGCGACTGCAGGTTGGCTAGGACCGGGACTCTGAAACCTGCCGCAATAGCTTATTGGAATAATGCTTTTTCCAAGTGTTGTGCGCGTCTTTTTTATTTTTAATGTGCTGTTCTGTATAATTATGAATGTGAGAATAGGTTTGTCGGAATGGACCCTCAGTAGACCTATTTCTTTCTTATGTTGAAATCGAATTCAGACTGGTCGTATCGAATTTGAGTTCAGAACGTTTAAAGAAATGCTATGGTCTATTGAAATTTTATGATTCTGTCTTTGCACTCGTTTGATTCCGCAATGTTCATTTTATTTTGAGCTAGTGATATGCAATGTTGTTGAAATTTAACGAGTCTTGGTCAAAATCTTCTATGGGCGGATGAAAGAAGGCCAGGACTAGCGTGTCCGATAGTCTTTTTATCTAAGTTGCCACTGAAAAAATAACGACGGAGTCCACCGTTGTCAGATAGTAGGAAGCACAGCATCGGCTAGAAAGCCTCATTTCTTGAATGCTCTGCTGTCGTCGGTTTTAAGGAGGAATTTGAAATTTGGTCTTAGGGGATTATACTTGGGAAAATTTTTATTTTATTTTGTTTTTTCTTTCACGGCTCTGCGTTTGGGGGGCATCTTTCATACACCTTTATTGCCGTCTTTATTAGAGCACTTTTACTAGTCCACAATCCATATTCATGTTAAGTCTATGGTAAACAGATGACTAGAGAAAATGCAATGCATTAACATAAAAAGTGAAACGCGCAAAGGTCTTGTTACTTGGTCTTGATGCCGGAGACCAAACAAACCATGAGAAACGTTTGCTGACTAAATAGTGAAAACAAAAAATAGAATAAAGAACAAACAAGAATATTGATTAAAAATGAAATATAGAATTATACAGAGAGGATGGCACCATCACAATATACAGGCAAAAATGTGTATATATGTGCAACAAATTCAACTAAAAAGTAAAAAAAGACACAAGAACAAACAAACAAATATACTGCCTTTTTATTTAGGGGTTGTTTAATGGAAAACGTTTCAGGCACTGGACAAGTGCACTACAAGAAAATATCTTAAAGTGACAACATCAGTATTGCCGTCCCTGTCTTCGGTGACGAATTTCAGTTCCGCCACTAAAATGAGCATTGGCTTTGGTACTAGCCTGAGGGCAGAGGGCCATTATCAAGGAAGAAAAGGATTGTGAGAAGGGTATGCCTCTTTTTGCTTTCTGTAAGCCCTGGCAAGCAAAAAGAGATGAATGACCAAAAACACAAAATGTCAACAACAAATTAACACTGCAAAAAAAAAAAAAAAGAAAAATATAAAAAAAATGACGTGACGACGTTGGGTAGTTGAAGATCAATCACCTGGTAGCATTTAGTCCTCCAAGTGTAACTGTTCCCAGAACAAGAAATAGAAAGGGTACTTGAATCAAAGTATGATTTCTGCTTCCCCGTTGTGCCCTTGCAACTCCAGTTCTCACAACTCGCACATATGTTGCTAATCAACATACATGTCATTTTTCAATGAAGAAAAAAGCATATTAATGAAGGAAAGAGTACCTCAAACAATCTTTATTTAGGAAGTAATTACCTGAACTTGTATCTTCTCCTCTCCCACCTACAAACAATTTAGTTTGACATGTCAAAATCTTATAATCGTTCAGCTGCAGTTGCTGTTATTTCTGTTATATGGTCAAATTATAGAAACTTTACATGTTTATCAATCATTTATATCATGGTCTGCTAGCTTGAAGCTAAAGGGGCTAGTATAACCTATGATGAACTTTGCCAAGATTTTTTGATTTGCTCAGAGATTCATTGAAAACTTATGGGGCTTAGTAACTAACACGACATTTTATGGTGAACCTATGACCCTAAATACAAATGCAGACATTGCCAAAAAATAAAACGTACGACACTTCATTCGGTGGCAATATGAGATTGCACTGACAAAGAATACCAGAGCCTCCACCAACTTTTCATCACTAATAGACGAAATAAAACATTCAGTATTGTTTATCCTTTGAACGTGGATTCATGGAACTTGGAAGCATGGGACTGAAAAAACCACTATGTAGCTATTGAAGAGAAATAAACTAAATAACAGCCACACAGAACACGAGAGACAATGAAGATGACAGATGTTGAAAATAAAGACTTAGAGGTCGAACTTCAATAGTTAAGAACTTCACGTACAGCCAAATTAACAAATAACAAGGTGAGTAGTGCTCTTCAGCAACATCAAAAAGCATAACGAGTGGGGGTGGTTGGAAACAAAAAAGTTCATCTTAAAAAGTGAAAGAGAAACAGAATTTTACGACGACAGCAGAGTGTGATATTTTGGAATTCAACGACATAAGTTGATATTGATCCGTGTATACATAGAGACCGCAGAATTTACTCGAAAGAAGGCAAGTGTAAGCTTCTGAAATCTGCAGTAAATACATTTCTTGAGGTCAGAACCATTCCATGAAAGAAAAAAGACTTCCCAATATCATGTGAAACGATGACCACTAATTAATCTAAAAAGGCCCTTTCTTTTCCCTTTTACTGGAAAACGTAAAATTCAACACTTACAAGATCTGAACAACAAAATAACATAAAATTTTCATCTTGACTGTGTTTAGTCGATGCAACTCAACTTAACCAACACCATAAAATCCAAAAACAATAAACCAAAAGCCTTTATTTATAAGAATAGTATCGAAATGCTTTATTTATACCAATTTGAAGTTAGATTCTGCAAGAGGCTTTTGATGATGAGCTGGGAAGAGGTCAGGATGACACTCCCATACCTTTCTTCTGTAAGCTGCTTTCAACTACAGATTGGAATTCCGCAAAATATATTAAAAAAATATTTAAAAAAATTAAAAATTGGAGTTATTATTCGGGGGTAATAACTAATAACGAAATATGAACCATAAAACAATAGCCCAAAATTGAAAAAATAATTAAAAATTGGAAAGTGATGGAAAAATTAGAACTGGGTTAGCCGAAAGTTAAAAAATCGAGCAAATTATGGGGGTGAAGTGAGATTATGAGCCAAAAAATAAAAAATTATGGTCGTTTACCGTTAGTACTAGAATCGGAATGACCAAAATTTGATACCTGAGAAGGAGATGGCCGAGAATTGGGGGGGAGTCCAAGCAAAAGCCTGGCTTCATCGCCCTTCATTTTTCCCCCCCTTTTTTTGGGTGATTGTGTGTTCGTTCATTGAAATATCAATTTCTTTAGAGGTGAAAGTCAAAGATTCAAAGTTTGACTTGATTACGTCAGTGGGGCACAGCTATTTCATAGGTGGGGCCAATGTCCTTGGTCACAAGATGATGGTCGTAGTGCTCTTCCGCTCCGGAGGCACCGTATCTCCGGCGGTTTCTCGACTTCTAGTCATTTCTTCTCTGTGGATTGTTTAAAGAGTTCGTTTCTTGCCTTTTTTTTTTTCCCTATCTTTTTTCGGTTGGGATTATATTTCTTTGTATGTTTGCAAGCTCTGACAATCTTTATTGTCTTTGTTATTCAATTTCTAAAACCGTAGGCTATATTTTTGCATGAAAAAAATAGGATTTGTTTTTAAATAAAGGAAAAAAAAAACTAATAAAATACGATAAGCTTGAAGATTTTTGAGGTGTAGAGATAATTAGTTAAAGGTTTACTAATAATAAGAGTGCAATCGAGGCGTAAGGGCAATTAGTTAAAAAGGGGTTTTTCTAATAATAATTAAGGGGACCTTCATTTAAGGAGCTAGTCTTAGGTAGGTAAGTCTGTCTTAATGGCCTTACCATTAAATCGGCATGGTTTAATCCCCTAATTAAGGACAATCCAAGCTCTATTAAAAAAAAAAAAAAAAAACCGACAACAACAACCATGCATGCAAAGCTCCAGAATGAGCTATATAAGGAAAGAGAGGTCCTCAATTCTTCCTCCAAAATTTCTAACATTTTCTCTCCGACCAACTTTGTGACTCGTTGGGAAAATCGGTCGGAGGGGGAGAGAAGAGAGAAGCTTAATTAGGAGCAAATAATTTAGATTAAAAAAAATTTTAAAAAGAAAAAAAAAAAGATGAATATAGTAGGAAAAGCAGTAGTATCGGTGATATCGATACTTCTGGTGGTGGGAGTGGCATTGGCGGTGGTTGTGGTGGTTCACCACCAAGGCAATGGAAAGAAGGATGGCGTAGCCGCCCCATCATCGTCGAAAAGTATGGTGGAGTCGGTGTGTTCCAACACTGACTACAAGGAGGCTTGCGAGCAAACCTTGAAACCACTCTCCCACAACCTCACCGCCGACTACAAGGATTTCATCAAGGCCGCCGTGCAGGCTACTGTCGACCAGGTCACCAAGTCCTTGAATTTGTCGGAGTCCTTGTTGGTTGAGGCCAGCAAAAACAGCTCCTCTCGTCTTAAGATGTCCCTCGAGGATTGCAATGACTTGTTAAGCCTCGCCATTAGTCAGCTCCAGGCCTCCTTCTCCATGGTCGGTGACAGTAACGTCCACACCATCCAAGACCGCTCTGCTGAGCTTAAGAGCTGGCTCAGCTCTGTCATCAGCTATGCTGAGACCTGCGTTGACGGTGTCGAGGAGCCCAAGTTCCAGGCAAGCTTAACAAAAATATACATATACAATCCATTAATTATTTGCAAGAAAATATTGTTTACATTTATTATTTTTTATCCCTCGGTTCTTGCAGGGACAATTGAAGGACACTCTCCAAAATGCGACCGCCCTGACCGACAATGCCTTGGCCATTGTCTCGGCAATCTCTGAGATCCTTTCGGCCTTCGGATTGAAATTTAACCCCAATGCCTTCCATGGACGTCGGCTTCTAGGAGAGACAGTGATCGGAAAGGATGGACTTCCGACATGGTTCTCTGTTTCTGACAGGAAGCTCATGGCTTTGCAAGCCAAGGGAAGGGTTACACCCAATGCAGTGGTTGCCAAGGATGGCAGCGGCCAATTTAAGACCATCGGTGCCGCCCTCGCTGCCTACCCCAAGAACCACGTTGGCAGATACATCATCTACGTCAAGGCCGGAGTTTACAACGAGTACATCACAGTGGAGAAGAACATGGTCAACATCTTCATGTATGGAGACGGACCGAGAAGGACTATCGTCACCGGCAGAAAAAGCTACACCGGTGGCTTCTCCACCTTTAGGACCGCTTCCTTTTGTAAGTACTAGTTGATACATAAGTACTATAAAGTACGGTTTTTCTTTTTTAATGTAATTGTGTAATTGCCTACACTTAATTGAACGGAAACGTTGTGTGAATCGTCGCAGCGGTTGTCGGGGCCGGGTTCGTGTGCAAGGGCATGGGATTCCAGAACACGGCTGGGCCAGAGGGACACCAAGCGGTGGCATTGAGGGTACAATCGGAGATGTCGGCGTTCTTCAATTGTAGAATGGACGGTTACCAAGACACATTGTACGTGCAGGCAGGGAGACAATTCTACCGCAACTGCGTGATCTCCGGCACCATCGACTTCATTTTCGGGGATGGATCAGTAGTGATCCAAAATTCTCGACTGATCGTGAGAAGGCCCATGGACAACCAGCTGAATGCCGTGACCGCACAAGGCAGGAAGGAAAGACACCAACCCACGGGAATTGTCATCCACAACTGCAGGATCGTCCCTGAGATGAAGCTTTTCCCCGACAGGTTCAAGATCCCAACCTACTTGGGGCGGCCATGGAAGGAGTTCTCGAGGACTGTCATCATGGAGTCGACTTTGGCCGACTTTATCCAGCCCTCCGGGTGGTTCCCTTGGGCCGGCAACTTCGCCCTCGACACTCTCTACTATGCCGAGTATGCCAACCGTGGACCCGGTGCCAGGACCAACCAGAGGGTTCAATGGAGAGGCTACCATGTCATCGGCCGCAACGAGGCTCAACAATTCACAGTCGCCAAGTTCCTTGACGGGTACAGGTGGTTGCCTGCTACTGGAGCTCCCTTCCTCCCCAATTTCAAGTGGTGAAGAATTTATAATATACACATTGAGATCCTGATCCTGATCATGACACGTACCTCCTTGTTGTTATATCACATTAATTCTTTCATTTGAGTTAAATTTGAAAAACTACTTGGCTGATTTGATTGAGGCGGAAAATTATTAAGACACTGAGGGATTTCTTTTATATTTACTAGCCTTTTGTTTTTGTTTATATCTTTATATCTAATTATTAACGTTGGTGATGATGAGAATATATAGCATATATGGCTTAGCTACTATGAAACTACATAGACTTGTGTCTACATACCTGATATTCTTAGATGAGGATTTAGGATGTGCTATTTTCGTTTGTAATGTTGTGTTGAATTTTGAAACTTTCAACGTCCTAATAAGCCCAAACTCAACAACCCATCTGACACACACACACACATATATATATATATATATATACATATATTCCATTTCCATGTCTCTATAGGTTATATTTTTTATCACAATTTATCAATATGTATTCATACGTATCAAATGATAACTAATTGGTTACCGACCACCAACGGATTTCTGATAGATAATTACCACACCAGCGGATTACTAGTTAGCTATCAAATGATAACCAGTTAGTTATCAACTGCCAGTGAATTTCCGATTAGTAATTACCATTGCTAGTGAGTTACCGGTTGACCACTAAATGGTAATCAATTGGTTATCGACCACCGGCGAGTTTCCAATTGATAACCAATCGTTGGGTAACCAATTGGTTACCAATTGCCGACATATAACCAATTAGTTTTCAATTGGGTTACTGACTAGTTACCAATTGTTTATCGATCAATAACTATCGTCGGGATAACCAATTTGTTACTAACTAGTTACTAGTTTATCACCTCAGAATCAACATTTTTCAGTACTTATCCTCGTTACCTTTAAAAAAAAAATTTACAAAATAAAAAATATCCATTTAAATTAATCCACATACTACATAACAAATAATCCAAAAATTTCTCACAATATTTAAAAAACCAGAATAATAATCATTGAAAAAAAAATCAGATGCCGGAGATTGACCGCATCATCACAGATATGTGGAGCCGAGCAAGGAGATCTAGAACTACCGCCGTCGGTGCCGCCATGCCAAGTCATATGCGACGATCGGTATTGCTTCGAGAAAATCTTCGTTGCCTTCACAGATCGCGGTGGTGCGGAGATCGTCGAGCGTGGGAGATAGGGACTCGGAGAGAGAGAAGCTGTGTGGTGCAAGATTGAGAGTCGTGGTTGGAGCCACTATGAGATCTAATCTTCAGCCTCCGCGTGTGGATCTCCAGCGAACGAAAAGAGGCAGCTCAGGTGAATCGCAAGAAAACGAATCACCCAAGGATTTTTCTGATGGTGATTTGGCAGTGAGATGTTGTTGGGAGATCTCCAGTCTCTGATCAGCAGCATCCGGATCAAAGCCTCAGATTGCCAGGATCGCCATCCAAAAGAAAACCAACGATGACGGAAATGCCGATCTTCACATCGGCCGGTGTTTGAGAGGGGAAAGAATGGTGTTGGGGTTAGACTTCGTCTTCCCATTACGACGTTAGCTTCTAACAGTTTGTCTAACGAACGACGAACGTATTACTTTGGGCCGGACCCAACTTATAACATTGCCTAATCATGGGCAACAATCCATTCCATAATTGGGCCAGACCCAATCCATTCCGTTCAAGCTCGAACGATGATCGCTCGTTTAACATGGGCCGGACCCAGTTGACGACTCTAATTCATTACAATATAACGCTCGTTCATACTCGAACGTCGAACCAACAGATCAAACGTGATCTCTATATAAGCTACGAACGATGGATCGCAATATCAGGCTTGTGTCCTAGTCATCGTTCGTCGCTCGTTTGACAGATTAAGACATCTCTTCTATAATCGTCGAACTCAATATCAACAACGATATTACATCAATAACCGCCAAGCCCATTGTCCGAGATTAAGGTTTACCCTGGTAACCGTCTGTTCAAAATCTCCAATGGCATGCTTACACGTGTCCCAGATGACAATATCTGAATTGCCATGAGCAGTTACGGGCTCAGGCCCATCTTCCTTTATAAATAGAGGAAGACCCCCCCCACGGGAAAGGGGACTGAGACGGGAAGAATTCTAATTCTGAATCTTCATCTTTTTCTTCTGACTTTTCCCAGAGAACATACTCTCATACTGCAGAAATCTTCTCAGAAACTATTGAGAGAATTCTCAAATCTTCATTGTACTCATAAACACTCATATATAGTGAAATTACTCACTGACAGAGGACGTAGCACCTATTTGGGCGAACCTCTATACTTCTTGGTGTCAATTTATATTCTGCTTTTCTTTAATTTCATTTTCTGATATGAAATCTGTTCTTGCATTGCTTTGTAAATTTCATTACGACGTCCAAGGGTCCAGTCAATCGATTATATCATATTTTCCGTATTAACTTTTCTGTTAATTTTGACTGTAGAAAACCGGCATCTACAATTTGGCATCCAGCATGATGGCTGTTGGGGCGGCGTCCGATGTGGTCTCGCACAAGAAGAGAGAGAACGAGGGTTTGCTGAAAAGGAGAGAGAACGAGGGTTAAAAAAAAAAACTAATGAAGGAAATATTGTTGATTAAGTGTTGCGTGTTTTTCTTCGTGTGTGCTCGCAAGTGAACGAATCGCCACAAGTAATAAAGTGACAAATTGTCGAGTATCGTCCCACAGAGATTGAAATTAAGAAAACTAACTAAATACTACAATTAAAATGACTCAATTTTATCTAAGCTATCAAAATTGAAGAGAGTTGAAATAAGTAACTAAATTAAGCAATTAAATTAAACTAAGATTAAGCAAAATAAAAGCAATCGAAATTATGGATTGAAGGGAACTCGATGGTGTGTAAGGCTAGGGGGTTTTGATTTCACTTGACTTAACTTTGCTTATCCAATTCTAGGCTTGTTAATCGAATTCATTCAAATCATTAATCGTAGGTGACAAATTTTAATTTCACTCCCTCTCCCGAGTGTCGAGTAAAATAATATGCAAAATTTAATCAAATTAATATCCCTATTAATTTAACCAATTTAGCACTCATTACGCAACCCTACTCTAGTGATTACCCAAGTCATATTAGCCTCCCGAACTTAATATTATAATGGGTTGTGTTTCCCAATTCCCAACATACGAAATTAACTCTCCCGAGCCCAATTTCACACATCTAAAAATTCTAATTTAATGCTAAATAAAATTAGGAAAACAAAGCATAGAGAAACACAAACAATTCAAAATGGGATTCAATCAACAAGCATTAAATTTATCATAACAAAGTCATCATCAAGCTACATCATACCCCCTAGCATAGAAATGTTTAGCTAGACATCAAAATTCTCAAATCCATAACCAAATTTGAAACAAACATCCAACCCATATTTAAAAACGAAATCAAGAGTAAATGCAAGTTTAAGGGCTACAAAGAGAGAGAATAGTAAAAAGAAGAAGAACTAGTTGAAGAACAAGCTCCCAAGTCTTCAATCTCCTTCAATCTCCAAGAAAGCCTTCAAACCCTAGAAATTCTCTCTATATTTTTCGTCTTTTGCTTCTGGGTCTCTCCTCTTTCTCTTTTTCGCCTCCCAAACTCCCCTCCTTTTGTTCGTGGGGCTACAGGCCGAGAGATGGCAGGCGCGCCTGAGAGCCCGCGGCCGCGCACTCCGGAGGCAAGGCGCGCACTGGCTGAGGCGCGCTGGTGGGCGCGCGGGCGCTGGGCGCGCGGGCGCTGGGCGCTGGGCGCGCGCTGGTGGGCGCGCGCTGGTGGCTGAGCTTGGTCGAGCGAGCGCGCGCCCTTAGAGGCGCGCCCGCGCCTCCGCTGCGGGATAAGACTTGATTTTCATATCCAATTCTTCCAAAATCCTATTTTTTTCTTGTTTATCTGAAACACTCACAAACACATTAAACCGATCTAAAAACTTGAAGATTTTGTAAATTATCCAATTTCAAGACATTAAATAAGTGAGTAAAAACTCACTTATCAAATACCCCCAAACTTAGAATTTTGCTAGTCCTCGAGCAAAAACAAAACAGTGTGAAGCTGAACAACAAAATTGACGACCATGAATTTTACCTCAAAATCTACAAATGTCATAAGCTCGAAAGGAAAATCAACCATTGTGATTATCTAGAATTTTAACACTGAACACTAGCACAGATCCACTCAAGACTCGTGTGTGTGTGAAGGCCAAAACCACCCAACCGGTCAAACACCGGATCGATTTATGCATTAAGGAAGTTCATGGACTTATCGTTATATGATGCACTTAAGAACTACCATAGGCCCAATTTAGTGTTGCTCTCCACTAATGTAGGTTAGTGTAACACTGGAGATCAATAGGACTTTGAACGGCTTGTAACGAAAGGCTAAGGTAAAGGGTAGGTGAAAAAGAAAATTTTTAAGCTCAAATCACCCTAAGCACGCCTTGCACCTTCAATAACTGATCGACCTTACAAACATTCGATGGAAATCCCCAAACTTCCCGATTTTGCCTTAACTCAATCAATCACCCTTTTATTTCATAAAAACGAAATACAAGCAAACAGCTCAACTACTACCTTTTTTTTTTTTTTTTTTTTTTTTTTTTTGGGAACCCCCAAACTTATTTATTTACATGAATATTTGGGAGATTCTTTTTTTTTTTTTTTTTTTTTTTTTTTTTTTTTTGGATTCAACGAAAAAAAAATACAATACAACCAGCGAAGAATGATCCAAACCCCAATCCCAAGCTCATGTTAACCACAATACATTCGAATACAATGAAGAATGCATTTCGTGCCTAAGGTGATGGGTTTAGTGTTTGGTGAATTCTTTGATTGGATAGGTTATGCTAGTGTGGGTGAAGAAGAAATTGGCTTAAAGGCTAAAAAGGGAACAACAAAGGATAATTTCCGAAAGGTTGGCTAGAACGGCTCAAACGATCCAAAAAAAAAAAAAAACTTTGCCTAAATCATTTCTCCTTGTTACCTAACTTAGGATTTCGCCTTGAGTTTCGCCAAATTGGGTTCTAGAGCTCTTGCTAGACCATGAACCTAGCTAATTGCATAAATGTTCTCTAGTTATTTGAAAGAGTGAGTGGTTAAGATTTTGGTGCTCAAGTAATTAAGAGTCGAAAGTGTCTCTAGCTAGCGTGAGTGTCAAGCACACAGAAACCACAATAGAAAGACGTTACAAACGACCTCAAGATAACAATTCGCAGTTGTCACTATCATCGACTCATGGTCATCTTTTTGCCAACAAAAACTCACACAAATTTTTTTTTTTTTTTTTTTTTTTTTAAAACACTAAACTGAATTTAACTATTTCTTAAAAAAAAAAAAAAAAACACATGAGAAGATTATAGGAAGCATATGAAAAAGCCGAAAAAAAACAAATGTTCATTCCCCCCAAACTTATAGACAACATTGCCCTCAATGTTGGACCGAATAAAAGCACAAGGATACATACCTCGGGGATGAAGTTACATCCCCTCATTGTCATCACTCTCCTCTTGAGTTTCTGGTGGTGGTGGTGGAGGATGGTAGGGCCGGAGGAGGTAATCGGGAAAGGCGGGAGGCATCGCGGTGGACGAGTTAGGAAGGCCTTGAGAAGCCAAATACTGATGGAACTGCAACTCATAACGGCTCCTCATGATGTCACGCTGTTGCATATCCTTAACTCGATCTAGGACCTCATGGAGGACCCGGTCCTGTTGATTGAGTCTGCCTTGCAATTCCATTAGATTTTGGCCTTGTTGGACCGCCATCCTATAAACATCTTCGATCGAGGGGACAACATGGGTCATATCTGGTGCGGACGATGGACCAGCTTCTTCGCGGTGTGTGCGGGGGCGGGATGGTCGGCGATGGCGGTTCTCCTCAATGATCCGCTCACGCTCCTGTATAGCACGTGTTTGTTGGGCTGAAACTCCTCGAATCTGATTCCTCCCTCCTAAAATGCGAAGTCGCGGGAGTAGGTTGGGAGGTCGGGGTGCATCATGGTTGTCATAGAGTTCAAAACCCAAGCCGGATTCGATGTGCCTGCCCCCAGGCCATTTAACAAATTTATCCATCGAAGATTTATCAATTAACGTACCACAAGGTCTCAAAGGCTCGGCTGGATCAATTGTCACACCAGCATGTCGACACAGCCCAGTGATAAGACATGGATGCGTATGAGCACCTGTCGTCTTCGCCTCGAGGGACTTCACCAAATCATCCCTAATAACCACACCAATATCAATGTTCCAGCCTTTGCAAATTGCATACAGCAGGGCAGCTCGGTTTGTATACACGTGGTGCTCGTGGTTGGTGGGCATAATGGAGGCGCAGATGAACTTATTCCATGCCTTGGCGTAAATGTTCAGGCAATTTTCTGGGAAGTAGTGTGCGACATCACTATCGTTCTCCCTTGCGGTCCATTCGGTTCCCGGAATACACATCTCTCTGACAATGGGGTCATAATCCCCTCCTTCTTCAAGGAACTCAGCGTATTCATCATCTTCGACCGTCCCTATGTCAAAGTACCTGTTGATTACTTCCGGGGCGAAGGATACCATCGTTCCCCGCACACAAACTTCATCATTGTCTCGCTGATAATACCCATTGGCATAGAATTCCCTCACGACTGTTGCGACTGCTGGGTCTTGCATGTCGGTGAGGTTGTGCCATTGCCGCTGTACGATGTTGTTTGCGATGTCTCCTTCGATGTCAAATTCGGGAGGCCTTAAACCCCTCTCCACAATTATGGACTTATTTTTTTCCATGAATTTCCCGAATTTGGCCTTGGCTGCCTCACTCACAAATTTTTTATCAACAAGACGGAGGCTAGAGGAGCCAGAAGATGATACTTTTCCTTTCCCGCGCTTCTGAGGCATGATGGGACAGTTTTGGTTGGCTTGGCAAAGTGTCGAACACCTGGCGTGCACCTTTTTTTTTTTTTTTTTTTTTTTTTTTTTTTTTTTTTTTTTTTTTTTTTTTTGACACTTCGACAAACACTTGGTGTGCAACCCCAGAATGTTGACTATATAATAGAATGAACCCAACCACTAGTCCCCAAATGTAAATTCAATCACATATGATGCTTCACAACAAACCAAAATTTCAAACAACTCAAATTTAAGCAACTCCCATACAATTACCTCATTCCAACTCCAAGCCCCCAAATGCGAAGTGTCGTAATTGCCTTTGCTAGGAGATGGAGAGATCCTTGGTGAGAGTACAGATGGTTGAGTTGAGATTTTGGGTGGATGAAAGGTATGGAGACTTTGAAAATATTGGTGAAGTGGGAGGGTTGAATTTTTGGGTCGGGGGAAATGAAAGCTTGGTGAAAAACTAGAGAAATTGAGGTTTTTTTTTAGGGGCTCTTGGCTGGGAAAATGCGCGGCTCTCCCTGGCTGGGGAAATGCGCGGCTCTCCCTGGCTGGGGAAGCGCGCGGCGCGCGCCTGGGGTCGCGCGGGCGCGCGCTTGGTTCGGACTGAGGGCGCGCGCTGGCCTCCCAGGCTGGGATGCGCGCGGGCGCGCGCCTGGAGTCGCGCGGGCGCGCGCCCGTCTCTGGTCTCTGGGCTGCCTGGAGAGCGCGCGGGCGCGCTCCGAGGTCGCGCGGGCGCGCGCCTGCCTCTGGCTTGGCTGGTCTGCTTGACGCCCAGTGGCGCGCTGGTGGGCGCGCGGCGGGCCTTCTCCTTGCTTGAACACCAAGATAAACCACAAAAATGCCTTCAAACTTCTCCAATTTCTCCCAAACTTCTCGAAATGCTTCCAGAAACTTTCCATGATTTCAATTGCCCATCAGTACCTAAAAGTAAATAAATAAATGTATTCTAAGAAATCACACAAATAACACAAAAAAATAAAGATAAATAGATGAAAACAAAATAAAATAAAAGTTAAAAAGATATTAAGGTGATAGAACTTGGGGTGCCTCCCAAGAAGCGCTTGATTTAACGTCTCCAGCTGGACTTGGCTTTGGCTCTCTTCAATTCGGATCCACAAGCGGGATTTTCTCCATATTCCGTTCCTCGCCTCCGAAATAGTGCTTCAACCTTTGACCATTGACACGGAAAGTGCGCCCATCATCTCCCAAGAGCTCAACGGCGCCAAAAGGAAACACTTGCTTGATCTTAAATGGTCCGGACCACCTCGATCTCAATTTTCCCGGGAAAAGTTTCAACCGGGAGTTGAAAAGCAATACTTTTTGCCCCGGAAGAAATTCTCTCCTTAAGATTTTCTGATCGTGCCACTTCTTTGTGCGCTCCTTGTAGAGCCTTGCATTCTCATAGGCCTCATTCCGGAATTCCTCGAGTTCATTCAGTTGGAGTAGGCGCTGCTCACCGGAAGCGTTCAAGTCAAAATTCAACTTCTTGATGGCCCAAAATGCTTTGTGCTCGAGCTCCACCGGTAGATGGCAAGGCTTCCCGAACACCAACCGATAGGGTGACATTCCGATTGGTGTTTTGAAAGCTGTCCTATACGCCCATAGAGCATCGTCAAGCTTTGTTGACCAATCCTTACGGTTAGTATTCACTGTCTTCTCCAAAATGAGCTTGACCTCCCGGTTAGAAACTTCCGCTTGACCATTGGTTTGCGGATGGTAGGCTAGGGCGATTTTGTGCTTTACTCCATACTTGGCCAACAATGCATCGAACACCTTGTTGCAGAAGTGCGTCCCTTCATCACTTATGATGGCTCGAGGGGTGCCGAACCTGGAGAAGATGTTCTTATGCAGAAATTTCACGACCACCCGGGCTTCATTTGTTGGAGTGGCAATAGCTTCCACCCACTTAGAGACATAATCCACTGCTAAGAGAATGTAAAGCTGACCATATGAAGGTGGAAAAGGTCCCATGAAGTCAATGCCCCAAACATCAAATAGTTCCACTTCAATGATATTGCTCAATGGCATTTCATGCCTTCTAGAGATGTTCCCCACACGTTGACAACGGTCACAACGCTTCACAAACTCATGACAATCCCGGAACAAGGTTGGCCAATAGAAGCCGGATTGAAGAACTTTCGCCGCTGTTCTTGTTGCACCAAAATGTCCACCATAGAGCGACGAGTGACAATGATGGAGAATGTCATGTATCTCCTCTTCGGGAATGCATCTCCGAATAACTTGATCGGAGCACCTCTTGAACAGTATTGGATCATCCCAAAGATAACATCTCACATCATGAAGGAATTTCTTCTTCTGATAAGGAGTCAAGTCCGGTGGTAAAACCTCACAAGAAAGGTAGTTGACGAAATCTGCAAACCAAGGGAGCCTCACTTCAACCTCAAACAGGTGTTCGTCTGGGAATGCTTCTTGAATAACAGGGGTTTCGTCCACTTCCAATTTCTCAAGCCTGGAGAGATGATCTGCGACTACATTTTCTGAACCTTTCTTGTCTCGTATCTCCATGTCAAATTCTTGAAGCAAAAGAATCCAACGAATCAAACGAGGCTTGGCATCTTTCTTAGCAAACAAGTAACGAATTGCTGCATGATCCGTGAAAACTACCACCTTGGACCCAATGATGTATGACCGAAATTTATCACAAGCAAATACCACTGCAAGCATCTCCTTCTCGGTGGTGGTGTAATTGAGTTGGGCTTCATTCAATGTCTTACTAGCATAGTAAATGGCTCGAAAAATCTTGTCTCTCCTTTGACCAAGTACTGCCCCGACGGCATAGTCACTAGCATCACACATGATCTCAAATGGTTCATTCCAATCGGGTGCTACAATGACCGGAGCCGAAACCAGTTTTTCCTTGATGATATTAAAGGCTTCCAAACAAGACCCATCAAAGTTGAAAGCTGCATCCTTCTCTAGGAGGTTACACAAAGGCTTGATAACCTTAGAAAAATCTTTTATGAACCTCCGATAGAATCCCGCATGACCAAGAAAACTCCGTACTCCCTTCACATTTATAGGTGGCGGAAGCTTTTCGATCGTAGCTATCTTAGCCTTGTCCACCTCTATTCCGTTCGATGAAATTCTATGACCAAGAACGATCCCTTCTTGTACCATAAAATGGCACTTCTCCCAATTGAGAACTAGATTCTTCTCCTCACATCGCTGCAACACGAGAGAGAGATTGTGGAGGCAATGATCGAACGTTGATCCAAAAACTGAAAAATCATCCATAAAAATCTCCATAATCTCTTCTACCATGTCCGAGAAGATTGCCATCATGCACCTTTGAAATGTGGCGGGTGCGTTGCATAGACCGAAAGGCATCCGCCGAAAAGCAAAAGTACCATAAGGACAGGTGAATGTCGTTTTCTCTTGGTCTTCGGGGGCTATGGCAATTTGATTATAGCCCGAGTATCCATCAAGAAAGCAATAGTAGTCATACCCTGCCAACCTGTCTAGCATTTGATCAATGAAAGGAAGGGGAAAATGATCCTTTCTAGTGGCCTTGTTCAGCTTCCGGTAGTCGATACAAACACGCCATCCAGTCACTGTTCTTGAAGGGATGAGTTCATTATTTTCATTTTTCACCACCGTCATACCACCCTTCTTTGGCACAACCTGAACTGGACTAACCCATGAGCTATCCGAAATGGCGTAAATGATCCCGGCATTCAACAACTTTAGCACCTCAGCACGCACCACCTCTTTCATGGCCGGATTTAGTCTTCTTTGGTGCTCAATAGATGGCTTGTAAGCATCTTCCATGAGAATCTTATGCATGCAAATAGTAGGACTTATACCTTTAATATCTGAAATAGACCAAGCAAAAGCAAACTCATATTTCTTCAAAACAACCAGGAGCTTCTCTTCTTCTTCCTTGTTCAAAGACGCTGAGATAATAACCGGTTTAGAAGAATCCTCACCCAAAAAGGCATAGCGAAGATGTTCCGGTAGTTGTTTCAACACTAACCCTTCTTTCGACGAACTTGGAGAGATGGAGCACTCACCAGGATTCTCTAAAATTTTCACTTGAGCCGCATCCTCCACTTCACACGGCAAAGCCTCAAGAGCTAGAACACTATCAACAATGCCTTCTTCTTTAATACAAAAATCTCCACCAAAATCGATCATGTTCAAGGGTGTAGTGAGGATATGATTTAGAGGGTCATCGTGGGTCACTTCTTGGAAGAATTCCTTGATACACGAGTCTATTACTTCTACCCGGTGACAAGCTGACTTCTCCTCAGGAAATCTCATTGTGTTAAGGATATTGAACTTTACCTCCTCATTATTCACCCTTAGAGTCAAATGACCGCTTTGTACATCAATCAAAGCTCTTCCAGTAGCCAGAAAGGGTCTCCCGAGGATGATGGGGATTTCCCGATCCTCTTCCATATCCAACACAACAAAATCTGCTGGGAAAAAGAATTTATCTACCTTCACCAACACATCCTCTATGACACCCCTTGGATAAGTGAGAGACCTATCCGCCATTTGCAAACATATGGTGGTGGGCGTGACTTCCCCAAGTCCGAGCTTTCGGAAGACAGACAGAGGCATAAGATTGATGCTGGCTCCAAGATCACACAAGGCTTTCTCGAAGTAAGAATCTCCAATAGTGCATGGGATAGTGAAACTCCCCGGATCCTTCAACTTTTGAGGCAACTTCCTTTGGAGGATCGCACTACATTCTTCCGTTAGCTTAACAGTCTCATAATCCTCCAACCTCCGTTTCTTTGCCATGACATCCTTCATAAACTTGACATAATTAGGCATTTGTTCAAGTGCATCTGCAAAGGGAATGTTGATATGGATCTTTTTGAAAATGTCCAGAAACTTCGAAAATTGAGCATCCAACTTCTTCTTCTTGAATCTTTGCGGATACGGGAGGGTAGGAGTGAGGAGAGGAGGATTATCTGTAAAAGAGATCGACTTAGGCCTTGTACTCTCCCTTTGTTGTTCTGATTCTACATCTTCTTCCTCGGTTTGATCCTCTTGGGGCTTAGGAGCCTCAACTTCTTTCCCACTCCTCAAAGTGATAGCTTTGCAATGGTCCTTAGGATTAGGCTCAGTATCACTTGGAAAGTTTCCGGATGATTGGCCCTTAACCGCATTGGCTAGTTGACCGATTTGCACCTCAAGGGACTTCATGGTTGCATTCATGTTGTTACAATGTGTCTCAATGTTGTCAAGTCTAGCCTCATCCTTGTTAAACCTCCCTCTAGTCTCAACAATGAAGGTACTCAACAGATCTTCCACCGAAGGTTTCTTTTCCACCGCTTGTTGGTTGAAGCCCGGAGGAGGTTGCAAAACATTTCTGTTGTTGGCATAAGAGAAATTCTCATGGTTCCTCAAGCCAGGATGATAGTGAGCGGGCACGTGATTGGGTCTATAGTTGAAGTTTCTGTTGTTCACAAACTGAACCTGCTCTTGAGTGTACTCGTCCTGAGCATAAGATGTACTAACACCTGCCACTGCCTCTCTGCTAGATGACGCTTCTCTATTATTCAAGGCTGCAATCTGATTAGACAAAGCTGAGACCTGTGCTGACAATGAAACCAATGGATCCACATCATAAATACCAGCAGTTTTCTTCGGTATTGAGCGCTCTGAAGGCCATTGATAACTGTTGGTAGACATTTCCTCAAGCAAATTGTAGGCCTCTGGAATAGACTTTGCCATCAATGAACCACCTGCAGTGCTATCAACAATAGTCCTCGATTGGCCATTCAACCCATTATAAAACCTATCAATCAACATCCACTCATCATAACCATGCTGGGGACATCTTCTGAGCAAGTCCTTGAACCGTTCCCAAGCTTCATACAACTGCTCAAAGTCATTCTGGCGAAAAGATCCAATCTCACTCCGCAACTGGGATGCCTTAGATGGTGGGAAAAACTTTGCAAGAAACCTCTCAGTCATCTCTTCCCAAGTACCAATACTCCCTGTTGGCAAAGACATCAACCACTGTCGAGCCTTGTCCCGAAGAGAGAATGGAAACAATTTCAACCTGATGGTGCCCTCGGTGACGCCATTAATCTTCACCGTGTCGGCCGCTTCCAAGAACATGGACAAGTGAGTGTTCGGGTCCTCATTAGGCAATCCCCCAAACTGATTCTGTTGAACCATCGAGATTAAAGAAGGCTTCAACTCGAAATTATTGGCATTGATGGTCTGCCTCCGAATACCCGAATAGTGTTCCTGAACTGGAGGCTTGAAATAGTCCCGAATTGCCCTCTGTTGCTCAATATTATTGTTATTATTATTGTGATCACCCATAGCTCGTGCTTGATTTCTCCTTTCCCTTCTGATTTCACGAAGTGTCCGTTCAATTTCCGGATCAAGTGGCACTAGATTGGGATTTTGAGCTCTTCGCATGAACTGTCACAAACACAAATTTAACAAGCTTAAAACAATTAAAATAAAAGAAATGCCTAAATTAAAACCGAACCACTTGGTTGTAATATTAGCTAGAATTAATAAAATTTTCAATCCCCGGCAACGGCGCCAAAAACTTGTTGCGTGTTTTTCTTCGTGTGTGCTCGCAAGTGAACGAATCGCCACAAGTAATAAAGTGACAAATTGTCGAGTATCGTCCCACAGAGATTGAAATTAAGAAAACTAACTAAATACTACAATTAAAATGACTCAATTTTATCTAAGCTATCAAAATTGAAGAGAGTTGAAATAAGTAACTAAATTAAGCAATTAAATTAAACTAAGATTAAGCAAAATAAAAGCAATCGAAATTATGGATTGAAGGGAACTCGATGGTGTGTAAGGCTAGGGGGTTTTGATTTCACTTGACTTAACTTTGCTTATCCAATTCTAGGCTTGTTAATCGAATTCATTCAAATCATTAATCGTAGGTGACAAATTTTAATTTCACTCCCTCTCCCGAGTGTCGAGTAAAATAATATGCAAAATTTAATCAAATTAATATCCCTATTAATTTAACCAATTTAGCACTCATTACGCAACCCTACTCTAGTGATTACCCAAGTCATATTAGCCTCCCGAACTTAATATTATAATGGGTTGTGTTTCCCAATTCCCAACATACGAAATTAACTCTCCCGAGCCCAATTTCACACATCTAAAAATTCTAATTTAATGCTAAATAAAATTAGGAAAACAAAGCATAGAGAAACACAAACAATTCAAAATGGGATTCAATCAACAAGCATTAAATTTATCATAACAAAGTCATCATCAAGCTACATCATACCCCCTAGCATAGAAATGTTTAGCTAGACATCAAAATTCTCAAATCCATAACCAAATTTGAAACAAACATCCAACCCATATTTAAAAACGAAATCAAGAGTAAATGCAAGTTTAAGGGCTACAAAGAGAGAGAATAGTAAAAAGAAGAAGAACTAGTTGAAGAACAAGCTCCCAAGTCTTCAATCTCCTTCAATCTCCAAGAAAGCCTTCAAACCCTAGAAATTCTCTCTATATTTTTCGTCTTTTGCTTCTGGGTCTCTCCTCTTTCTCTTTTTCGCCTCCCAAACTCCCCTCCTTTTGTTCGTGGGGCTACAGGCCGAGAGATGGCAGGCGCGCCTGAGAGCCCGCGGCCGCGCACTCCGGAGGCAAGGCGCGCACTGGCTGAGGCGCGCTGGTGGGCGCGCGGGCGCTGGGCGCGCGGGCGCTGGGCGCTGGGCGCGCGCTGGTGGGCGCGCGCTGGTGGCTGAGCTTGGTCGAGCGAGCGCGCGCCCTTAGAGGCGCGCCCGCGCCTCCGCTGCGGGATAAGACTTGATTTTCATATCCAATTCTTCCAAAATCCTATTTTTTTCTTGTTTATCTGAAACACTCACAAACACATTAAACCGATCTAAAAACTTGAAGATTTTGTAAATTATCCAATTTCAAGACATTAAATAAGTGAGTAAAAACTCACTTATCATTAAGTTATTAAATAGGGCATAATCGTTGTGACATTTTTTACAATACTTTTTAAAATAAATTATGCTGATACTGTTTATGTTTTTTTAAAATTATAGAGACATGTTAATCGAAACAAATAACACCAAGATTTCATCTCTCTAACTCTGTTAAATTTATATTTGAAATTACTAAAATACAAAAAAATAAAAAAAATCAGCCATTGATCTTTTCAAAATAGATCTTCACCCTTAGGGTCCGTTTGGCATCCAGGTCTAACTCCAACTAAACTGTACTTTTTCATCTCAATTTTTATTTTTTTTTTCTGAAAAGTCAATAAAATTTATAACTACTTTTTAAAAAGTCAACTCAACTCAAACTTAAAAATTTCAACTCAACTCAAACTCAACTCATTCACCAAACATCCTCTTAATTTTTTGAAGTCTAAAGTTAACAGTGACCCTAGCAGCCAAAGCACTTCCCTCCCTTTCCTTTTGCCGATCTACAACCCACGCCGGCACCCGAGTTCGCGGCCCCCCCTAAAGTCATCTGTGTCGGAAGTCCCCAGAAGTTTTCTTGGCCGATCTGTAACACACGCCATCACTAGAGTTTGTGGCCCCCTAAAGCTCGCGCCCAGAGTTTATGGCCCCATAAAGCTCACGCCCACCCCCCAAAGCTCGCATGCGTCAATTTTGCTACCCTTAGAAGTTCGCTTGCACCGACCTTTGCTGGAGCCTGAATCATGAATCGTGGTTACCTTTGCTGGAGTCCCAGAGCCTTGAGAACCAACCACCACCGGCCCTGCCCCATGCAAACATGCATCCTCCATCTCTCATTCTTGGTGCGATCCAGCCTGTCAGGCCTCCACCTCGGCACCAGCCTCCACTAATTCCTCTATGCCATTTACAGATAGCTTGATCAATGATTTGGGTTTTTCCAAATCTTGATCTCTAATGGTTTTTAATGATCTGGATTTTTAATTAGTTTTTATTTTTTATTTTGGATTAAAAAAAGATATTTAGGGAGTTTTAAATTAAAAAGTTAAAAAAAATAATCTATTGAAGGTGCTAAATGTCTTTTGTATGAATAATAAGGTGCAAACGTAATTTACTTGAGTTTTGGTGTGTTCAAAAATTTTGAATATTTGTAATATTAGTTATAAATTGGAGAGTTAATAATTATTGGAATCAAACTTCATCTTCTCATTGTTATGTCTAGATCATCATAACTGATGGATCAACGAATGGTGAACAACGAGCCACGACCAATTGATTACAACTAATCTCTAGTATTTAGGCTCGACCCAATGAACAATTATCACCTGTTAGGTGAGTGACGAATGACGAATAGTGGTCCTCAACCACTTGGTTTCAAGTCCTTTAAGGCTCATAAATTTGTCAAGTGTAGATCGGATGAACAATTGGTTCTACGAAACGAACGATGAACGATGTTGATCGATCTCGATGCTTGGCTATCTATTGATCATCACGGATGATTGGTTTGTCGTCCAACGATCACATTCAGTGAACAAAGAACGATGAGGGATTAGTCTCCATAACTGCCAAGCCCATGATTAATCGTGACATCGTGGCCTATGTCGTTGTACATGTTCCGGATTATTCGGGTAGTGAAAACTGTCCACTACCATCATGTAGGTCTAGACCCATTACTTTCCTTTTATAAATAGAGGAAGATCCTTCTCATAAGAGGGGGCCTCCTGTTTACTGTTATTCTGTTATAATATACCTAAAAATTGTAACCTTTTGTACTCAAAATTTATATAGTGAAACCACAAACTCAGAAGACATAGCACGACATTCCAGTGAACCTCTCTAAATTTTGGTGTTGTTATCTTTTACTGTATTTATCTCAATTTATTATTTAAATTGTCCAAGTATGATTGCTTTATGATTCTTATATACGATGTTCAAGGACCTTAGCAATTTTCGTATGATATTTTTCTAATGATCTAACTATAATTGAAATTTGATCGTAGATCACCAGTATTTACAGTTTGGTGCCCACCGTGAGGCCCTTGGCCATCATACACCGGAGATTCATAGAATAACCATGTTGGACAACCGAGAATAGTAGGCGGAACCATCGTAGAATAGTCCTAGTACTTAGCCAAAAGCTTTAACATCCGGAGGAAATGCCCAGATCGCTAACCTGATGCGTTTGGTTAAAGAGATTACGTAGAAGTATAATATCCAACAGACGCAAATGGAAAGCATCAGTGCAGAAAATCATACCCTAAGAAACTAACTGGCCACAATGACCATGCTGGCTGCCTATTCGTACTACTACAACCCATATACAGGATACTCAATGGGAATGCGCACCAAAGGTTGGCACCAAGCCACACCCTACAATCCTTAAGGGACACGAGCCACTGCTCATAGCCCCATGGCTCCAATGTAGCTTCTGTCCACATTAGGGAACACCCCAACATCGAATGACAAATGAACACAGACATAACAAGCACCTAAATCAAGTTCCCGTAGGATCACGTCCTCGGCTTAACACTCGATGCCAGAACTATCACTGCTGCCAGAAGGTCTCGTTCCTCCAGGGATGATGCACAATATAATGTCTAAGGAAATGAGGACATTAGAAGCGCAGATGAAACAACGGTTCACCTCACAGCTCTATAAGGTGACGAGTTCAACTCCGGAGTTCGATAACCTTGCATGTGGGGTCCGTGAGATGCCCTTGACACAGCGAATCACGAGCACGCCTACTTCTAAATTCAGTAGCATCTCCTTTCCAAGGTTTAACGGCATGTTGGACCCCCAGACTACCTACTCCAATACAAACATGTTGTGCAATTGATGAACATCCTCATTAGCATGCTTGATGATATGATGTGCAAGCTCCTTGCACAAAGTTTGAAGGGACCTACCCTTCGCTGGTTTTGCAACCTCCCTCTCGAATCTATTGATTCATTCGACAAACTCTCACTATAATTCATGAGGAGCTACTTTGTCCACATCCAATCTGAAAAGACCACAAAGAATCTGTGGGGAGTAGTCTAGAAACCAAACGAAATGCTACGTGCTTAGATAAGGCATTTTAGCAAAGTGATTTATGAGATTTTCAGATTAGACGATGGAACGACGAGAGAAGTGCTCAAGAAGGGCCAGAGGCACATGTCTTTCTCTACAAAAAAGATATTTGCACGAAATATTCTCCCACCATTCAAGACGCCATGCACCAAGCTAAGGGATTCATTAACTTGGAAGAAGAAAACGAACGCGTCAAACTAGAATTAGCATGGACTCGAGAGGAGGTGATAAAAGCTTACGATGAGTGCGAGGAAAGAACGACGAGGTGTGAACGTATACGGACACCCCGGCATAACGAGTCCTATGAAGATCGATCATTGAAGCACGAGCAAAAATGCTCACTATCACTTCCCAAGTACACCCTCAGTATCAACCCTTCAGAGCTCATTTTCCATTTGAAAGGCTGAGACTATGTTACTTGGTCGAAGAAGCTACCAGACAAGCCTGCCAGAGACATGACAAAGTATTGCAAATTCCATAAGGATCACGACCACAACACCATTAACTGCAGGGCTCTACCAGTCAAAATTACCGAGCTACTGAAGAAGAGACACTTCAGAGAATTTTTTACTGAGAAAAGAAGAGAGACATACGGGGCTCGACAACGAGCCCAAAGAGTGAAGGATTGTGCAGCAGATCGAAAACACACCATCACCACCACCTATTCGTAAGTCCATCGATGTCATTTGTGGGGGTCCAGTGTTAAGCAGAGACTCAATGACAGCGATCAAAACTGACGGGAGAAATGCCCTATAGCCTGTAGCATCAATCTTTCCGGACAACCCGGTTAAGCATTTGATCATGTTTCACAGCAATGAGGCTATGAATCTTAGTCGACCGCACGATAATGTGTTAGTTCTTACAATCAATATATCGAACTACGAAGTGAGCAGGATCCTAGTTAACAATAGGAGTTCAGCCAACATACTCTTTTTGTCGACCCCCTTGCGAAAGATGGAGATAGACAAGTCCAAGATCGAGAAATCTACCATGGTGCTCGTTGGATTTAACGGAAAATCGACTGTTGTCATTGGTAAGATTAAACTTCCAATTTTCATTGTAGGTGAAAACTGAATGACTACCTTCTTGGTCATAGATTGCCAATCGGCATATAACATCATCCTCGATAGGCATGGATTCATGCCATGAAGGCCGCACCATCTACCTACTACCAGAGAATCAGATTTCCCACAAAAAGAGAAGTTAGAGAGATTAAAGGAAACCGGGAGGTCGCATAAATATGTTACCTCAATTCCATGAAGTTGAAGACGGAAGACCTTTTGTAGCAATCATAAGCGGAAGAGGGTTGACCAATCTCTCGCAGCCAGATATTGAGCAGTTGGATGACATTCAGATCGACCTCAACAGGCCCAAGCGGTGAGTCAATGTCAGCTCGATGCTTGACGATACCATTCGAACCCAATTAATCAAGTTTCTCGAGGATAATCGAGATTGTTTTGCATGGTCACACAGTGATATGCCAGGCATTAATCCTACTGTGATCACTCATCGACTCAACGTCGATCCCAACCACAAACCAGTTAAGCAGAATAGATGAAAGCTCGATATCAAGCGTAATCAGATCGTGAATGATGAAGTGCGCAAGTTGATCGAGGCAGGATTCATAAGAGAAGTTCGCTACCCATACTGGATAACAAACGTCATCATAGTAAAGAAGAAGAATGGGAAGTGGGGAGTATGCATCGACTTCACCGACCTTAACAAGGCATGTCCCAAGGACAACTTCCCATTACCTCACATCGATCGTCTGGCGATGAACTTTTATCATTCATGGATGCATTCTCAGGATACAACCAAATCCTTATGCATCCAGACGATCAGGAAAATATCGACTTTATCATGAAGAGGGGAATATATTGTTACAAAGTGATGCCATTTGGACTGAAGAATATCGACGTAATGTATTAAAGGCTCATCGATGCAATTTTCACCGATCATCTTGGTAGGATGATGGAGGTGTACATCGATGACATACTGGTCAAGTCATTATGAGCCATGGACCACATTAATCACTTGGCATATTGTTTATAGTACTTAGACAGTACAATATGTGCTTCAATCCTTCCAAATACTCTTTTGGGATCTCATGTGAGAAATTCCTAGACTATCTCGTCACCCAGTGAGGAATCGAAGCGAACCCCGATTAGATAAGAGCAATCATGAACATGTCTTCACCAAGGAATAAAATGGAGATTCAGAAGCTCACTGGCTAAATCACAGTGCTTAACAGGTTCATTTCACGCTCGACCAACAAGTGACTGTCATTCTTTAAATTATTCAAAGGCAATAAGAAGTTCGAATGGATTGATGAGTGCTAGAATGCCTTTGACGAGCTCAAAAGGTATATATCCACTCCTCCCATCTTGACTAAACCTCTAACTAGCGATAAGTTGTTCTTGTACTTGACGGTTACGGAGGCATTAGCCAGTGCGGTCCTAGTTTGAGATTCAGAAAACAAGCAGTGACCGATCTTCTACATCAGCAATTTATTTCTCGATGACGAGACAAGGTATCCCATCGTCAAGAAGTTGGCTCTTGCCTTAGTCACCATATACCAGAAATTGAAGACATACTTCCAGTCACACTCATCACAATGATAACAACATATGCCTTGCGAGCTATTCTCCATAGCCCGAACACATTAGGGCATTTAACCAAGTGGGCAGTCGAATTGAACGAGTTTGATATCAAGTATCGAGCACAGACTAGCCTCAAGTCTCATGTACTTACCGATTTCATTACCATATTAACTCCTGATCTTCCACAAATGAATAACAAGCCTGAACAACCATGGACCCTTATGGTTGATGGAGCGTCGAACGTGAAGGGCTCGGGCATATGAGTCTACCTCAAGTCGCTTAATAACGAGATCATGGAATAATCATTCCGGCTGGAATTCAAGGCTTCCAACAATGAAGTAGAACATGAAGCTTTAATGGCCGGGCTATGAATGGCAAAGGCACTAGGGGCTCGCAGGCTTAGCGTCCAAAGTGATTCATAACTCACTGTAAACCAAGTACTTGGGGAATACACGGCAAAGGATCCTTGGATGGAATCCTACCTAGCAGTCATACAATCTCTCATAGTTTATTTCGACCAGTACACCATTGAGTAAGTTCTGCGAAGCTCGAATGCCTAAGCCGATCCTTGACAAGCCTTGGTTTGACATTCGAACCAAGCCCTCAACGAACAACCCAATTGGGTACGTCGAAAGGCCCAGTATTGAGTTAGAATCCACCATCGCTATAGTAGCCAACATAGACGAATGGCAAATGACAATCATTATGTACTTTCAAGATGAAATATTACCAGAAGACGAGTCTGAAGCCCGTAAGATCAGGATAAAAGCTGCGTGTTTCTTGCTCGTCAACAGTATACTATATCGACAGTTGTTCAGCGGTCCCTACGCTCATTGCCTTCGCGAGCAAGAAGCAACCTTTGTCTCCCCATTGTTATGCTTGGGTCATCATGACCGTTAGATCAACGAACGGCGAACAACGAGCCACGACCAATTGATTGCTAATAATCTCAAGCATTTGGACTTGGCCCAATGAATGATTATCACTTGTTAGGTGAGTAACGAATGACGAGCAGTGGTTCTTGATCACTTGGTTTTAGTTCCCTTGAGGCCCATAAATTTACCAAGTGTAGATCGGGTGAACAATTGCTTCAGCAAAAAAAAAAAAAAATGATGAAGAATGTTGATCGATTGCTCGATGCTCGGCCATCTATTGGTTATCACGGATGATTGGTTCGTCATCCGTTGTTCATATTCGGTGAACAACGAATGATGGGAGATCAATCTCCATAACTGCCAAGCCCATGATTAATCATGGCATCATGGCTCATGTCCTTGTACGGTTTCTAGATTATTCGGGTAGTGGGGAACCACTACTTTCCCTCTATAAATAGAGGAAGATCCTTTTTATAGGAAGGGCCTTCCTGTTTACTGTTATTCTGCTAGAATATACCTAGAAATTGTAACCTTTTGTATTCAAAATTCATATAGTGAAATCACAGACTTATAGGACGTAGCACGATATTTCGGCGAACCTCTTTAAATTTTGATGTTGCTATCTTTTATTGTATTGATGTAATTTATTATTTAAATTTTCCGATTATGATTGTTTTATGATTCTTATATTCGATGTCCAAGGACTCTAGTAATTTCCGTATGATAATTTTTTTATGATCTAACTATAGTTAAAATTTGACCATAGATCACCAGTATCTACAGTAGTTTCTAAAATAAATTTGACAATTATTTTTTAAGACAATTATGGCACACAATTTATTATATTACAAGATTGCAAAATAACGTTATAGTACGAATTTCTTTAGAAAATGATAATAATTTAGTTTAAAAAGAAAAAAGAGAAAAACATCATAAGTCATTTAAATCTGAACAAGGATTCTTCTATCAAAACCAGAGTATAATTAAGTACTTAAAAGAAAAAATTCTAAAGAAAAACAGTAGTTATTAAAATTAGAAAAAACAAAGTATTATTAAAAGGGTATTTCGCACTCATATCCCATAAACTTATTATCATTTGGTAACTTACCTCCCAAATTTTTAATTTTAACAATTTATTCCCCTGAATTTGTTAAATTATTACAATGTACCATTTGTAGTTAATTTTACACTAAATTAAAGATCTGAAATTAGAATATTTGTATTAGGATTTGTATTATATTTGAAAATTTTTAGTCAAAAATGGGTTTTTTGGTCTTCACATGAGGTGTACGTGGGATCAATTTAACAGAAAATTAATTGATAGGGGACACATTACTACAATTTAGCAAGTTCAGGGGACAAATTGTCAAAATTAGAAATTTGAAGGATAAGTTATCAAAAAGTGACAAGTTTAGGAGGCATCAGTACTAAATACCCTTATTGAAAAGGATTTTTGAAAAAAAAAAAAAAAGAACAACAAAAAAATTGAAAAAAAAAAACTTTTTTTTCTTTTTAATAGAATGTAGATTATGATTATAAATGTATAAAATTAATTCTAATATAAATGTGTAAAAAATCAATTAAACCTCATTTGTTTGTGCCAAATAAAGGTAAAAATGTCTTTGTATGTTTCTATAGGTAGTTGAAAATATTTTTGATTTGAAGAGGGGTGTTTTTGGTATTTCATGCATATTTAACAGTCAAACTAACGGTCAACTAATAGAGGGGGTATCTCTGTAATTTTTTCTAAAAGTCAGAAGGTGTTGACGTTATTTATTCCAGTCAAAGGGATGTATCTGTAATTTTAGTAAAACACATGGGGTGTGTAATTTACTCTACCTTTTAAGTGTGTGACTAAAATCAATCAACACCTAATATTTATGGTGTGCTTATATTTACACGCACAATATCAATGAATACCTCTATCTAATAAATGTCTCATAATATAAATCTAATAAATGTATTTTTTTATAGATATTTTTATTATATAATATTAGATTTAATTTTCTAATACACCAATTTCCATTTTAATTTTAATTTTAATTTGGTTTATTGAAAATAAATTAACAAATCTAAATAAAAAAAATAAATGAAAATAAGAATCGATATAAAAAAAAGAATCATTTTCAAATATTAAAAGCAAATAAAAAGAACACACAATACTAGTGAATCAAAAAATTAAAAAATACATACTTTAATAATTGTTGGCTCTTTAAGAGACATACTCTTTCTTTTTTTTTTTTTTTTTTTAATTTCTATTTCACTTGAATCCTTAATTAAAAATTTTCGTGTAGTTATAAAGATTTCTTAAGAGAAAAAAAAAATTGATGAAGAACAATTTAGAATTTATAAAATGAAATTAACTATAATTAAATTTGCAGAGAATTTTAGTTATTTCTTTAAAAAAATATTATTTTCATTTATAGTTAATGTGGTATTTGTAATTTTAATTATTTTATAAAAAATAATATTTCTATTTATATGTATGTGGGTGCAGGAGTATTGTTAATGAGTTTTAAGGTAATTTTATTATAGAATAAAAATATAATAAGAATATTTAATGATTTTATGGGGGATTTGTAAGTATTTGGGGTGTAAATAAAATCTCTTGTTTATGACATGTAGCCTAATTATATCACTTACATGATCCAATCAGAAAAGCTTAAGCATGAATTTGGACGCATAATCTAAACTTTAGAATTATAATTTAATTTTTATCTTTTTTCTTAGCTTTATTTTTCACATAATTTTGTAATTTAAACTTTAAAAGTTTATAACTTTATATAGACAAGTTCAAATAAAATTATTTTTTAAAAAAATTATATAAAATTTTAAGATAAACAAAACAAGTTTCATATTGATTTTTTTAACACATTTTAAATTTTTATACTTTTTAACTCAAATGATTCAAATACCTCGTTTATCAGATAATCTAAACTCAAATTTTATTATCCAAATGTAAGCAACAAACTCATGCTAAGGTTGCCTTGTTTTAACTAGGCCCAACAGGCATATCCAAATCATCATACGACATCTAACATAACAGAAATCTAGAGGCTGCTTTTGGCTATTGTTACTGTCGTTTCGCTCGCGTCCGGCGTAGATTGTAGACTGTAGACTGTAGACTGTTTGCTTGGGAGCGTTTGGTTTCTTCTTCTTAATTTCTTGGAGGACGAAGAAGAAGAAGAAGAAGAAGAAGAAGACGAAGACGATGAGGCATCTATGGCGTAATCTTGAACGATTTCAATGCGTTGGTACGAATATTCTCAGGCAGAGAATTCTTCGTTCATATTGCTCAACCGGTTCGTTTCCTTCTCTTCTCTTCCCATTTTAGATTAGGGTTTTACCGAAGCCCCATGTCTTTCCTGCTGACTGATTCTGGAACTTTTCTTCCCTAAAAGAATCGTTTTTGTGATCAGAAATTATGGTTTTCTGATGAGAGTCATTTTCTATCTAAAAATTAGGAGAATTGCAACCTCAGTTGTCATCAGAAATAATTAAGATAATGGAACAGAGACTTTCGGCCATTGAGTACAGGACTGCTTTTCTTCAGAACCTTGTAAACCAGGTAAATCTCCGCAACTTGTCGTGGTATTATTATGTTTCATTGAAGAAATTTTTCGGCCAACAACAATCTTGTCGCTTTTGCTAAAATTTTCCTTCCTGTACTTGGTAATTTTCTGTTTCAAGATGTGATTTCTTAGTTGTTAACGGTGAATGGTGATTGAGTTTGACTTCTGTGTGTTGATTGAAGACAGCCGGAAGCCTCACCCGCGGAGTACGCAAGAGCTAATAAGGAGCTTTGCAAACTCAAGTCTTCCATGGACCTCATTTCTGAGTTAAGGTCTAAGCAGAAGGTAATTGATTCCTCATTATGCAATGTTTTTTTTTATATGCATTTTTATACTATTGGGTTTTCTTTTGCTCATTTGAATGTAAATATAGTTGGTTTGTATGTGGTATGTTGTGTGAAAAAAAAAAAAAAGAAAAAAAAATCAATATAACCACGATTATGTGACCCCTCATATGTTTTATTATTGTACCCCAACAAATTTCCAATTTATTAGTTATCCTTTTAACAAATGAATAAATAAGTTGTACTTTTGTAAAGATGAATGGCTAGGAATAGGATTACACAACCAGGATGTCATAGGATTCCGAAAGAAGCTAAACTGACTGAAAAAATTGAAGTTATTATAATTTCATACAATCCCAAATCCCAATCCATCGTTGTTGTTGTTGTTATTATTGTTTTTATTTATTTATATATTTTTCAAATTTTGATGCAAAAGGTCTAGAGATGGGGTTAACAATTTTGATAAAATATGAGACTTCATTCCTTCTTGAATTGTAGCCATGACGAATTACTAATTGAGACTGGCAATATTTGGCTGTTGATTGAATCACCTTTCCACACTTTTTTTTATATTAACATTTGGCTAAGCACGAACGTACCTACTGGGCGTCACTTCAACTACCCTCAGATTATGACGAGTTTGATGCAACGGTTAAACATGGTCATGCTAGGCATTATAAACTGTCTGAAAATGCATACTTTGTATCAGTTGGATGATGCATATTTGCTTGCTTCCATTGCTTCTCTTCATTGGGTTAATGCAGAAGGATGTATTTTGATGTCTCTTTTTCGTCTCGGCAGGAGATTAATGATTTGAAGTCGTTGGTGGTAGAATGTTCTGAAGATAAAGACATTGTTAGTATGGCAACTGAGGAATTGGGTCAGGCTGGGGAAGAGGAGAAAGGACTGCAGAATTTGTTGTTGAAGTCTCTGCTTCCTAAGGACGATGCTGATGAGAGGGACTGCATTTTGGAGGTGAGAGCAGGTAAACGATACCTGATGAAATGGACATCTGGATGAAAGTTTTGTTTATATGTTTACTCTTAATTTATATAATGCATTTTTTCTCTGCTTTTCATTTAATTGACGGAAAAGTATATACAGGAACTGGAGGGGAAGAAGCTTCTTTGTTTGCAATGGACATATTCAAAATGTAAGTTAATGCTAGATGGTAAGCATTCTAAAGCATTTATAATATTCTCATTTCAGACTCTTTACATTTTCCGTATTTCAACAGGTATGAGAAGTACTCGCAAAAGAAAGGATGGAAGTTTGAAGTGGTGGATGTAACAGAATCTGATCTTAGAGGATATAAGGTGTGTTTCTGAATCCTAAATACCAAATTGACATTTTGGGATCTACCTTTGATTTTTTATGTCTGCGTTTTACCACCTACAGATGCTGTATAGTGTTGGTTTAAGTTATATATTCCAAACGAAACTTTAAAAATTCTTGAATTGTTAAAACTGTTGATATCAGGAAGCTAGTGCGGCAATCTCAGGGGCTGATGTTTACGGAAAACTTAAATTTGAGAGGGGAATTCACAGAGTACAGGTTTGATCCTACCTGTCTAACTCACGGAGTCATGAATGTTGCCTTAAATAACTTTGACAGTTTTTCTTTTCACAGCGAATTCCTGTGACAGAGAAGGCTGGACGGATTCATACGAGTGCTGTTTCTGTTGCTATTCTCCCTCAGGCTGATGAGGTGCTCTTTAATTTGGCCATTACTGCTTGAATAGTTCTTCACTATTATGTAATACGATAATGTAGTGCTATTTTTCTCTCCTTTATTTGTCATTCCTAGCTTGGGACTTTTGTAGGTAGATGTCCAGCTGAGAAATGAAGACTTAAAGATTGATACCTACAGATCCGGTGGTGCAGGAGGTCAGCATGCAAATACCACCAACAGTGCAGTTAGAATAACCCATATTCCGTCTGGGATGGTTGTGGCCATACAAGATGAACGATCCCAACACATGGTAAATGCTTCCGACTTTGCAACTAATTTTTATTTGATTGCATGGTTATGAATCTAATCATGGCACAATGTCAGTGTTTGCTTCTTTAAATGTTACTATTATCTGCCCGTCTCAGGCTGGTTCTCCATCTTGCACTTTTTATTCAGTTTTCTGGTGTTTTTTTTTTTTTTTTTTTTTTTTTCATCATCTCATTCATCGTTCTTTTGTTGCATTCATGGAATTTCTTGGTTCTTTTATAGAACAAGGCCAAAGCGCTAAAGATGCTGCGTGCAAAGCTATATGACATGGAGAGATCTAGAATTCATAACAACAGATCAAAACTTCGATCAGAGCAGGTACATATACAGAAAACATGATGAATGATTGTTTATTTTTGTTTGTAATTTTCGTTGTTGATTTCGGCTACTCACTCTGAACAGGTAGGAAGTGGTGACAGATCTGAACGAGTTCGTACATACAACTTTCCTCAAGGGCGTGTAACGGATCATCGCGTCGGCATTACTTGTCATGCAATAGACGATGTTATACAGGGAGAAAATCTAGATTTCTTTATTGATGTTCTTCTATTGCAGCAGGAGATGGATGCAATTGCTTGTTTCAGTTCTTCCCAGTGAAACTACTTGATTGCGAATTTGCTATCGTACCCAGGTTGGCAACAAGGGAGATTTTTTTTACCTCCCAAATGTTTGTCAGTGTTTAGGTTGCATTAGCCTAATATTTTTACTCGGTACTATTCATGGATAATTGTTCCTTTTTTTTTTTTTTTTTTTTTTGGGGGATAAATTATTGTTGCTTTTTGCCACAAGGAACCAAGTGACTAGAATGTGCGAAATCAACTATGTATTTTGCTGTGAGAGAGGTCATAATTATGGTGTGTAGACCATTGTAGTAGTCGAACTTGCTTCTTTGTTTCTGAAGAAAAATGGAAGGAGTGTTATTATTATTATTAATATTTTTATCTGCTTAAAAGTGTTCACTTGGCAAGCAAGGTTTTACAGAAATAGAAGAGGGGCTAGAATAACTGCGGGAAATGTATACAGCTGAGAGTAGGAGTAGGTACAAGTTGTGCTTTTGTGGTATGTGATGTCGGCGACAGAGAGTTTGAAGTTTTAGGATGGAGGATGGACTCTGAGGTGTGGCATTCGGAGATTGCATTTCATTCAACAGAGATAATTGTCAGCAAATTTAATAGAGAGAGAGAGAGAGAGAGAGAGAGAGAGAGAGAGCTAGGAGGAATTGGAGCCTTTGATTGTGGATCAAGAAGGAAGGGTCTTATTTATCTTTGGCAACTTGGCATGAACATGATCGAGTATATGACGAATTCGTGGTTAATTATTTTCCACTTAAAAAAAAAAAAAAAAAAAACAAATAAAAAAGAGCAACAGAATGATTTGATGATTAATTATGTGGTCATAATACAAACAAAAGGATAATGAGTGGGTGGGGACGGGATTAGCCGGCTCTCCTCATTTGTTGGCTCACGCCTCATAACAACAGTTGTGTGGGACAAATTGCTGTGATTGATGGTTGGTTGAAATGGAAAAAGAAGAATTGAGAAATCAACTGACTGATTCCTCAACTGCATTTGTATGGTCTTGCTTTGCTGCTCAAGTTGTGATGACATAGGCCAAATGCTAATATTAATATTATTATTCCAGCGAAGCCGAAATATTTGTTGCAAATCCTCTTGGGGTCCACTCCTGTCTGAACTGAAAGGCGGCCGATAAGCTTAAATATTTGTATATATTCATAGGAGATATATATATATATATATTAAGAAATTTTTTCCCCTACCTAAAGATACAAGGGTAGAGAGTAACATACCCGTATTAACTTAGGAATGGGGGGTGTACTCTGTGAGATCTATATACCTCAATTATTGATTGTTGAGATTGACTTTAACTACATGCTGAGGTCGTTTTCTGTCCAAACCTCCCATATAACTTATCGTGTAGGAAACATTAATTGAGAAAAAGAAAGGGTCCAGCCCTCCATATTAGTATTGAGGCTCCAATATCACTTACAATTGTAGGAAACATTAATCAAGAATAAGAAAGTGTTTAGCCCTCCATTATCATATTGACCTCAGTTATATAAATAACTTATTCCAAGGCCTTATCGAGGAAAATGACCAACCTTGTCACTCCATCAAATGTCCGGATGTAACATATAGCATTACATGTTCATTTAGGACTAAAAAAAATTAAAAAAAAAAAAAAAAAGTTAAGTTGATTTTCCTTTTATCTGTTTAATTTAGAGTATTCTTATTCATATTGCCTTACTAGTTTACCCTTTGTTTGGGTTAGTCTTTTTTATCCTACTGATTCAAAAGTCCTCAAGTTGTGATAGCGTGGACGTTTACAGAAACGGGGTGTAGTGTAATCAGTAATCCCATTCCCAACCGCACAAGTCTCTTTCTTTTATTCCAAGCATGAGACGTAAGCAATTTTGAGATGGCTTCTAGAATGGTCATCAATGAAAATCCGTGGTCTTTTTCCATTACTGGTTTTGGCCTTAATCAAAATTAAAATCCAATGTTTTGAGTATTAAAGTCATCTCATTTCTTAGTTTTTTTTTTTTTTTTTTTTTTAAAATAAAAAAAAAAAGTCATATCATATATCTTATAAATATAATTTGGGGGGAGGGGGTGGGGTAATATGCCGTAGTCTTCAAACTAACACCACTTGGAATCCAATGTCGCAAATATAATAGAGGAAAAAACGTTGAGAAGAAAAAAAGATCCTTGGTCTTGCAAGAAAATGGAAATGAAGAATTGAGTTTTGTCTGTATCTGATATAGCTGGTTTCTCCTTTTGCAGCCCAAACGGATGTTGATTGTATCTTCATGAATCATGATGTGAGACCGAGTTAGTGTTCATTTCTATTATTCATGTACAGTTAATTAGTTATAAAGATTTTATAAGGAGATCCTAAATGTTCCAACAGAATCTGCTGAAGAGAGAATCAGACAAAGCTACTTAGAAACAAGATTCTTCTTGGGAAGACAGGCTAGATTATACTGGAATATCTATTGTAAATGAATATTCTTGTTGTGTCAATAATAATTGGTAGATTTCTGAAGAGGTGAAACAAAAGAGAGAGAGAGAGAAAAAAAAAAAAAAAAAAAAAGGCTTTGATATGGAAGAGTTGCCAAAAGTGTTGAGGAGTTGGAGTTGGGAGGAGAACAAGGAGTTTGAGGTGGCTCTGGCAGTGGTTGATGAGCAACACCCGCATCGTTGGGAAGTGGTGGCGGCCATGATCGGATCGGGCAAAAAGAGCGCGGAGGATGTTCACAAACATTATGTCATACTTTTGGAGGATTTGCAGTTCATTGAGTCTGGTCAATTAGATCACAAAGTACTAGCATCAGATCATCCCCACAACTTTCTCCATTGCAACAAGTACGTCCGCCTATTGTGCTCTGTTATCTACTATCTTTCACTCTTTCTGATTTATTTTGTAATGTTTTTTCTTTCTGTCCACCCCCCCCTATTGGATTAAGTTTATACTTCCTCTTCATTTTCCTCTGGTTGTTTTTGTTAAAAAAGAAAAAGAAAATAAAATATAAAGTCCACATAGATTCTCTACATCCATGGCCTTCTGGCCTTTTATGATAATGCTCAACTAACACGGTAGTAACGTCTTCATGTTGACAAAGAAACTTACAAAAACCAGAGTCCTTTTGTAGCTTTTGTTCCGTTTACACACGGATATAGTTTAGAAGAAAGCTACCTTTGCAATTTTTGTTTATACAAAAATGATTGAGATTCTGTGTAATCCCTAATGTAAAATAGAAATCCTAAAATCCATTCTTTCTAGATTAAGTGGTCAAATTTGAAAAAAAAAAAAAAAAAAAAAAAAAATCCTTTTGATTAGGGAAGTTTTCATTAGATTTTGATATCTGATCAAGGTGAAATGTCATTATTACAGTTTGCTGGTTAAGTTGAACTTGGGCTAATCTGCTGCACCAAAGGCCACCGAGTATGTATTGACAGAAGCAAGTTGATTTTTTTTTATTGTAAACGCATTTCCAAGAAGACCATGAAGCATGATAAGAAGCAAATTGACAAGGTCAGGTCAAGTGTAGATTGTAAAATGTAGTTAAATTGTACTGTAATGCAGAAATTTTCAATGAAGTGCGTTTATTCTAATACAATCTTATTGGATTTCATTACAATTCAATTCAGTGGGAAATGTGGCTGTCAAACATTTCATTTTCCTGAAGAATTTTGTATTGTTTAAGACAAATTACATCACTTGGAGCAGTATAAACAGAGCCACAGTACACCTACATGGATGGATGGGATGACAAAGGGATGAGAAGCCTTTGTCAGGTATCTCCCCTTCGTCTATCAGGGTTCTCACTACCTCCCCTTAAGCCCTGCTCCAGCTTTAGCTGTCGAAACTTAGTTTGATGAGGACAGGGTAAGTCCCGGGTAAACAATTAAGAGAAACTAATATAAAAAATATGTCTCTTATATCTAAGAAAGTGTTCATGCCTGTGAGGCCATCCCCAGATTTGTTTTTCTAAAAAAAAATATACAAATAATATTCCTTGAACAGTATAAACAGATATTTGGTATGTGCGAGCGAACCTTGTGGTAATGGAAAGTCAGATTTTTGGAACATGCTTTTGGTATTGCCAAGTCCTAAACCGTCAAAAATAAAAAAATAAAAAAAAAATTTTGGGATCAAATTTAGTCTAATGCGCATACTCACATACTCTTTAAACATGTTATTTTTATATGATTCTAAGGCAATTTAACAAATCCAAAATAGTACAGTACCGTTAAGGTTATTTTTCATACCCAATCATAGAACTCACTGGGGAGATCTTCGTAAGCTCAAGAAAGAAAGAAGAAGAGATATTAAGAGAAGGAGAAGGAGAAGGAGAAGGAGAAGGGAGGTGGTGGGTGGGTTGGGAGGGAAAAAAAGGAGGAGAGACAGAGTCAGCCAGGGAAGAGGCAGTGCATGAGTAGAGCCACAACAGTAATCCTTTGGTCTGTTGATGGCTCCATCCATGCTCTGCATGTTCCCTGCCTTAAGTGTGCTTTCTACACCCCCTTTCTTTTCTCCACTCTCCACTCTCCACTCTCCACTCTCCACTCCACCCACCTCATATCGTAATCTTTTTTGTAAACTTCTTCTTCATGTACCTCTCTGGCACTGTCATTCTTCGCTACCAACACGTGTATCACAATAAACAAAAGAATTATGTATTTTAACATGTGATGGTTTTGATGTCTTGTCACGTAATTGCATCATCAATAATAATAAATTAACATTTTTCTTACCTCTTGCTTTAGAGTAATTTGACACAGTTTCATGTGCTCCTCAAGTCAAATGGTGGCACCGCGTTACCAAACCGAAAACATTTGAAGCCACCTGTCTCCAGTCCAATTTCCTGCCAAATATGCCAGATCAAAAGACATTCTTTTTAACTTCCAAGCCAAAAAAAAAAAAAACATAATTTTACTTGGGGGATGCAAAGATGCAATAGCAGATATGTTGTGCTAGTATTATATAACAATATTAATAAATGTTAAAAACACACAGCCGAAGAGGCCCAAAGAAACACTAGTACGCGCCTGTACTATCGACATTCAGATTTGACTAATCTCAACATGTACTATCCCCTTCCTTTTTTAAGTGTACTACTAACTGCAAACCACAGGCTCACTTTGAAACTAATAATATTGTACTACACAAACACAATTGACATTACACACCAGCTACCTGGCTGGCTTGTACTATCCCCTTCCTTGCTTTGTTATTGTTGTACGGCCACCAAAACAAAATATACAAACTTGATTGATGCTGCCAACGCAACTTTTTCCTTCCCGGAAAGCGATTTTTCATGTTCCCCTTTTTTTCTTTTCTTTTCTTTTCTTTTCTTTTATTTATTTATTTATTTTTTTTTGGGGTTTTCTTTTCTCTTTACAGATGATTCCACCGACTCTATGGGTGCATATAGTGAAATCTTTCTGAATTGTCACAAAACATGATATAATAGCTAGGCAAGCAAGAGGAATTATTTTTTTATTTTTTATTTTTTTATGATTCGGTTAGTGAAAACCAACTGGGAAGAAATTGAAAAAGCCTATAATAATGACTTTAAACAGGTCCATCCTCATTCAGTATTCATTAGTATTCAATTCGGAAGTGACAGGTACATTAGATAAGTCGTGGTAAGCCACCCAGAGTGTAAACCATACCATATCCAACTACCGACTAATTGCCAACGTCTTTCGAGTTGGTTGGTAATAAATTAATAGGGCTTTCATTTTTCTTATTAAATGTTTGAATTCGAGTCGTGATTATCGTGTTGAGTGAGATATATGAATAATTTATTTTATGATAGATCTATATATCATGTAGGGAATATTCACTTCTGTGAAGTTATCTGTATTCTAATCTTTATTCTTGTAATCTATTTTTCTTCGGCAAAAAAAAAAAAAAAAAAAAAAAAAAAATCCCAACTAGTCTTTATTCGTGGGACACAACTCACAACAATTGCAATTGCAACCATTCTTTTACCAACAACTTCACACGAAGAAACGAAACCAAACAACAACGTGAAAATTCTGCTTTCACATTTATTTATTTGCTGATTATTGTTTTTTTTTTTTTTGGCAAAAAAAAGAAACTGTTATTTCAATGGTACATTTTAATAAGTTGATGATATCTATTATAACAATTTTTTTTGTGACCTCAACATCTACTATTATCTGTTATTAGTATGAATTCTACTGACTATTAGGACAATGTATCTCATGCGATGCCTAGGACACGCAGTGTATTTAAACGAGAATATATGGAAACAACATCTCATACTTGAACTTGAAGGAGTAATTGCATTTAATAATAACAATACTGATAATATTATTATTAGGGGTCTAATAAGACCCCCTTTTTACTCTTCCCATCCACTTTTTAATAGATTATTATATTACAATTTTGTCCATTGATAAAATTATTTATAAGTACAATAATGTTTACAAAAACTACTCATTACACTCATCCTAAAAAAAATAATTATAAAAAAGAAAAAAAAAAAAAAAACTAGAGAACGATTAAGGAAAAACATAAACGACAAGCAATCGAAAAACAACAGTGACCGAAAATGGCAATCTAGAGAGTTGGGATTTCAAGTATATTTTTTACAATTTCCACCCAGTTACATAATTTTATAAAACAAAATTATACTTTTTGTTTCAAAGTGAGTTTTTTGCCCACATGGTTTTCTTTTTTGGCTTGGGTAGGCTTCTGTGAGTGATGCATTTGCTGCCTGATCCCGTGAACACCACTTCTTTGACATTTATTTATTTATTCATTATTATTTTTATTATTATTATAAATAAAAAAATAAAAAAATAAAAAAACTTTTTTGTCGGAGTTTGGTGGTCATTCCACATGGTGGGGGCCTTGCAGACTTTTAGAACAATTTTTGTCAAAACATATTTTGTTTTTGTGTCATGCAGCTGATCAGGTGGATGGTTTTTTGGTTTAGCTTTCAATATGACACCTTTCACTCCACAAATCCACATAAGAGACGCTCGGTTGTTAGTTGTTACACGTTATAGTCAGTTTAGTATGCACAGCTCAAATTTGGAGACAGCATTAGGAAACATATTATTTTTCACCTTGATAAAATAGGACACTTCTATCGACTATTCCATAGAATACATTTGACGTGTTTTTTTTTTTTTTTTTTTTTTAAATTTTATTTTGAGCTTATGATAAAATGGGATACTAGAACATCCAAATCATTGTTTTTAAGAATTTTTGCCTCCAACATATCACTGAGAAGCCCTGCCCTGCCCTCTGCCCTTACGGGCTTTTGATTTTTCAGCTTCTTAATGCCAATACCAATATCCTAATTTTATTTTATTATTATGATTTATCATTATTTTTTGCTATCAGATTAAATCGAACAACCAGTAACGAGCTGAAGCACTTTAAATTTTATGAATGTGGTGGGGGAGTGAGCAGAACATCGAAGTCACTTAGCGTCCATTCGGCCACTTCGTCTTTGTCACTCACAAAAATTTCTGTACCCACATCTATCGATGTCCATATCCTTCTCGCAGGTCTAGTTCCCGGATCCTGCAAAAACAGCAAGACATAACAAACACAATATCTAATATCAGAGACACATTCTTCTTTTATATATATATATATATATATATATATCATCACACCTATGTCAGTGCATCAAAACCGCCACATAGCAGTGTGTGATCCAATAATTTTTTGCATTTTGCAACATGACGGTTCTATTATAGTGTAGTGATGAATAGCAGTACTCAGAAGAATAACAAAACTAGCCTGATAAAAGTAGAGTCTACTAGATAAGCGGCCAACATCGAGGTCCCAGGTTCTAGCATCACCGACCCAGCCATGGCCTTTCTTGGTAGGGTAACCATAATCGGCCCATATGGGGTGAGGCAGCAACTGAACAATCTCCTGTGCCTGAGGATTGCTGTAAGGATCACAAGTGCTGACTGGTTGCTCCAAATGTTGAGCATTCCCAGGTGCACAGTAGTAGTGATAAGCCGAGTATGGGAAGTTGGCTGTGTCGTTTCTATAAATCTTTTTGTTATCTGGGGTTATATGGTAAGGTGGGCAATTTATTAGCCCGTTGGGGCTGCACCATGCAGGGGTTTCAGGGTTAATGATCATCTCGGAGTAGCGAGTAACGTCGGTGAGTGCGTTGCCGTCACAGGTGGCCCCGTTGTTCTTCCAGCAGCTTCCGATGTCAATAAGGTAGAACTGGCTGTTGGGTCCTCCTCCGTTCTTTATGTCCAATGTCAATCTCACCTTGAAATTGGGTGATTCTGGAAGCTGAAAGGCAACTTTTATTATATCACTCTTTTGGAAACATCCATAACCAAATTTATATGAAAAGTAATATCACAAAATGTTGTATCACTTGTAGTTACATGCTCACTCACCTCCAATGTTGAATTCTCCACGTTCAATAATAACATAGCATTAGTTTATATCATGGGCACAAATCAAACTGTAATAGTATTATGTTGTCATCTGTCAGGCTCTTGTTCTGTGCTAATAAATTGAGCATAATGTACGTTTTAACTCGATTTAGGAAAAACAAAACTTCATGTTTGACAAGGGTTAGGTTGATTTTTTTAATACAAACAGATAGAGTTGTTAAATATTCATGAAAAAGAGGACCATGACACATTAACAGACCAATTACTTTGCCGTACCTAGGTAAACTTGTAGTCGTCAAGGGAACATCGAGTCGAAACTTTCAAACTAGTTTGAGGACATAATGCAGTAACTAAAGCATAGTTTATGAGAAAATAGATTTAAAGTTTTGTTTTGTTTTTTTCTGACTTACAGTTTTGAGCATTCCTCTTGTGTCATAATGATATCCACCAGAATATCCTTGTGTTGCATCAGCTCTGAGGTACAGCATGAGCCAAGGGTACTTGTTGGAGGTCTTGAGCTTATGACTAAACACCCAACTTCCAATCCCAACTTTCTTTTCCCAAACAACCTCATAGAAAGAAACCCCATCAAGTCCAATTTTTGGGTCAGAGAGCAGATCGTAAGTGCCATTGAAACCTCCTCTCATGACTTCACTAGACAGCTGTGTGTGTTCATGGTTCAAGATTGGCTGATTCATACACCCTTTCCCAAAGCAAGGAAATCTTGTGGATTTAAAAGGTGGAACCCTTTTCCCATTGGAAGGGCAAAAGCCCGACTGCGTGTCAAAGTTGCCGTTTTTGAGCATGATCATCCAAAACTGCCATGGTCTTGGGGAGTCTTTGACTTCACATAGAGAACCCAGATACAGCTCCTTCTCAACTGCATAAAGGTCTACATTGTTTAGACTCCCTGGTTTCAGCCCTGGGAATGGCTTCCCAACCCCAAGCTTGTTATCTTCTGTTGTCACTCTGTGTTTCAGAGATGAACCTACCCCCATTAAAGAGACACAAAGCTTATTATTGAAAATATCTAGAATCGCTAATATCGTTACATGATTTTCAACATTATAACATCCATCATGAGAACTTTTTCTGCTAGCACTATGCATTTCCGAATATCAGACTATATCAATGTAGAGAAGGAAAAGAATATGCAAATTCAAAACAAAGATATGAAAATCTCGCTAGACTATACAAAAGCCTCAAAAAACAATGGAGAAGCATAAAAACGTAAAACTTTACCGATATATATATTAAAAAAAAAAAAAAGCGCTTGAAACCTTCAAAACCAATGCACCAAAGAAAATGAGAACAATTCCTGAATCTGCTGTAGTCCAGGAAAAGAAACTATCGGGAACCTCAAACTATAATCAGGCAGCAAATCAGCTACTTAGTTCGTTGAATAAAAAATTAAAAAAAATTAAAAAAAAAAGGGCTCGCCATGATGATGGTGTAAGGGTAATACCTGAGGAGAGATCAAAACAATCGGCAGCTCTGGGGCTACCCATGAGAGGAGCTTCCTGGGAAACTTCATTGCAAAAGTTCCAAGCTTCAAACCCAACTTTCAGTTCATCTCTACGCATTCCGGGGTCTCCCACTGCCGATATGTAGTTGTTCTCGGCTGCAACAGAAACGCTTATCGCAACCACATTTACCAACAAAACCAGCACTTTTATTTGTTTTCCCATGCCCATGCCCGAGGCTGTGTGTTTCTTTCCCAGGAAAAAAATAAATAAAAAAGAAGCAGAAAGAAGAAGAAGAAGAAAAACACATACAGTAAAAGAGCAGGCCGTCCTATTTAATATCTATAAGAAGCCGAGAAGGCAAACAGTTGACACTTTCTGCTAGCTACACAGATGGGCCTTCACTTTTGCTAGCAGGTGCCGTTGGCCTTTCTTTCCCCTCCCCATAATGTATTTTTTTTTATTATTATTTTAATGAGCAAAACAACTTCACAATATGAAACCTAAACAAATTATTTTTTATATTAATTTAATGTTTAATATCATAAATGTAACAATGTATACTTTCGTAATAGGTGTATATGGTGACGAAGTTTTCTGATCATATGCATTGTTTGTTCTTGTTTACATTTATGGGAAGACAATGAGAGTGTGACGCACATGCTGGTATCTCTTACTATTCATATATATATATATATATATATATATAAAAGGAACATAAATGATGAAATATGTATGCTGCACTTGCAACCCCCGAATTAAGGTATGGTGGAGTGTGGACCCACAGTTCATTTTTTGTCCTGGAAACCGAGTTTTGCTGATATTGAGATATAACTGATTTACAGCTAAACGTGGTCCAAAACACAAAAAGCTCAAGCTCTAATTCTATCATCAAAATTCAAAAATAAAATCTTGCATGAAATATCTTTGCTTTTGCTTTTGCTTTTCGTGATGAACACTTTTTGTTGGGTTGTTTGACTTCTACTAAAAGCTACAGGCATTCATGAATTTTAGTTTGTTTACAGCGGAGACAAAAAGGAAAAAGGATCATGGGGATTCGTTTTCAACATCAGATAACAAAAAAAAATGTGATGAAAAGTCAAATTAATTTTGAAGAGTTTTTCAATAGGTGTACATGAAATACATTATCAACATTGTGTAGTTTTCGACTTATTTATTTATTTTTTTCTGTTAAACTCACATGTCCTTTTGCTGTTATGATATAATTGATAATGTTTAATTGTAATTATTATTATTATTATTTTTATTTTTATTTTTTTCTTCACCAGATCCTCCTAAAAGTAAAACGAAAGGAAGTTGTAAAAAACTGATAATTGTATTGAATTGTATTAAATTACAAGCCACTGTAGGGCCATATATACACTCTGTACATAAGGAAAAAAATAGGAAATTTTTACAGAAGAGAAAACTAACTCTCCTAAATAAAATCCCTTTGACTTGGTAAATTTCTTAATATACAATTGCAGAATATCTAGAATATAAATCAGTACACTTGCCAAAAAATAGCCAGTCTTGGAATCAGTGCAATACAGTTTCTAACACTCCTCCTCAAGCTGGTAAATGGATATCTTCCACTCCCAGCTTGGAAATAATCTCTTGAAACCGTATGTTGTTCAGTCCCTTTGTAAACACATCTACCAGTCGATTTCCTGTAGACAAATACGGTGTGCAAATTAGACCACTGTCTAACTCCTCTTTTATGAAATGCATGTCTATCTCAATATGCTTCATTCTGTTATGTTGCACTAGATTATGTATAATTTTAATTACTGAATTATTATCACAATAAAGTCTCATAGATTCATCCCATTCAATCTTTAGATCCTTAAGGAGAATCTTCAACCATAGTAGCCCACATATCCCTTGCGCCATTGCTCTAAACTCTGCTTCGGTACTAGACCTTGCCACTACATTCTACTTTTTGCTCCTCCATGTGACAACATTGCCTCCAAGAAAAATGCAATAACCCGAAGTAGATCTCTTGTCCACTGATGGTCCTGCATAATCTGCATCTGTGTAGGCTTTAAGCACTAACCTTGCATCCTTTTTAAACAAAATTCCCTTCCCAAGGCTCGCTTTCAAATAGTGCAAAATTCTATAGACAGCTTGTAAATGAACTTCCCTTTGGATCATGCATGAATTGGCTTACCACACTCACGGCATAGGTTATGTTAAATAAGCTTTCCAACTACCCTCTAGTACATCTCTTTCTCCACGATCAAGTCTTCTTTTGCTTCCCCAAGTTTATGATTCGGTTCAATCGGTGTAGAAGCAGGTCTACGTGCCAGCTTTCCTGTCTCCTTCAAGAGATCAGTAACATACTTCCGCTGTGAAATAAATATTTCTTGTTTTGAGTGAGCCACCTCGATTCCTATGAAATACTTAAACTTTCCTACCTGCTTTATCTCAAATTCTTTGGCTAAACACCGCTTCAAAGACTCATTCTTTTGCTCATCATTCCCTATTACAATTATGTCATCAACATACACCAACAAGGCTGCAACTCCCCCTGTATCCTAGTGCTTGATGGACAACGTGTGGTCCCCCTGACTTTGCTTGTAACCTGTGGCTATCATCACCTTCACAAACCTTCCAAACCAAGCTCTTGGTGACTGTTTAAGACCATATGCCTTCTTTAATCTGCAGACTTTGTTAGTGCCTAGAGCTCCTCCAAAACCAGGAGGAATATCAATATAAATTTCCCCCTCCAAATCACCATGAAGAAATGCATTCTTAACATCGAATTGTTGCAAATCCTGGTGGAAGTTGGCGGCTAAAGACATCAAAACTCTTATCTCTGGACTATTTCAATTTGTATCATGTAATGGAAATTGAAGTTACCAGCTGCAAAAGTGTGGCATCCATCTTTGTTTAACATGTTCTCTTTAGCTCCCCAACTCAGTTGATTAGCCTATTCAAGGTCCGACTTCCTTACTGCAATTTCAACATAAGAAGACAGAATCTAATTACCTGCAAATTTTCCATATTAAAATCTTTCCTACAATTGGATTCATGAGATAAGCATCTGTGCAAAGGAAACATCAAAATCAACTCACCCCCTTGCCTCAATAAATTTCTCTCTCCACATAATCTTTAGAAAAAGAAATGTGGAGCAATTGCATTTGGAATCACGCTATATATAAATATAAATACAAAAGTCAAAATAGCTATACATATCATACGCTTGGAAGCCGTGATTCATATAAAGATCATGTCTTTGTCTCTCCAAGTACAAAGATGCAAAGGAAGGAATCTATACACTGCCCTGCTCCCTCTTTTCCAAAATTTACTTTCTTAATTGTATATTCCTATAGTACTAAATGGTAAAAGGAAAGATTTTTACAGTTTCTGTAATTGCACATTCCTTCGCAAGGGAATGCACGCGTATGTATGCACAGTTTTTCCCAGGAAAAAAATCGAGCGAGCTTTCCTTTTTCCGAAAAGGCTTCAGAAAAAGAGCAACGGTAATCCGTTTTCTTTTGCTCAAAGAATAGAATTTCCAACTTTTTCGCCTTGCAAACGATTCTCCAACAGATCAGGCAGTGTTATCTTGCCCGAGTTGTTGGGGTCAAGCTTACTGAACTGATTGCAGATCTGCATTATATCTTTCTCGCCTATCTTTCCCATCTCTTTAAGCTTGTAAATTACGTACTCTGACTTACTGAAACAAGCGTGCACAAAAAAGAATTATGAGTTGTTTATATGATTGATAAAATTTTGGAAGATCAAATTATACCTAAGCTACAAGGTCAGTACTTAAAATAACAATAGTGCATCTACTAGATAAACAAAACATTTAGGAAAGGCAGCAAAACACTTACTACGATAGACAATAAAACATCAAGCAAAAATTGGAAAACCTTAAAATCCAATGTCGACCCGATGTAAAGGCAGTCACACATAAACTAGAGTGTTTGTTACCTATTTCTGCACATGTTTCGTCGCAGAAATCACATATTCAGAGATATTTTTGCATTGGAGTGTGGTTTCTCTTACCAAATGCCAAAATTTGGGCCAATTGAGCTAGCAATTGGCACTTAGTGGGCGTGTGAGTTGCTTTCATTGTATTGAGTTGTGGGTTCAAGTCCCAGAAGAGAGGGATTTTTTTTTTTTTTTTTGGTTAAATTCAGTGGACAAGCAAATTCGTCAAATTCATACAGCATTTTTTCTTTTTAATATAGTAATTCATACAATATTAACGGATAATGAGGTAGTGTTTTGCACTAACGTAGGTAATACAAAAAGATAAGCTTGAGTTCCTCTGGTTTGGTGTAGATGCTACAAATGTCGTGCAAAGAAACATATCTTTTTGCTACTTGTCCAAATAATCAAATCAGCCTAATTTTTGACTTGATTCATTCGTGCATATTTTTCAATGAGTAGTGTTTGGGATATCAACTTCAATCCCAATTTTTTAGTACTAACTCATATGTCATATTTTCATTAGAAAATACAATCAATTTATATGGTAATACTTTAAACACTTATCAATAAAAAAATAATAAAAATAATAACAACTTATATACCGCCATATAGGTTGATACTCAAAAGTTGCGATTAGAGTTGGTGTCCCTTGACACTTTTCTTTTTCAATACATAAAGCATCAAAGCGTTTAGGCCGCTATTAACCTTCTCGCATAATTTAGGCTCCAAATTTGTATAAAACTAATGTTGTACACCAAGCATAATTCATAGACGTCGGCAGAACAAATCTATCCAAACATTGAGCAACAATGGACGAAAAAAGACATTGAAATTCTAAATGAAATAATCTCAAATGATGAGTAAAGGTAACACGCCAAGATAATTCCTAGAGCAAAATAACACTATAGTTGGCAAATTTCACACGAAGCAAATTAGTTCAAGCGTTCATCAATAACCTATATTCGAAACATGATTCAGAAACATGAGTGGCAATGAAATTTAGGAAAGAGAAGTAGTAGTACCTAATGAAACCGTTATTATTGATGTCGGCGGCGAGCAAATCCTGGACGGTGATATCCCTATGAAGCACCCATTTAGCGACTCTCCGGTGCCTCTTGTCTACTCTGGCCTCCGCCAGGTACAAGAAGGCCCTAGCCACCGCGAGCGTCGACAGCAGAAGCCAAACAGCGGCGAAAATCCTCCCGTGGAGCGTCTTGAAGGCCCTGTCCCCATACCCAACCGTCGTAACCGACATAACCGAGAGGTAAACCGAGTCAATCCAATCCAAACCCTCGGCGAATCGCAGGAACAAGACTCCGACGCCAATGCACAGCACGACAACTCCGAGCGCCAATCCGACCTTCAATCTGATCCTCATCCTGCCCTTGGCCACATCGATGATGTAATCCCTAGCGGAAAAGCCATGGTGGTGGTGAGGGTGATGGTGCTGGTGGTGATGGTGATGGTGATGGTGGTGGTGATTCTGATTCATTTGCATTCCGGTGAGGATCATGTTCTCCTGCAAGTCGAGGACATAGTTGACGACACCGCTGAGGAGAATGTCAATGAAGCCGAAGCCGACGAGGACGAAAAAGCAGGCAAAGAGCTTGGTGGAGGGAGTTTGGGGAGCGATGTCGCCGTAGCCGATGGTGCACATGGTGACGATGCAGAAGTAGAGGGCGTCGACGACGGGGAGGGTCTCGGAGCCGGAGAAGTGGTCAGTGTTGAGGGAGTAGATGAGGACGCCGAGGGAGAGGTAGACGAGGAGAAGGAAGAAGGCTTGCTTGACGAGGGAGGAGGAGTCAGGTAGGGAAGAAGAAGTGACGGTTTTTGGGGGGGGGAGGGCAGGGACGACGGCGAGGGCCGGGGCGGTCTTGCAGCGGTGGAGACTGCGACTACGGGTGGGGGCGGAGGATTGGGGGTCTTGGACAAGTGGGAATGAGAAATCATGGCGTTCGATGAATGGACGGACTTGTTGCTGTTGGGTTTGGGAAGCTGTTTGGGAGGCGAGAAAAGGCTCATCTTCCATGGGACTTTGGGACTTGGGAGGTAGTCCGATAGATTGAAAACTTGTTTGGGAGCGGAAAAAAAGGAGAAAATTCCTTTTTTTTTTTTTTTTTTTTTTTTTTTGGGGTAAAAGAGGGAATAGCATGGCATAGGAATATAGGATTAGTTGCCGGTAAAAAAGAGCATCTGCAATTTGATGGCGGGGAGTCTCCACAACAGTCCATCATTGGTCGAGTGGGACCCCCCCATACACTCCCAGCTTCTCACTCAAGAAAGAAGAGGGGCCACACAGACACAGCCATCCAACCATTGGCTCTTCAAACGGTTTCTTTTTTCTTTTTCTTTTTTTTTTTTCTCCCCCCCCCCCCCCCTCTCGTTGTTATGTTGTAATATATAATTATTTTTTTGGTTTAATATGGGAGCATTTTTAGAATAATTTAACACATTTTTTTCCTGATAAAAGAGAGGATTACAAAAATAGAGGTATACATGCTCACATAATCGGGGGTGGGTGCCTCTCCATGTGTATATGATAGATTATCTATATATCTTGACGAATGTAACAGTGATAACTCAAATCTAAATATTTAACAATAAGAACAAGTATCCTACCAACCCACTAAAAGACATTGACATATTAATATATAACTTAAATTCCTTATGAAATCATTATTATATGATACATACAATCGCCACCAATAAAAAATATATATACATAGTTTTTATAATATTTATACAGGATGAATTATTAAGTTGGTCATTAAATTTATAAGTTTGTGTAACTTCAATTCATTTTTTTAGCTGAAATTACTCTAAACTATTAAAAATGTTGGTATACTAGTTATTTTCATTAATTTTAGACATAATACATTAGTTAGTATCACTTTTTGATCAAATTACTAATAGATTCCGTCTAAAACTTAATGAAAATTGCTATTATAGTAATAGTTCAATAGTTTAGAGTTATTCAAGCGTAAAAAAATTGAATTAAAGTTACAAAATCTTAAAAGCTTAGCAACCGAACGAGCAATTTATGCAATTTATATATCTTCCATTGGAGGGAGAAATAGAACTAATGAACTAAAAACACGTGCTTTGAAAGATTTTATCTGTTTTGGAAAGAATCACTTTTTAATGCTTCGTTTGGCATTTCAACTCAATTCTAACTGAACTATACTTTTTCATCTCAGTTTTTATCTTTTTCTGAAAAGTTAACAAAAATTATAACTAGTTTTTTAAAAAATCAGTCAATTTTAACTTAAAAATTTTATCTTCAACCGACGAACCAAACGTAAGTTAAAGTTAAAGAACTTTGAAATATTGGAACACGTGTTTGTATAAAAACTTGATCAACTTTTACTGTATAACATCAGCCCTTGCGAATGGTCCTAGGATTGGTGTTATCTTGATTCTAGCCTGGTTCTATTATCGAAATAATGAAGATAATGACAGGATCAAAGCAAAACTTTGGTTTAGCACGAACAATAATTCTCCATTTCTTTTAATGTCTAAAAAGTTCCGGTGCCAATCAATAATTGATGTACACAAGTTTTTCTTGGCTTTGAGGGAAAGAAAAAAAAAAAAAAAAAAGCACTTAATGTTGGCGTGGATCGTAAGGAAGTTTCTCTATGAAGTTTGTCCAACCCCAAATGAGTACTGGAGAAGAACAAGAGACAACATGACTAACTAATGACTCTAAACATTAACGATCTAATTCTAAAGTATCAATGGTTAAGAAAACAGTTCAATTTTTTCATACAATTACAACCCACGGGCAACACCTTAGCAATGCATGTCAGAGCTTTTTAAGTAAGAGTGTTCGTCGAAACCGTGAATTCACTCAATCTAAACTAATTCGTCGGAAAATTATGAATTAAACATGTGTTTGGAGTGAATGTTCCATTCAATTCAAACCAAAAAAATTCAATTTATTTTTGTCTTTTTCTGAAAAGACAATCTCAGTTTCACTATTTACGGTTTTTATAACTCAAATTTTAAAAGTCCATAACTTTGCATATATAAGTTTAAATGAGATGAATTTTTTTAAAAAAAACTAATTGATCAAAATAATCCCCAAACTCTTTATAATGTGATGATTTGATCCATATTTTTTAATTTTGACCGAAATGACTTTAAACTCTCAAAACGTTCGTAATCTTGATCATTTCCATCAAACTCCATTAATTTTTTAACTGAATTAGTCACATGCAGTTCACATGACCAAACAAAGAGGTTCATTTTAGTAAAATCATATAACTTATTTTTTTAACATATTCTTTTTTTAAAAAAAAAAACAAAAAGAGAAAATTTGAAAAAAAACAAAAAACAAAAAAAACAAACAAACAAACTTGGATCTGTTCTACCCAAAAAGCTTCCCACTTCCCAGATTTGGATCTAGTCCCATGGCGACCATGACATCGATTCCAAAGCCGGCAACAGCGGTCTAGATGGAGTCGGCGGTGTCGAAAGCTTCACCTTGAGAATGCCGTTCTTCTTCAACATCTCTACCACCCTCTTCGGTCGAAGCTTGTGCATCGCTTGTGTTCCCCAATTCACTCTCAATCCTTCCACTGCCGACTTTATTTCCACCCACATCAATATCAATTATTGTTATTAATACTCATCTTCTTCTTGTTGCTTTTGTTTTTGACCCAACGAAACTAAAACCCATCTTCTACTCTTTTTCTTTTAAAAAACAAAACAAGAAAAATATACAAAAAGAAAGAGAGAAAGAAACTTTCAGCAGGCAGGAGGGAATTGGAATGGAACCATCTCTGAAGGTAGATCGGCGAAAATCCAGCTTTTATTTTTTATTTTTTATTTTTAACAGACAAACCAAAAGGAAAAGAATTGGGTTTTTTAATTGTGTTTAAATAGAAAGGAAGAAAAGTGTTTAATTTTTCAAGCAAAAAAATAATAATAATAAAGGAAGAAAAAAGAAGAAAAAACCATAAATTGAGAATGGAAGTTGCTTATTGTTTTTGATAGTAGGAAGCTGTTTATTGTCATGGAAGAATACAGCAGAAGAATTAATGGCACCCACCAACCAAGGCCAAAAGAAAGTCAGACCTAGGGGATTTCCCTTTCTTTGTGGAGTGTGTTTTGGTCATTATATTAGAAAAATATAATGTGAGCAAGATTTCGTTAAAAATTTAATAGACTTTAACAAAGAGAATCAAGATTGTCAATATTTTAAGAGTTTAAGGTATTCTTAATTAAAATTGAAAAAACATAAACCAAACCACCATATTATAAAGAGTTTGGGGACTATTTTAGTCAATTACTCTTTTTTAAATTGTATAGAATTTCGAGACGAAAAAAACAACCTCTATAGTGATTTTTTTTTTCCAAACAATTTTTAAGTTTTTACACTTTTTAGTTTCGACAGTTCAAATGTTTTATTACCAAATGCGCATTCAGTTCAACTCAATTCCAACTTAAAAAATTCAGTTTCAACCCATGCACCAATTACATGCTAAGTATTTCTCCATCCGTAAAATCTGCAAATTCAAACTTTATATATACACAAATTTATATATGTGTCTACCATTTTTTCTTGACATATTTTTTAATAAATAAGTTTATATAGGTTCAAATTTGAATATGTTTTTATCTGATTAGTCAAGAAATTACAACAAATATATATATTTTTTAATGTTTAAAGTTTTTATCATGAATATGCTTTATAAATAGACTATTTATAATATATATATATATATTATTTACCATCGCTCAAAAAGTTTTATGTTATTTATTTTTATTGTTAGAGGTTTTTGACTAATTTCTCACGTTCTTCCTTCCTAGTCCTATCATACAACACATAACTTGCTTTTTTTTTTTTTTGAGTTTAATTGATTTTTTTTTATTGACTGGATTGTTATGCATTGGAAGAGAAAGAGAAAACATTAATTTTTAATTTAATATCCAAATATGAAAATTACCCAAATATCCTTTATTTTTTGTCATCCATTACTCAACGTGACCAAAATTTCTCATTTTTAATCAATACGACACAAATTTTAGTTTATTTTGTGTTATATTGATCTAGTGTAAAAAAATTTATGTCATGTTAATGTAATAGTCTTTAAATTTTTGTCATTCAGGTACTTTCCTCATATTCAAGTGAATAAGCGGGCCTTATTGGCTTAGCATGCGTTTGGTGCTAAAGTTTGGACTATAGTATTTGGGTTTGAATTGAATTGTGCATTTGGTGAGGCATTTGAATTGCTGGAGTTTAAAAGTGAAAAAACTTGAAATGTGTTCGGAGAAAAAAAATTAACATGGAGCTTGTTTTGTCGGTCTCGAAATTCTATGTTATTTTTTAAAAAAAAAATCATCTCATTTGGATTTATATATGTAAAATTATGAACTTTTAAAATTTGAGTTACAACATTATGTAAATAGTAAAATTGAGATTGACTTTTCAGAAAAAAAAAAAAAATTAATTATAAATTGTGATCTAAATTGAGTACCAAACACCCCCTTAGCAATATGGGTTGGGGGTTTTGGGGTTTTGTAACATGATCAAGCGGATGATGCGCAAGTTGCCATCGTTACCTTAGGCAAATTTGCCTCTTCACCTCTTTGTCCTTATTGGACAAATTCTACGAACATCGTTGTTTTAGTGAAAAAATTATCTAAATAATCTTTTTTTTTATCTATTGATTAATATGACACGAATTTTCTATTCTTAACTAACATGATATAAATTTTGATTTTTTAGTTTAATTTTATGTTATATTAATTTAATGTTAATTTTTTATGTAACGTTGATGTAATAGTCTCTAAATTTCTATTAGTAACGTGATTTTCCCTTGTTTAGTTTTTAGAGAGGAAACTTGAGTTGCTTAAGATATGGGCCGGAAAGCCCAAACAACGATTTGATATCAGAAAACGGGAGTTGAGTAGATAGCCAGCCAAGAGTATGCATGAAGGCTAAAATATATACTGGTCCCCTTTTTATATGACGTCCGAGTTTATGTAATTTTCACCGCAAGTCATCAAAAACCGGTTTGCCTTTTCTCCTTGTAGTTGCTAAAGTGTTGCAATTGTGATCTTCTTTCATACCCTGCTTCGCAAAGTTATCCCCTTGTATAAATAAATATAAATCTTTGAGCACCAAACCATGTTTAGACTTTAAAGCAAAGCGTGCATGTGTGTGTCTGTGTGTGTGTGTAAGAAGATTCCATTATCCGCAACAATATATATAATACATATTGTTCTCTCTATATATATATATATATATACCCACTGCTAGTCTTCTCTTTTGCACCAAAAAAAAAAACGATCAACAAGAGTTGTCACTAGACACGTACACAATATGGATTTCTCCGTGGTAAGATCGAGCCACAGTTTGGTAAAGCCATGCGAGAAGACGCCAACAACGACGCTGGAACTCTCAGGCATGGACAAAGTGCCCGTCCTGCGATGCAATGCTCGCACGCTTCACGTCTACAAGCACAAACAAGGCATGTCCCAAGGAGGAGCAGCAGCGTCCGCAGCCATCAAACAAGCACTATCAAGGGCATTGGTTCCCTACTACCCTCTCGCTGGCCGGCTTAGAGAGTCGAGCCAAGGCGAGCTCCATGTTGACTGTTGTGGAGAAGGTGTTTGGTTTGTGGAAGCATCTGCCAACTCTACTCTCAACGCACTCGATTATCTTGACGATGCTTATGTTTCCCCCATCTCGTATCACGATCTCCTCCCTGACCAATTGAAAGAAGCCAATATTAATTATGACGAACCGCTCATACAGATGCAGGTATAATTTGTCAGATGATATATATATATATATATATATTAAGCAATTGTGGCAACAATACAATAACAGTTGTTTTTGCTAATTAGAACAACAAAACAAACATGTATTTTTTGTTTGAATATTAATAGCCGTACGCAGTGCAGGTGACCCAATTTGCATGCGGGGGATTCGTGATAGGTCTGATATTTAGTCACACCATATGCGATGGGCTTGGCTCTGCCCAGTTCCTCAACGCCGTGGCGGAGTTTGCCAGAGGCCTCGACCACCTCACCATCTCACCAGTCTGGTGCAGAGACTTCTTCATATCATCATCAAAACCAAAGATTCCGACCACCCAATCACAATTACCTAATATACCAACAAAGTACCGCCTTGAGCAAGCCAACGTCGACATTTCGATGGAGCAGATCGAGAAGCTCAAGCATGAATTTCAGCTCTCCACAGGACGGAGATGCTCCACCTTCGAAATCGTGGCGGCCGGATTCTGGAGCTGTCGAACGCGCGCGGCATTATTAACAAGTAGCAGTAGTAGTAACAGCCAAATGGTTAGATTTGTGTTCTTTGCAAACTGTAGGCAGCTGGTGAAGCCTCCGCTGCCGGAAGGATTCTACGGGAACTGTTTCTTTCCAGTGACGATAACGGCATCGAGGGAGACGGTGGGCAGGGCGTCGGTTGTGGAGGTGGTGAAGATGATACAGAAAGCAAAGGCAGAGCTTCCAAAGGAATTTGAAAAGTACATCATTATGAACATGAATAATATTAATGGTGATCAGAGTACAGCTGCAGGGGAGGATGAGGATCCGGATCCCTTCTTCCCACCGATGTCGTACGAGACGCTGTTCGTGTCGGAGTGGGGAAGGCTTGGGTTCAAAGAGGTGGACTTTGGGTGGGGCCCACCGGTGAACATAGTGCCGATTCAAGGCTCTCCCATTATACCCGCAGCCATTGTTGGGTGGCAGCCTGCCCCTAAGACGGGCATCCGCTTGATGACTTGGTGTCTGGTGGACCCCCATCTCCAACCCTTCCTCCATCATTTCTCACAACTCTTTCATTTTCTTTGATTTTCTATATTCTGCAAATTCTTCTAAACCTTGCTTGGCCGTACTCCGAATAAAAAAACAGTAATAATAATAATAATAATAAAAAGTAGATGAAAGTTTAACTACTTAAAATATGATATGAGACCATATATATATATATATATATACCTTCAATGTATTTTTATTTTTCAATGTTATATTTGTCACAAAATAGTATGGAAAGTGTAATAATAATTTTAATGCTATTTCTACTAATTGAAAAGAGAGAGAGAGAGAGAGAGAGAGAGAGAGAGATAGAGGTAGAGACAAACTCTACCGAAAATCAATTATCAAAAAAAAAAAAAAAAAAAAAGATGTTCCGATAGTTGATTACGTTATCCTGAGAGAATAATAAAGAACAGTAGCTCTCAATCCAAAGGAGTGAGAGTGGGATGTGTCCGAAACTCTGATTCGTAATGTAGTTATTGCGACCTTTCCCTATTTGTTTTGGTAGATGAGTTTTTTGCTCGTCCGTGAACTAACAATTTTTTTTAAAAAAATTTTTTAAAAGTTTATTCCTTCTACTAATCTACCATGCAAAAAAAAAAAACCCTTAAAGACGAAAAGTCGTGTGTGTGAAATACAGCTGTGAGCTACTATTATCTGCTATAGAGAGAGAGAGAGAGAGAGAGTGCATGATCACGATCTTCACGGGGAATACATACATATATACATATATACATATATATATATATGTATAAAATATAAGAGCAATCTCAAATATTTGCAAAATCCCTCTCCTCCACCCACTAGGCCACTACTGAATAACGTTTGCACCTTTTGGATTTACAAAAAAGTAATGCCTAATGCCCCTCCTTTTGACTTAATTTTTAAGCACTGCACGGATTCTTAGCACCTTCACATTCAAACAATCAAACACGTGTAATGTTGTCAATGTTTTTCCAAAGCATTTGAGACCAATATACTCAAATCACGATAATTTTTTCACTTAAGTCCTTTTTTTGGCCTCTGAAACTTGAAATTACATAGTTTACATTTTTTTTTTAAAAAAAAATTCAGTTATGTCCTAAGATTTGACTTATAAGTATATATTATTTCACACTTAAAATCTCAAATAAATAAAAAATCAATTATATTATTATTTAAATTCATATCTTAGATTTCTTAAAATTGGTTAAATTAGATTACAAAATTTATGTAAGAAAAAAAGAAAAATATAAAGTCGAATAGTTTTGTTTTTTTTGTTTTTTTTTGTTTAAAATTTAGTTTAGTTAAAGTCTCTTTGAAAAAAATAAAAATAAAAATCTAGCTCCATCGCTAACGAGCCAGACTACTCTTTCCCAAATTGGAATTGTTCATGCAAACGATGATTCTTGTCAATTCGTGTAATGATGCCCGTCCAAGACGCCTATCTATCACTCTGTATTTCGAATGGACCTGGCCCATCCGTACATTAACCCCCACCAGTGTCTTTTACTTTTATTCTTATTTTTTTTAATTTTAATTGTGATATTATCCAGAAATCATATCATCAAATTAAACAGGAAGTGTCATCATTTAACATATATATATATATATATATATTTTTACTAAAGACAATTTAACACAAATATTGTTTCTTACCCTACAAATCTAATTTCCTTTTTTTTTTAATCAATTCAAAGGAAATAAAATGCACTATCCGCCTATAATTAAAAAAAAAAGTAATAAAAAGGCACTTGATTTAAATAGGAGGGATGGATAAGATATGTGCAATTAATGTAATTTTCTAAAGGTAAATAATAATAATAATAATAATAATAAGAGGCAAAGGAGCATGGAGCCCGTCATTAATCATTCCTAGGCCCTATGTGTTTTTTGTGTTTTCGACAAGTCAAATTCACATCTTAGACTCCATTTGGATCACATGTTGAAAAGAAAAATTTTATTATTTTAAACGAAAAATCATTTCATTTTGAGAATTAGATAGTATTTAGATATTTAAAAACTTTTCCTTTTTAAAAATAAAAAGTTATTTGGAATGAGAAAAAATGATGTAAAAAATAATATATTGTAAAAAGATTTCAAAAATATATATTTCTTTTTTCAAAATGAAACTATTTAAAATATATTTAAAAATAAGATTTTTTTTTTGAAAATGAAAAAATAAAATAAAATAAATTAGAAAAAACATTTTTTTATAAAAATTTTCCTCAATTTGAAAAATGAACACCAACAGAGGCCAGAGGGTTAATCTTTCTACCCAAAAAGGCCAAAAAAAAAAAAAAAGTCTAGATGTGAATCACAGGTAGTGATGTTTGTCGACGTCATGGAAGCTTAACCATCACCGTTAGATTAAGAATTCCTCTTTTGCATCTAAGGCTGATTGAAGGTCATTGTTTTTTTTTTTTTAGCTTCAATAATCCTACAAGTTTGGTAGACACCGGAAATCAGGCTTATACACATTCATTCATTAACATATATATATATATATATATATATATAAGTTTTTGTTTTTCTTCTTCTTATTATTATTATTTCTCATTTGTGTTGCTGTAAGATTTTACTTCTCTAGGCAAATCTCAACCCTACTTGTCAACATCTCAAGTGGTGGACTTTTTAGGTGATTGGCCGAACACGAGAGTCATTTGTTGCAGAGGCACCGGTAACGCCTCCAATGTCCACCAACTAAGCTTTAAGTCAAATTTATTTATTTATTTTAATTTATTTTTTAGTCAGGGAATATTAAGAAATATGATAAGATGACAAGTTTGAATATCTGAATATGTAATCATCTAATATATAATAATTTCGACATTTTGTTTTTGAGGCTTTATCTTCGTCTCCACACTTGGCCTTCACGTTTAAGTAAACAACTACTTATCTGAGTTGTCCTCCTACTTCTATATCTATTTGTTTTATTGTTGTTATTATTTCTCTTATACACGAATAAACATTCTTCTATTCTATTTCTTTTTTCTTTTTTTTTTTCCTATTAAATTCTGAATTGGGTTCCCCTGGTTGTCCACCTTTTTGTTTTACATCCGGAAGAATTATTATTATTATTATTAGGTTATTATTTAAGGGGAATAATAACTTACATCATCTCAAATATAAGGAAGAAACTAGCTTAATTAGCTAAGTTTGATGGCTTATTGAACCCGTTTCCTAACCTTTGCTCATTTTTTGTTTTATTTATCTCCGATTTGTTATTAAAATGAGGGGCAAAAAAAAAAAAAAAACACTAATTCTCATGGTCTTGTCATGGATGGTTGTTGGAACCTGAAAGATTCAAAAGAATCCTTTTGTTATTTGTTATTTGTTATTTGTTATTTGTTATTTGTTTTTGCTTTCTCCAAGGAAATGAAATATATCACATTAAAATGTTAAGGAAATGAATTTTTATTAAGTAATATATGCACGTAATGACACTATTAATAATCATAATTAATACTAATAGCACACACCAAGATTTCCCGCAACCCAAAATAAGGAAAGAATGCCATAAAAAAAATTTAATAAATAAATAAATAAAGAGAAATTCTCTTATTCCTAGAAGATATGCTAAAATTTAATAAGTTCCTTTTTTAAAAATATAAGTTGCGCAGCAGGTATGGGAAGAAACAACCAGCATTTAATCTTGAAGTTTGACCAAGAACAGCTATATATACTTTTATTGCTTATTATTAAAAGGAAATTATACGCAAAATCAGTGGTATTCAAAACTTGAGACACATGCATCATTCATGAATTATAAAATAACTTGACATATCTGCATGAATGAATACCCCTTTGAATAAATAGAAATACTCTTTATTACAATATGTATTACCTTTTTCCATTTTTTTTTTTTAAAAAGAATAGTATTACCTTAAAATAAAAGGATTTTTCTAATACAGAAAAAATCTAAAAGGCCTTTTTTTTTTCTTTTTTTTTTAAGGAAAACTAAAAGGCTTACTAATATATTTGCAGTTAGGCACTTTTAAGTGAATTTTTTTAATAGTGAAGTTTTTAAATTTAGAACAGAAATAGAAATAAAGACGGAATATTGAACTTTTCCGAAATTTTCACAGTCTGACACTTTAGTCAGTCCTTGATTTTTAATTTTATTTTTTGGGTGATGTGCTTCTAGAAATAGGCATATTTAATTCTATTCGGAGCAAAAAAGTCAAAAGTTAATTTATAGTATTATTAAAAATCCAGAAAAGAAAAATTGCCAAGAAAAGAAGAGGCAGCAATGAAAGTAAACAATAAACGGTTCAGGGAGCATTAGGCCGTAAAAGATTAAACCAAAAACCAAAAAATAAAAAATAAAAAAGAAAGATGCTTGCGCTTTAAGCAATTACGAATGACATCTCCAAATTATTTGTTTATATATATATATATATATATAAAAAATGATAACTCAGTTGTGATACATAAAAACAGGCGAGAACAGAACAGAGCATCCTCTACACCTACAAATGCAAAAAACAAAAAGAAAAGAAAAAAGTTGAATAATGAGAGGGGAAAAAAAAAAAAGAGCATCCCCCAACACCAACCTTTTTGATCTATCTTTTCTCCAAGCATAATTATCAAGAACCACCCCACCATCATATTCAATCACTTCTATTTTCTCTTCTTCTTCTTCTTTATTTTTTTTTGGGCATCTGGGGTTTGTCTTTGTTATTACTCCATATAAATGTAGGAATGCTTCTTTTTCATCTTTCTTTATGCTTTTTTCTGCTTTGATTTTGTTTGATGATTTTGATTGCCAGAGTTTCCTTACCTTTTGTCCTCTCTGTCCGGCCTGGATCTCCATGTATAAAAATTTCCTTAACATACTTAAAAAATAATCTATGCAATTTGTTTTTTGTCCTGGAATTATTAGTCTTCCAGTGTTTGTATATATGTCTTCTCCGAAAGACTCAAACTGGTATTACTTGCTTCTTCTTCTTCTTCTTCTTCTTTTTTGGTCATAATTTTTTGTCGTCTTTCTGTAAGAGTGTTCTGAATGTCATATTAATCCATAAAGACGATTTCTTTAGTTCTTGAGCTTGATGACCCATTCTACACAGTCAACTCCTACCATTATTATTTTTCTTTTTCTTTTTCTTTTTTTCTGCATAATAAATAGTTCAGGCCTGCTTCTTTATTCGTTTATTGTCTTCTACTCACCTTGTCATTTTATTGATGTCGGATCCTGGGATAGTCCATTTCTTCAAAATTCTGACGGACCAACTCCGCTTTTGTATATATATATATGTAAATTAAAGCTAAAGATTACTGTCCATGAATGGCAACTTATATATGCTTCTGCAGGTGGAGATAGAGAGGAGGAGTTTGCGAGATTTGGATTGAATTAGTGAGAAGGTTGAGCGATGGCAGTAGAGAATGGAACTGGTGGCGGTGGCGGTGGCGGTGGCGGGGGTGACAGAGATGCGCAGGAGCCGAGCACGTCTAAAGTACACGTAACAGAAGCGGAGAATAACAATACTGAAAGAAAAGGAGAAGAACAACAGGCCTCGGAGAAGAAGAAAGCAGCTGATCCGAAAGTACCATTTCACAAGCTCTTCTCCTTTGCGGATAGCACCGATGTTCTCTTGATGATCGTCGGCACCATTGGCGCCATCGGCAATGGATTGGCCATGCCCCTCATGACCATCCTCTTTGGTGAAATGATTAATTCCTTTGGAAGCAACCAAAACAACATCAAAGACATTGTTCATGTTGTTTCTAAGGTTATAATTCTTACGGATCCTCCAAATTTCAATCCTTTCAAAGTTCCTTTTTTTTTTTTTTTTTCTTTTTTCTTTTTTTAAAATAAATAAACAATCCTTTCAAAGTTGGAACCTTGGAAGGGTAAAATACATGCCAAACATCATAAGAGAAACGTCCTTTTCATGCCTCTCCATTTTAATGGCCAATGCTATTTACCTCATCTTCTTTCCTATTTTCCTTTCGTCTTACCACTACGAAATTGAAAATTCCGGTCGATTTTAAATGTTAATAAAGAAGATGTTGTCCCTCTAATGATGCGTTAAATTATTGATCTGGATATATAGGTGTCTCTGAAATTCGTGTATTTGGCAGTGGGATCTCTTGTGGCAGCATTTCTCCGTAAGTAGTTGTCATAGACTTTGTGATTTTATGCGTCTCATGAGTGCACATACTATGGAGCTGAGGAATCCCCATCATAATTCATATGTTTGTTTTTGTCAAAAAAAAAAATAATAATAATAATAATAATAAATAATGTCAGAGGTGGCGTGCTGGATGGTCACCGGGGAGAGACAAGCTGCAAGAATCAGGAGCTTATATTTGAAAACGATATTAAGACAAGACGTTGCTTTCTTTGACAAGGAAACCAACACTGGAGAGGTTGTTGGCAGGATGTCCGGCGACACTGTTCTCATCCAAGACGCCATGGGGGAGAAGGTATAATAAAACAATATTCATACCTCACCAATTACTCAAATTTTTCCCACCAAAAAAAAAAAAAAAATTATATTCATATGATCTTACTATCGCGCATATATATATATATATATATATATATATTTTTTTTTTTTCAGGTTGGGAAATTTATACAGTTGGTATCCACGTTTATTGGAGGGTTTGTGATAGCGTTTATCAAAGGGTGGCTTCTCACCCTAGTTATGATGTCCTCTATCCCTCTCATGGTTATCGCCGGTGCGTCCATGGCCGTTATCATAACCAAGATGGCGTCCCGAGGGCAAACTGCCTATGCAAAAGCAGCAAATGTTGTTGAACAGACCATTGGCTCCATCAGAACAGTAGGACACCTTCCCAAAAAGCAAATACATATTTTTTGTGTGTGTGTGTGTGTGTGTTTTTTTTTTTTAAATCGACTCAAAGGCATCTATATAACAACCATGAGTACTTTGCTGTATCTAGGTTGCATCATTCACTGGGGAGAAACAAGCAATAACAAATTACAACAAATTTCTTGTTAGCGCTTACAAATCTGGTGTTTACGAAGGAACAGCTGCTGGATTTGGTCTTGGAATGGTTATGCTGGTCATCTTTTGCAGTTATGCACTCGCTATATGGTTTGGTTCAAAGATGATTAGGGAAAAAGGATACAATGGGGGTGATGTTTTGAACGTCATTATCGCTGTATTGACTGGTTCTATGTAGGCTCTTACATTATTCTTTCCCATTATTATTTTCTTCCCTCTCTTTTCTGGTTATGCTAAAGAATTATTATTGACTTGCTTCTTTATGGAAACAATGTACGGATGAGTCAGGTCGTTGGGCCAGGCATCTCCTTGCTTGAGTGCATTTGCTGCTGGTCAAGCTGCGGCGTTTAAGATGTTTGAGACTATCGATAGGAAGCCAGAGATTGATGCTTATGACACTAGAGGAAAGATATTGGAAGATATTCGTGGAGATATTGAGTTGAGAAATGTTTACTTTACCTATCCAACAAGACTAGATGAGAACATATTCAACGGATTCTCGCTTTCCATCCCCAGTGGAACCACTGCAGCTTTGGTCGGAGAAAGTGGAAGTGGCAAGTCGACAGTCATTAGTCTCATCGAGCGATTCTATGATCCACAAGCCGGTGAAGTTCTGATAGACGGCATCAACTTGAAGGAGTTCCAGCTTAAATGGATTCGAGGTAAAATCGGTCTTGTCAGCCAGGAACCTGTGTTGTTTGCTTCCTCTATAAGGGAGAACATCGCCTACGGAAAAGAAGGTGCAACTGTTGAAGAGATAAGGGCAGCTGCTGAACTTGCAAATGCTGCTAAGTTCATTGATAAATTGCCTCAGGTTCTCAAGTTGTTGTCAAAAGTTTATAACACACTCGAGTTTCTTCTCACTTTTTTCCCCCTTAAAGATTGTAAATTTACATGAGACATTTCAAACTCTGCTTAGGGGCTTGATACCATGGTAGGCGAACACGGGACTCAGCTCTCGGGAGGTCAGAAACAGAGAGTTGCAATAGCCAGAGCGATTCTTAAAGACCCGCGAATTTTGCTTCTTGATGAAGCAACAAGTGCATTGGACGCGGAATCAGAAAGGATAGTGCAAGAAGCATTAGACAGAATAATGGTCAACAGAACTACTGTCATTGTTGCTCATCGTCTGAGCACTGTGAGGAACGCAGATATGATTGCCGTCATTCATAGAGGAAAGATGGTTGAAAATGGTAAACTTTTCCTAGTTTTGTACACCGTTAGATATTTTGTAGTGCTAATTCCACATTCTGACATTTCCAAATCGTTTTATAGCCAAATGTTCGTCATTTGTTAACATGTTGTGAACTGATCAGGCTCACATTCAGAACTGGTTAAGGACCCCGATGGCGCTTATGCGCAGCTTATTCGCTTACAAGAAGTGAATAAGGAGTCGGAACAAGTTGCAAGTGATCAAAACAAAACCGAGATTACTATGGAATCTTTTAGACAATCAAGCCAAAGAGGGTCGTTATTGCGATCTCTAAGTCGAGGATCATCCGCAGGAAATAGTAGCCGCCACTCATTTTCGGTCTCGTTTGGTCTACCTACCGGCATCCATGACACTACATTGACGGATCCAGAAGCATCCGCTGCACAAGCACCAGAAGAACCTCCAAAGGTCCCGATCAGCCGCCTCGCAGCTCTTAACAAGCCTGAGATACCAGTGCTCCTTATCGGAGCTGTGGCTGCAACCATTAATGGTGTTATACTTCCGATTTTTGGCGTGCTTATTTCCAGTGTCATTAAGGTATTTTATGAGCCGCCTCATAAGCAGAAAAAGGATTCAGAGTTTTGGGCTATCATGTTTATGCTTCTTGGAATTGTATCACTGCTGGTAATCCCAGGACGAGGTTATTTCTTTGCCGTTGCTGGGAGCAAGTTAATTCAACGCATAAGATTGATGTGTTTTGAGAAAGTGGTTAATATGGAAGTGGAGTGGTTTGATGTGCCAGAACACTCCAGCGGTGTCATTGGCGCCAGGCTATCCTCGGATGCGGCGACTGTGCGTGCTCTAGTCGGAGATGCACTTGGCCTGCTGGTTCAGAACATTGCATCAGCAATTGCGGGTCTGCTCATTGCCTTTCTCGCAAGTTGGCAGTTGGCCTTTATCATCCTCGTCTTGATTCCTCTTATTGGAGTCAATGGATATATTCAAGTGAAGTTCATGAAAGGGTTCAGCGCAGATGCAAAGGTGTGCTCTGAAACTAATGTGTTGGATCTTGCATTCATTAGAAAAATTCTATTTAGTATTTACCACTGATAATGCAATCGTCACTTGTATGATAGTATGAATGTTCATGATAGAGTGAAATCCAGTTCGTTGAGTAAAATTTAAAAACGTTGTCATGGTTGCAGATGATGTATGGGGAAGCAAGCCAAGTAGCAAACGATGCAGTGGGGAGCATAAGAACGGTGGCTTCTTTCTGTGCGGAAGAGAAAGTGATGGAGCTATACCGAAAGAAATGCGAAGGCCCCATGAAGACAGGGATAAGGCAAGGCTTGATCAGTGGTATAGGATTTGGGGTATCCTTCTTCTTACTCTTTTCTGTCTATGCAACAAGTTTCTATGCGGGAGCTCAACTTGTTGAGGCTGGCAAAACTACATTTTCAGACGTTTTCAGGGTAACCACTTATTCGGTTTTTTCCTTTATCCGCTTTTTTATAGTCAATGTCAAGAAGATTTTTGAGTTTTTACTTATGATGAGTTGATGATTGATGAGATATCGTTATTGTATGTCGGTATTGTAGGTTTTCTTTGCTTTGACGATGGCAGCCGTTGGAGTTTCTCAGTCAAGCTCATTTGCTCCTGATTCAAGCAAAGCCAAGACTGCTGCGGCTTCCATTTTCTCTATAATTGATCGGAAGTCAAAGATTGATCCGAGTGATGAGTCTGGAGAGACAATAGATGATGTGAAGGGAGAGATTCAGCTGCGACATGTGAGCTTTAAGTATCCATTAAGGCCAGATGTTCAGATTTTCAGAGACCTCAGTCTAACCATTCATTCTGGCAAGGTATTGCGCATAAATGTGATAATACAAGTAACTATAGGTCCTAAAATTCTTCCGTCAAATCTTGTGTTCCCGTCTTTTCATCCACTTTTTTCTCCTACCAAACAAGTTTTTTTTCTTTTTCTAATAATGATTGTGGTGTTTGTATCTGTTCAGACGGTTGCCCTTGTTGGAGAAAGCGGGAGTGGGAAATCAACGGTGATAGCTTTGCTGCAGAGATTTTACGACCCAGATGCGGGGCATATAACCTTGGACGGAATTGAGCTTCAGAGATTGAAACTTAAGTGGCTGAGGCAGCAAATGGGGCTAGTGAGCCAAGAACCAGTTCTGTTCAATGACACTATACGGGCCAACATTGCATACGGCAAGGAAGGCAATGCCACGGAGGCTGAGATTTTGGAGGTCGCCGAGTTAGCCAACGCCCACAAGTTCATTAGTAGTTTGCAACAGGTAACTGGTTTTGGACTTGACATAAATTAGTGCTTGTACAGTAAGTCTAGAATTTGTTATATAGGTGTGAAATGTGGTATTTTAACTTGTGCTGACTGTTGATAGAGAGTGTTAATTCCCTTTAAAACTTTTTAACTGTGTTGGCTAACTTTATTAATGTACTTTTGAACGTGGACAAGGGGTATGACACGGTGGTGGGAGAAAGAGGAGTGCAATTGTCGGGAGGGCAGAAGCAGAGGGTGGCGATTGCAAGAGCGATCGTGAAAAGCCCTAAGATACTGTTGTTGGACGAGGCAACTAGTGCACTTGACGCCGAGTCGGAACGAGTGGTTCAAGACGCATTGGACAGAGTGATGGTGAACCGGACCACCTTGGTGGTGGCTCATCGGCTGTCCACCATCAAGAATGCGGATGTCATTGCGGTGGTGAAGAACGGTGTCATCGTGGAGAAAGGAAGGCACGAGACCTTGATCAACATCAAGGATGGCTTTTATGCCTCTCTTGTTGCACTTCACATGAGCGCTTCTACTGCTTAAGTCAAAAAAAATAATAATAATAACTTTTTTTCTTCTTCTTTTTTTCATAATGATTAGTGTTCAGTCCATATATATATATATATATATTTTATTATCAAATCTAAGTCAGTCAGACGTTGCCAATTTTGAATTATTCCCCAGCAAAACAAAGAATATTTATATTGATATAAATAGGAAAATACACTATAGTAGTTGTTGTGATTTATGTGTAAATCCATCTTAAAATCAACAACGGAATGAACGGCGTTATTGACATCCCTCACATGCAATCACACATTTTTTTTTTTTTTTGGGTTCCGAATCTTTATTAGTTGATTTTTTTAGAAAAGATAAAAAACTTTAGCGTGTAAGTTTGATGTGTAATTTTGAGTTAAGATTTGTAAATTTAAATAGTAATTTTAGTTAACTTTTTTAAAAAAAATAAAAAAAATTTTTAAAAAAAAATAAAAATTAAATTGATGGTGATGAGTTTAAACTCATCAATCAAACACCCCCTAATTGTAACGTGGCCTTGACAGTGGGAACACAATTATTAAAGTTTAGAGCTAACGTTCATGCATTCAAGTAATAAATTTAAAAGAGAGAGAAGACGTCACGAATGACGATTGACTCTTTTGAAAAGTTGGAAGATGAGATATATATCTCATTATCTCCTGGAGACAAAAGTCAAAATTCCTTTTTTTTTTTGTTTAATTTATTTACTCTCTTTTATTTATTATTATAACTATTATAATTTATCTGTTTTTTTTTTTGGTAAATAATTATTATCTTTTTGTTGTTGTAGTAGTTGCTGTTGTTTATCTCTCTTCTCTCTATCTAATATATCATATCAACAAAACATGACCTACTATCTAGTTGAATCGGCTCTTTCGTGGAAACTGACATTTGTTAGAAAGTCAGAATCAGAGACTGCTTGTATTGCGTTATTTTTGGACCGTCTATTTTGAAAATTAAAAAAAAAATTAAAAAAAATCAGATCAAATCAAATTTGTTATAATTAATATTTAGCTCATTCATTCATTCATTCTTTTTTCTCTATCTTAAACCTCTATTCTTCATAATATCTCTCTCTCTCATTTCCTTCAGATTTCTTCGTTCTCTCTTGCTTCTCTCTTTCTCTTCTATTCTACAGATGGTTTCTTTCATTTCTATGTGTGTATCAAACTAGATAAATCAAGGGCTATTTATAGGAGCATAAGGCCATGTATTGATAAATCTCCATGATGTCAACTTTTTGACAATTTGGCAACCATTTAGCAAGTGGTATATGAAATGCTTATCTGCAACGTTCTTTCAATGAAAGCTAGTTATTGCAAGCTTGCTTTAAACAAACTTGAATGAAGGCTAACCACTTGACTTTAAAGCTATTAGGGTGGCATCCACTTACACAATCTTTCACAACAAAATTAACCATTTTTTTGGTTTTTTAAAATGATTTTAGTATAACCTACATACTAAAAGTAGCGAGATCTCAACCACAAAAAAAAAAAAAAAAAAAGGACCAAATTGGCGTGCAAGTCAACTTCTTTAAACTACCCCCGAAATTGACAAATTAAAATTGAAAAAGAAAGATCCCCACCAAGAGTAAGACATTGAATATATGACCAAATCACCCAAGGATAATTAAGGATTGAAAAATCAACATTTCCACCGATATTTTTGCAAAAGTGTCGATATAAAAAAGGGACGTCGTATCTTTCTGTGAAATTTTCAAAAATTTCCATCTTTTACGGAAATATTGACTTTCATGCAAAGTGTAGTAGCGAATGACAAAATATTGTGAAAATTTCCAGAAAAAATTTCCATGGAAGTATCAACAAATTATCAGTAAAATATCTATCTTAATATCATTTTAATTTACCTTTTAATATAGTAAAATTTATGATTTTTTAAATTCACACACAAGATATTCATTTTTTATTTTTATATATGAATGATAGTTAGTAAAGATTGAGAGACACATACATAACATGTCCAAAATTATATAAAAAAAAAAAAAATACTCAAATGTCATACGTTGGTATTGATGTTGTTTACACCACTAACAAGATATTTCAAATATTTTTGAACATTCTAAAAGCTCTTTTAATATAAATTTTTTTTTTACCATATATGAAACAATGAATATAATTTACCTATATTATGTTGTCTTTAAATGATTTTACTTAATTGGTGAACGTAAACTTATCATTTCTTATATTATGCTCCATTCTTATCATGTAAATTTATCATATACTTAGTATTTAATTGAAAGTTTTATTTAATTTATTCACTATTAACTATTTTAGAGTTTCATAAAGTTTTATCTAAAAATTTAGCATTTTAAAATGAATTTCCGTATTTTTTGTTAATTTCCACCGATATCGATATTTCCGTAAAATTTAAGTACCGATATTTCTATAAATATTGATATTTTCATCCCTAAGGATAACAAACTAGCTAAAAATATTTGAATTTATTTCAAACCCAAACCCGAACCCAAACCCCGTTCACTAGCACACACAACCCCCTCACGGCATTACCCATGTAACGTCAACTTCATCTTTTTGAGGAGTTCCGACTAACATATATGACTCCATTTCAAACTCAATGATGCATTGCGATTAAGCTAAAATATTGGTCTCTCAAGTCTTACTCTTAGCAGAACATATACCTAAGCTTTCAGAGGACAAGCTTTTCCTGCCCTCCTTGTTACAAGCCATGTTCTAAAATAAGCTCCTTGGATTTGTGGGTGAAGAAGTAAAACATGTTCTCTAAATGCATACTTCCTTTCCTTAACATGACACCCGTGTGCTTTTCTGCATTTTTCCGTCTATTCAGAAAGCATATGATTCGACCACCAAAACAACACACACCACAACACAACCCCCCCAACCACCACCACCGCCCCCACCCCCCCCCCCCCCCACCAAAAAAATAATAACAAAAAAGATAAAAATAAAAAATCATTCCAAAAACCGACAATGTTTCCTTAAAGACTACCTAATCATCTTCATCACTTTCATCACTATATGAAACTAGACTAGTCTTGATGACATCACCAGATCTACCGGAATCACCATTAGATATTGTTGGTGGCTGTGAAGTTTCTTCTGTATTGATATCAACAGCTTTCTTCGTTTTTGAAGGCTCTTCAACACCTCCCTGATCCAACTTGGCTTTTTTCGCTTGTGGCTTAACTTTTATTATCATACCTATGGGACGGGCAGGAGGATTCTTCTTTCCAGGTGCTTTCTGTTCCTGCAAGCAGAAACAGGTTGCATTTAGCGCCCAACACTACCAACAGATGGCAAACGCCAGAAACAAGCCGAGAACAGGTCTATCTCTCTCACACAGGTTGCATTTGAAGACCAAAACTCCGACCAGTCTCAAGCACCACTAACAAGAAGAAGAGGAACTTTCTTCACACACTCCCTTAGAGGCCAACCACCCAATATATGTGTTAAGAGCACTACACCTATAAATTCCTCGACTAAAAATCCATATCATCATGAACTACTATCAACCTTATATATGGTTGTGCAGGTTCCAGAATGCAAAATCATCTAGAGAAAATTAAAATGGGACGTACACAAAACAAAAGAAGAAACCAACCTGGACTACAGGAACAGGAGGTGTTTCCTTAAGGTCGTGTACAATCATAGACTGCGCTGCCACTGCTGCCTGAACCAGAAAGCAAAACAATAATGTCTTGACATTATATAAGGTGAAACAAATGCAAACGCACCGCATAGATTCTTAAAGAACAAAAGTGAAACCATGTGAAAGTATCTACAACTGCCAAAGGATACCATGTTTTGGAAGATAAGACGCTTGGCAATGTATAATCATGCTTTTGAAAAAAAAACAAAAAAACAAAACAAAAATCAGCAAATTTTCACTGTAAAAATTTACATCCCCCAACTGCCTAACAAGGACGCATACAATACAACATACTTTTAAGTATTGTTCACCATTAAGTGAACCCCAGCATCACTAACAATGCAAAACGCCAATCATTGCAGTCAAATGCATTTCGAGCATGAGCTGACGATCGAGGATTTCAAAAGCAATATACCAAGTGATTTTGGGGGGCAAATGATAACCGTTTTAGTGAAATTAATTGAAGCAACCTTAATTAAATTCCAAAAATATGCAGCAATCATAGCCTATATCATATTTATTTAGAGACGAAGAATTGTGACAAACTGTAATAAAAACTTGAAATATACTTGGAAACTCCGAAGTTGTTGGGCTTCCTCGTCCGCCACTTGTTGCTCATATTCCCTCCTTGACTGAAAGACAACATATGCAGGCACAAAAGAAGTAAGAATTATGTCAAATAAAAGAATCAGCAAAATTAGTAAAATAAATGGACAAAACAATGGGTAACAGCAAAACAGCAGATGAGTAGTGACAATATAGAGTATCATAAAGTTACAACCACCTCAAACTTGCAGACATTGGATTGAATGCATATCGGAAACCACCATATTGAGGTATATAGTTAGTACTGAATACTCAGAATATAGGATCTCGGACACAGATATACTTGAGTGGAAGATTGAAGTTTTACCGATTTCTATTTGTCACGGACTCACGGAGATTGACAGCGTTATCTACTAACAATATGTCCATAAAGTGAAAAGACAATTCCATTTTTGCCAAGTAATACCAAGTACAAGTGATAGCAGAGATTTGGGCTAATAATTTGTGAAAAATCAAATTGATTGCGGTTAGCAAGAATGTGAGCTTATATGTATAATAATCGGAGTACCAGGATGTTACCGCATAGTTCTTACCAACTCTAATGTATCAAGAAACTCAGTCTCGTCGTCATCCAAAGCTTTAGGAGGTCCTGCAAACAACAAGAGAGGAGTGTGAATGTCATTTCTTTTTTTAAACACATCATTTACTAGAGAGAGAGAGAGAGAGAAACTGACTGTGCTTGAAGCGTTCGTTGAATTCTGCGTCCTTCTTGTCTTTATTTTCTTTTAAAATCTGCAAATTTTTTTTTTTTTTTTTTTTTTTTTTTTAAGAAAAAAAGTTGCAAATTGCATGTAAGAGTGAAATAAGAGTCGTTAATTTTGGTATAAGAATAATAATAATTAAAAATTATGTATATAGAAAGAGCAGAATTAGAGGAAAGGAGAACCTCGTAAAGGGGTCTATCCCTCTGGGCAGTTCCATCTTCGACGCGTTCGCCTCTCGTTCTCTTGGCTTCATCCAACTGTTTTTGCCAAAAAAAAAATCACAATTTACAAATCTTCTTGATCTATAGAGAAATAAACCATACTCACGAATCAATTAAAACTAAAATTAAAATTAAAATAAAAGATAAAAGCATGAACTCACCTGCTCCTCTGACACGAAATTCATAAGCCGAACAGGGCGCCTCGATTCTTCAGCCATGCTTGCTTCGAGCGCCTCCTCAGCCCTCAACCTCAACCGCCTATTTCTTCCGCCATCTGCACTGCACTTCTTTAAATCTTTTCTTCTACGTGGCCTTTTACATTTCGATGTCGTTTGCCTTTTTTTTTGTCGTTTTAAAGGTTGATGTCGTTTTACAGTCCGCGGTCGTTTTTCTTTTTTTTTTTTTTTTTTTTTTTGCCCTTTTTGAAGTTGATTCCCTTACAGGTTTGCCGTTTTTCAAGTTTTCCCAAATTTTGGTTTTCAATTACTGTCGTTTTTACTTTTTATGTGCTCCTTTTCAACTATGTCGTATAACGTTCTCGAGTTGATGCGGTTTTACATTTCATTTTCGTTTGTACTTTTGTTGTTTCAAGATGATGTATTTTAGTGGATGTTTACTAATTAAATAGTAATTCAATTTCACGAAACTGAAAATAAGTTCTTGATTTTAGATTCCAATGTTCACCCGTAAGACTACCTAACCTCTTCGCTTGAAAAAAATAAAAAATAAAAAACTACCTAACCTCTTTACCATATCCTTACTTTAATTTAATTATGTACCTCGTAAAAGGTATTTTCGTAAGCATACTTTTTTAGTTTCAATGTCTTCTCATTCTTTTGTAAAGTAAATAGCATAATAAGAATTTAACTTTGCCTCTAAATAAATTCCTTAATAGATTAATGAACATTCTAATTCTTAGAATTTAGTTCGTGGAACTTAATTACCGTTTTCATGTAACTTATTTCCTATTCTAGTAATTCTTGATTAGTATAAAAAAAAAAACTACCATGTATTTAAGTAAATTCAACCAGTGTATCATCTATTTCGAACCTTATCAAATATATATCAGGATTCAAGATATTTTAAATGGGTATCAGATTCATACCATAGAAAGGTCATCATTCAATTGAAATACTATGAAAGATAAAAGGAAGAAAAAATTAATTAGAAAAACAAAAATAAAAAGTTTTTAGTTTTTGAAAGGAATTAATTCCTTATACATTCCAATAGAAATAGAAATAACTTTTTTTGACCGTTTTCGGGTAATGTCGTATATCACTTCCTTGTTGTTTTAGTAATTAGCTTTTCGTTTCATTGTCGTTTTTTTGTTGTCGTCGTTTTGTAATGATTATTGGACTTGGACAAAATTAGCCTATGGAGGGATCAAGTAAAGTTTTTTTTTTTTTTTTATTTAGAAAATTGTGAAAAGAACACCTCAAGTAGATATGTTTTTATTTTTTAATTTATCGTTTTTAAATGTTTATTTAGATTTTTTATCTTTCATACTTATCTTAAAGATTAAAAAATTAAAATTATTACAAATCACCCTATATTATATTCATATGTGGAGGCTGCTTGCAACGAACATCTAGTTGGTTTGTACGGATGGCATTAAAAAAGTTTTTGCATTGCCTAGGATGTAAACACATTTGTCAACTACAATTAGCTGACTAAAATTCATGTCTATAACACTCTTTATTAACACTGTTTTGTTTCCACGCTCGACTGTTACCCGTAAGTATGCAAATATGGACCCTTTTCACATGGGCTCTATGTGAGGCCCACTAAAATCAACAGCTTAGATCGTGCACTCGCAAGTCCAAACAACATTCCTCTTGTTTGTATAATCACGGCAAAAGTGGAAGGAAAAATAGTAGAAGTTTGTGTTTGATTTGTCGGTTGGAAGATGAAATTTTTAAGTTAGAATTAGTTGATTTTTTAAAAATTAATTTTAAATTTTATTAATTTTTCAGAAAAAAAAAAAAAACAAAAACTGAGATGAAAAATTAGTTTAGCTAGAATTAAACTTAAACGCGAAACGAAATAAAAGAAAAAAATCCAAATTCCTGTGCCTTTACATGCCAGACTATATTGTTTTCTTATTTTGAAATGTACACCGGCGTGAATAAAAGATATGCTTTACCTTGATCCGGGCCTTTCTCGATCAAAGATAGCCAGGGCAATCAATTATAGCACACACATACCACACCACATATAATAACTATAAATATAATAAACAGCATGGGTTTTTGCTTTATACACTGGGAACTAGTGAGATCTCCAGTACGGTAGTACCAAATCCAAATATAAACAGTGTTGACAAAAATGTAGACAGAGTTGTTGTTTTTTTTGTTTTTTTGTTTTTTTGTTTCTTTTGTTTTTTTTTTTTTTTTTGAGGAAGACGGAGTTAAATTTTGTGCCACATAAATTGCTTAAATAATTCAGGCATTAATAACAGGATACCCAAAAACAAAAACAAAAAAACAAAAAAAAAAAAAAAGGGATGAATCAGGACATGGCATGACCATAATGAAACTGGAAAAAGCTCCACGCCAGGGCTACTAGCACATGACAATCCTATAAATATGTCAATAAGGCCCCAAACAGAACCGAGAGCCATTTCACTTTAATTACAAAAGGCTGCTGCTAATGAAGGAAACAGTCCAAAATTGTCTTCGGTTTGACTTTCCCGTTTGTGTATATCTTGTATTAAGAATTTTTATGTTTTCTAGTTAGTTTCCATTTATCTAGTTTCCAGTTTTGCCTTTTCAAACTTTCTCATATTAGGATTGTATTGTAAACAAGGGTATTGTAAACTCTATTTATACTCAATTCAATCAATGAAAAAACTATGTCATAATTTCCTTTACTCGTTATTCTTTTTATGGTATCAGAGCTTTCCTGCCTTGGGATTGTCTCTCAAAACCCTTGTCTTTAAGGTGCCGCCGTCTCCACCCTACCACCGCTGCCACCTTCACACCTCCACTCGCCACCTCTGTCGTGTTTTCCAATGACTACCGAAAACAACCAAATTACTCTGCCCAATGCTCAAGAACCAACCAAGCCTTTCACAGTCGTCAACATCTCTTGTTCAAACACAGTAAAACTCATTTCTACTAATTAACTGTCATAGAAACTACAGATGGAAGCACTTCTCTCTGGCTATGATCTTCTCAAATTTATTGACGGTACTCATCCATGTCCTCCTACAACAATCACGGAAAACAACACCACAATACCCAATCTAGCGCATCACAAGTGACTTCGTCAAGATAAATTAATCTTCGATGCTCTTGTAGGCTCTCTCACTCCAGCCTTGATTCTGATCATCCAACAAGCCAAAACCTCTCGTGAAGCCTGGACTATTCTTGCCAACACCTATGCCCATCCCTCTCGCGGTCATATTAAGCAAATCAAGAAACAAATCAAGCATGCCATTAAAAAGTCACAGACTATCTCCGAATACATGAAGTTCATCAAGAGTCGTGCTGATAAACTCGCAGCCCTTGGGAAGCCCCTAGATGACGAAGACCTTATTGAGAAGGTTCTTGACGGTCTCGATGACGACTACAAATCAATTGTTGATATCATTAATAGTCGAGACACACTAATATCCTTTGATGAACTCCATGAAAAATTGATTAACAAAGAATTATCGCTGAAGCTTTCACAGCCCTCTTCCTCTCCTTTACCTGCCATAGCTAATCCCACAAACACACGCACCAACTCAGGCAAATTCAGATCCGGCCCTCCCCGACCTCAATGGTTTCCTCCCTCTCCAAGACCAACCTTTTTCCCTTCCGGCCAATCCAACACAGCCGGCCCCTCCAGAGGCGATCGTCCACCTCCGCGACCCTATCTCGGCAAATGCCTAGGTTGCCGTGCTTAGGGCCACACCGTCCAGCAGTGCCTGCTATATCATTTAATGCCGTCGACCTCGACTTCGACTCCGGCTCCTCGTCCTCCACAACAATGGTAGCATCGTCCCCAACAACAGTGGCAACTAAGCGCTAACACTGCAACCTCCAATGTTCGTAACAACTCTGGTTGGCTCCTTGATAATGGAGCATCGCACCATGTCACCGCCGACTTGAGCAATCTCTCTATTCATACTTCGTACAATGGATTCCAAACCAGTTACTATCCCACTTGGTACTGCACCAACTCTTGATCTTTACTCAGGTACAGGCCCTTTAGATCCGTCTGAATACCAAACCATTGTTGGCAGTTTGCAGTACTTGTCACTTACGCGGCCCGATATCGCCTATGCGGTGAATAAACTATCTAAAATTTATGCACCGACCCATCAGTGATCACTGGAATGCCGTTAAGCATCTCTTACGGTACCTTTGAAGAACAATTGATGATAATCTTCTTCTCTACCGTCGATCTCCTTTAACACTCCATGCCTTTTTTTGATGCTGACTGGACTGGTAATAAGGATGATTATACTTCTACTAGTGCTTATCTTGTGTATCTTGGTCGCAATCCTATTTCCTAGAGTTCAAAGAACCAACGAACGGTTGCCCACTCGTTGATGGAAGTTGAGTACCGCTCTATTGCAGCCACTACTTCGGAATTGAGTTGGATTAGTTCTCTTTTATCTGAGCTTGGTGTTAGTATATCATCTCAACCTGTGATCTATTGTGATAATGTTAGTGCAACAAGTTTGTGTTCGAATCCTGTTTTTCATTCTCGTATGAAATATGTTGCATTAGATTATCACTTTATTTGTGAGCGTGTTCAAAGTGGTGCTCTTTGTGTTGCTCATGTGTCCTCTGAAGATCAACTAGTAGATGCCCTGACTAAGCCTCTAACGCATACTCGTTTCCTCACTCTTAAGCCCAAGATTGGAATCTCCTCCCAGAGTTTCATCTTGCTGGGGCATAATAGAGGAAATAGTCCAAAATTGTCTTTGGTTTAACTTTCCCGTATGTAAATATCTTGTATTTAGAATTTTTTATGTTTTCTAGTTAGTTTCCATTTATCTAGTTTCCAGTTTTGCATTTTCAAACTTTCTTAGATTAGGATTGTATTGTAAATAAGTGCATTGTAAACTCTATTTATACTCAATTCAATCAATGGAAAAGGCTATGCTAAAATTTCCTTCACTTGTTATTCTCTTTAGCTGTCACCCTTACCAACCATTGTCTCATATACATACATATATATATCCTATTTGATTTTCTAGATATTAGTTGGTCACCATAAAGACAATTTGGCTTCTTCTGCCATCTCAAAAGAGGATTTTAGCCAATATTGGATTTGGAGGAAGACCACGTTATGCATATTACAGCAATGGGTTAATTTTTATTTATTTATTTATTTTTAAAAAGAGATCTTATTTCAACCAATATCTCTAACTCACACGACCGAAGCTATCTTTCAAAGGGATGTGCTTTACGCTGCTGCAGCTAATCATATTGTGGAGTTTCTGTGTCTTCTCCAACACAACAGTCTTCATTCTCCTCGGCAGACTTTCAAGATTTTTGTTTAAAAAGCCCGTTGACTGTGAAATCAATATCCCTTTTAAAAGGAAAGATAGTTTCAACTCTTCCCAAAATTTTAGTTTCAATTGTGTGCAGCCATATTCCTAAACACTTCTAACAATACTAAAAGGTAAAACCTCTTCTTTAGACAATCAAAAAATTTTCACGAGCCACTACTAGGCACTAGCTAAAGCCAATCAAGCTCTGACTGGGGAGGCCAGTTAAAGTTGTGTTGGCCAAAAACAGATTTAGAAAAATAAAAATAAAAATAAAAATAAAAAAATCCATAGCTACCTACCTCCTCCTTTTAGCTCATTGGGTTAAACTCAAAAGCATTTTGCTTGCAAACTTTTCCCTCTTGAAGGAGCTTATAAATGGCGTCCCTGAACTTGTGATAATCATCGACTGTGTTATAAACTTGGATAGAAATCCTGGCGTACCCCGTTATCACCCCATCCTCCTTATCCCAGGGTCTGGGTGATCTGCTTTCACCATCGTTGCCATCTCTTGCAGTTGCAGTTGCAGTTGCAGGGTGGTGATAAATGGGAACTTCTACTCCAAAACACTCCCGCAAATGCGTCCTCAACCTGCTATAACCAATGAAAACATCCACGCTATCAATAAATTCACATAGAATATTATTCATTTTACGAGTCAAAAAAAAAAAAAAAAAAAAGGAAAGAAAGACGTCGTCCTTGCCTGGAAGCATCGTCGTCGCTGGAAATGCACAATCTGGAAGGCAATCCCACCATGATCGTGCTGGCACACATGTCAGGCGGCGACCCGAGATTTGTGCCCTATGACTCCGCCAACATCTTCCCCATTTCAACCACATTCTCGTGGTTCCTCTTCATTATCCCTTCAATTCCACCTTCGAAGCGGTTTACGAACTCCATAACCGCCGGCACTAGGAGCTGCGCGCTGTAGTCCCTCTTCGTCCCCGTCCACATGGAGCTCTCTATCGGCAGAGGGGCGTTCTTCGATCTCCGGCTATACTGTACAGCCACGGAGGGAGGGCAAAAGAACCACTTGTGTAAATTACTGACGTAGAAATCTGCTCCGATCTCCTTGACGTCGACGGGGACGGTGCCTATGGCATGAGCGGCGTCGACGAACACCTGCTCGACTCCTTCCTCTCTGCAAATCTCGACCAATTCGCGGACGGGAATGAGGAAGGAGGGCATGGAGGTGATGTGATCGATGATCGCTAACCTAATTTTGCCGCCATTGAGATTGAGGGATTTGGCTCCCTCCAGGCCCTTTCTGAACTCGGCAATGATTTCACGGCGGGAGAGGACGGGAAACGGCAATTGGATTTCGAAAACGGAACCGCCGGCGCGAGTGACGTAGGCGTGGCGAGACTTCTTGACAGCCTGGAAGGCGCGGTGGAGGACCACGACCACAAAGGAGGCGGCGGCGTTGGCGTTTTGAGAGATGTGATGGAGGACGAGGGCGGCGGCGGTGGTGGCGTTGTCGACGAGGGCGATTTCGTCGAGGTGGTCGGCATGGATGAGGTGCTTGAGGAGAGTGCGGGAGCGGAGGAGGGCGAAGGGGAGGGAATGGAGGTTGAAGGCGTCGGGATGGCGGTGGAAGCGGAGGTGGAAGGAGCGGTGGGCGGCGAGGACGGAGGCAGGGCAGCAGCCGAAGCTGCCGTTGATGAGTCTGGCGACGGAGGGATGGTGGTGGGAGAACTCTTCTCGGATTTTGGTCCACGAGATAATGGAGTTGATGGGGCAGGGCTTCTTCTTCGTCTGATCCTCGTCCCCTCCGTCCATGGCTAAAACGCCTAATAATAAGCTAATTGGCTAATTGGCTATGGCTGCTGCAACTGCCTGCCAGTGCACCCGAACTGTGTGATGTGTCGTTATATTGTCCAAGACCACAGCTTTCCTTTTTCCTTTTATTAAATTATTATTTGGTTTCCGAATAAATTATGAGGTTTATAACTAGATAACTTTTTTTCTTTTAGAAGTTTTTTAATGAAGAGAGAGACTGTGATAGAGTCTCTCTCAGAGTAACTACCGATAAAGTTTTTGTTTAAACTGTTAAGATTTAATTAAACGGTTGATATATTGTTAGTGTTTCAAAATTACCATACACCTTATCTCATCTTTCCCTTTCCCACTCCAATCTTCTCCGTTGCTGGCGACCTTCCCGCCATCACCGGTGACCTGCACCTCATCACCGGTGACCCCCCAATGCTGGCGACCATACCCCCAGGCCCCCCCCCCCCCACCCCAGGCCTGACGAGCCCCCAACCCACCCCCCCGCCCCACCCCTCCCGGCCGGGCCCCAACCCCCCCCAGCCCCCACATTCCCTGGCACCCCTTCTCCCCCAGGCAGCCCGGCTGTCCCCCCCCACCCAGGCCTCCCCAGTCGCCTCTCTCTCTCTCTTCCCTGCTTTCTCTCTTCTCTCTCTCCCGGCCCCCGGCCGCCCCGGCGCCCCTTTCTCTCTCTTCTCCTCTTTCTTCCCCCCTCTCTCTCTTCTCCTCTCTCCCTGCCCCTGACCCCCCGACGATCCCCCCACCCCACCCCCGATGGGGACCCCCCCTCTCTCTCTTCTCTAGCAGGGGGGAGTCGGTCGCGTCAGGGGTATGGGGGGGCGCGAGCCGGGAAGAGAGAGAGAGAGGGGGGTGGAGGGGTCCCCATCGGGGGGGCGCCAAGGGGTGGGGTGCCGGTGGCAGGGAGAGAGGAAAAGAGAGAGAGATAGGGGAAGAGAGAGAAAGGGGCACCGGGGTTGCCGGGGGCTGGGAGAGAGGAGAAGAGAGAGAGCGAGGAAGAGAGAGGGGGGCCGGGGAGGCATGGCTGAGGGGGGGCCGCCGGGTTGGGGGTTAGAGGGGGTGCTCGGAAGTGGGGCCCGGGGGAGGGGGGACCTGGGTGGGAGTGGGGGCTGGGGGCTGGGGGGCCGGCCGAGCCGGGCCTGGGGTGGGGGCGGGGGGGGGTGGGGGGAGGGGGGGTGAGGGGGGGTTGCTAGTGATAGGGTGGGGGCCGGTGATGGGGTGGAGGCCGGCCAGGCCTGGGGTAGGAGGGGGGCTGGGGATGTGGTCGCCGGCAACGGAGAAGATTGAGGTGGGAAGGGGTAAGATGAGGTAAGATGTATGGTAATTATGATACACCAATAATATATCAACTGTTCGATTAAATCTTAACAGTTCAAAAAAAAGCTCTACCAGTAGTTACTCTGAGAGAGGCTGTACCACAGCCTCTCCCTTTAATAAATGGTCAAAATTTTTAAAAATTAATTAAAACATATATTTTTTTTAAATGGTTAATTAATTATTTTAAATAATCAATTAGTGATTGATTACATGATAGTTAATTATTGATAACTGTAATTCAATCATTAAATTTCATAGTTAATCACTGATTAATGTAAATTACTAAATTTTATAGTCAATCACAAAATTTCAAAATCAATTAGTGATTGACCAAATTTGAAAAATAACAAACAATCATTTTTCTAAATAAAAATTTTTTTTTGGCCATCTATTATAATAAATGACTAAAAAATGACACACAACCTAATTTTTCATAAATTAAAATAAAACATTTTCTAAACTTCAAAAAAAAAGTTTCTGGTTTGTTTTTTGGGTTCTCTATCAAATAGGATAGTCCCATTGTTTTCCATTGAAGAAGATTAAGAAAAATTGTTGAACATTTTGAAGGGACAAAAAAAAAAAAAAAAACCGAACTCCTTATTTTCTGGCGTGATTTTCTCTTTTCAATTTGTTTGTCCTTAGTGGTTACAAAATCTTGTTACTTTTTTTTTTGGTGTCGTTTAACATGTATTGAGGATTTGTGTCGTTTAACATATGTTTTACATTTCATTGTTGTTTGTCATGTTATTTTCGTTTTTAATTTTTGTAGTCTTTTGCCAATCTATGTTGTTACACATGAATTTTCATCTTTTTCTAAAAAATCAACAAAAATAATAATTAATTTAAAAAAAAAAATCAAATAACCTCAATTTTAAAATTTCATTATTAACCAGTGCCACCCTTCATTTTTCTTTCTGTGTTTGTGTCGTACTTGAGTTCAAGTTATTGTCATTAATTGTTAAATTTCACACTTAATTGTCGTATATCTTATTGAAAGTTTCCAACACTTGTCATTAGTCAGCTGGAGACGTCGTTTTTCAATTTGATGTCGTGTTACATTCCATTGTCGTTTTTGTATTTGAGTCACTTATAGGTTTTTGTCCATTTCCTTTTCAATTTAGCTTTTGCATTATTCGCGTCTCAACGTTATTGTCGTCTTCAAGCTATGTCTTTAACTAGGTTGGTGTCGTTTTCAAGTTGATGTCCAATGTTCTTTCTAATTTCACTGTCGGTTTAAATTCTTTTTTCTAAAAAGAAAAGTGTTAGTAATTAATAAATTTATTTATTTATTTATTTTTCATTTTCAAGCTATTGTCGTTTACTTTTTTTATTTTTATTTTTTATAATATAAAATTTATTATTCTCATTTAATGAATAGAAACGAAAATATTTTTGAGTTTAGTTCAAATTTAAACTCCCCCCTATTTGCTAAGCTAGTCCAACAGGATTTGGTGTTCATTTTATTACTGTCGTTGTTCAAGATGATACTTCTGAAATTCATAGTCAGTTTTAATTTGATATCGTTAAAATTATTGCCGTTTTCCTCAACAATGTTGTTTAACATTTTGTAGTTAATTTCGTGTCATCGTCGTTTATCATGCTGGTGTCGTTTTCAAAGTTTATGTTTTACGTGCCATTGTCTTTTAGCAGGCTGTCTTTTTACATTTCATTATTATTTGGGGAAAGCACTAAAAACATAAATTTAAATACCATCACATCAATATGATATAAAAAAATTAGTACTAGATTAATATAATATAAAATTAAATTAAAGTTATCTAAAATTTGTATAATGTTGGTTAAAAATAGAGAATTTATATCATGTTAGTCAATAATTGAAAAAAAAAAAAATAGTTGTTCAAGTAATTTTCTCTTATTTTATTTATTTCTGAGTTCTTCTGTTGGTTTTACATTTAAATTTTTGTGTCTATGTCATTGTCGTTTTCATGGTATTATTGTAATATCGTTCATCGGGTGGTACTTTTTTCATTACTAGTTATTGGCATGTGTTAGTGTTACCACATGCTTTATCAATCTGTTAAATAAAATATAATTATGAGATATTATGAGAAAATAAAATTAATTTGATGGTGCTATTGGAAAATAGTAGTTGAGATGGTAAGAAAAAAATGCTTGAGTAAGGATAGTAAGATACATTTACATAAATTTATTTCAGTATGAACAAAAAAGAATGAAAAAAAAAAACGATGAAAGAAAGCAAAGTAGACAAAAATGAAGAATAATTTTGAAAAAAAAAAGTAAAAAGAATATAATATGTATGTTTACTAAATATTATGAAAAATATTAGTTGAGCAACTGAGATGGTTATAAAAAAATAATGAGTATGTATTTATTTGAGATAATTTTTTGAATAAAGTAAAGGAGAAAAAAATTTAACAACTAAAAGAAAAAAAAGAAAGAAAGAAAAGGGAAAGGAAAAGAAATAAAGAGAGAAAAAAAAATGAGATGTGTCAAAAAGAAGAGGAAGCCTTTTGACTCTTTTATATCTGTTAAAAAAAGTAAAAAGAATATCATATGTATGTTTACCAAGTATTATGAAAAATAGTAGTTGAAAAACGAGATGGTTATGAAAAAAAATAATGATTATATATTTATTTGAAAGAATTTTTTGAATAAAATAAAGGAGAAAAAAATTTAGCAACTAAAGAAAAAAAAAGAAAGAAAGAAAAGGGAAAGGAAAATAATGAAAGAGAATTAAAAAAAAAAAAAAAAAAAAGAGAATGACATATGTCAAAAAAAGAAGAAGTCTTTGACTATTTTACACATATTAAGAATATCATATAAGATTAAAATAGTATTTGATATGAGGTAATCTTTTATAAGGGGATGAGAATCTTAATATTATCATGTTTTATTTTAAGATACCTGAAAATCTAAAACTTATGAGTTTCAGATACTCTTATAAGGGGGGTTTCAGATTACCTCCTATCTAAATATCACAGTAATGTTAAAATTTAAATAAATTAGACATTAATAACCTTTTAAATTTCATATTTAAATTTTAAAAACATATCTATTCAAATTTAAATATATATATATATATATATATCAAAACCTAACATTTTTCTCTCCCAACATCAAACGTGAGTATCTTTTTCCACCTCCATCAATTGAACTCCACTGCCCCCAGATATTATCCTCATTTTCTTCTTCGTCCCCCTCTCTCTTTTTTCTTCCCATTCCTCTTTTTATTTATTTATTTATTTAAAGTAATGTCTTCCCATTCCTAGCCAAGGTGCAAAAGAATGCATTCATAAAGCCTCTGAATATGCTATGCTTGAGTGATTATTATTAACTCTGCAATTCTTCTTCTTCCGTTTTGTCGTAACTTTGCTCCTTTTTTTAATTTTTTATTATTATTTGGGTATCTTCTTCTTTGTCGATTGTAACTTCGCGTTCTTCTTTTTTTTTTTTTTTTTTTTTCTTTTTCCTTTTTTTTTTCTTTTTTTAACTCTGCAATTCACCTCTTCCATTATTATCATTATTGTTTTGTTTTGTTTTTTTTAACTCTGCAATTCTTCTTCTTCCATTGTCTTTTGCATTATAATTAACCAAACTGGGTAATTAATTTACAAAGCTTAATAGATTATTAATAGACTTTTTTTTTAAATTCCCATTTTACCCCATCCTCTTCCCTCCCCCTCTATTTTCTATCTCTTGGGCCATTGTCGTCGCTAATGATGATGACCATTGGAAAATCGCGACGGTCGTCAATGGAGAGATGAGCATGTAGTTGACGGAGATCCAGATTCTCTATCGTCATCGTCAGTCGGAAGCAAGCAGTGGATCTCTGATCTCGCAAAACGGAGAACAGATCTCGCGACTGGAGAATAGATCTCGCGAGGCTCTCGCAATTTCTCCTGCTATTTAGCATTGGTATGGTGACTTCTTTGGCTCTCTCGCTTTGCCTCGTGGTGGTTCATCGTCAGTCGCCCATGGGAGAATCGTGAACATCGGAAATTGCGAAGAAAATCGCCTAAAATCGCAAAAAATAAAAATAAAAAAAAAATCACCACAAATCGCAGGGAAAATCAAACCACGGCCGTCCGTCCTCATTGCCGTTAGCACGGGATCTTCAGCATCCCCACACTGGTTTCTCTGAGCATGTTGTCTTCTCCGATGACAGTCACCTATGCGGTGGCTTTGATGGGTTAGGGATTTGGATTTAGGGGTTGTTTTAAGATTTTTAAATAATTAAGACTGAATATGCAATTATAAAAAATAATAATATTTATTAGTAAATAGTGATATTTACCTGATTTGACATAATAAATCTTAATATTTATTGATAAATATAGTATTTACTCATAGATACAGTATTTACGGGTAAATACAGTATTTACGTTGTCATAAAAATTACCTATTTATCAAGTAAGTCAAAATATTTACTTGTAAATCTTAATATTTACTCGGAAATCTTAATATTTACCAATTTATAAATAGGTTTTATTGATAAAGACAGTATTTACATTGTTCCAAAAATTACCTATTTATCAAGTAAATGAAAATATTTACTTGTAAATCTATGTATTTACTCAGAAATCTTAATATTTGCCAATTTATAAATAGAGAATGGGTGAAATAGCATAACGAGATAAGTGGCTTTAAAAGAATAGCATATTATCTTTTGGTGTAAAATAATAGCATGTTGTAAATACAGACAATTCATCATAATTACATGTATTTTCTAAATTTATATTTGTTAGTTTTTGTGTAAATATGTTGGTTATATATATTTGCGGTAAATGCTATTTTTTTGTTTCGAATTGAATACTTTTTTTTTAAATAATACTTGGTAAATACATGTATTTACTTTTTTTTATTTCCAAGTAAATCCGGTGTTTTCAAGATAATAACTTGCTTACTTGTAAATCATTTTCAAGTAAATCCGGTATTTCCAAGATAATAACTTGTTTTCTTGTAAATGTGACGTATAATTTTGTTTGAAATTAAATCTTGTATTTCCTTGTTAATCCGGTATTTTCAAGTAAATCCGATATTTTTAAGATAATAACTTGTTTTCTTGTAAATATGACGCATAATTTTGTTTGTAATTAAATCCAGTATTCCTAATAAATCCGGTATTTACTTTATTTTTCATTTTGAAACAATAACTTGTTTTTTGTTAATATTATGCATAATTTTATTTGTAAATCCGGTATTTTCTAATAAATTTGATATTTATTTTAGTTTTTATTTGAAATAAAAACCTGCTTTCTTATCAATATTATACATAAAAATAATTTTTAAAAATGGTATTTCCTAGTAAATCTGATATTTTCTAGTAAAAATTGATATATATTTACTTGATAGTAGTAGGAAATAAAATCAATATATTAATTAAAAAATAGTAAATACTTTTTAAAAATTCAAATTTATTTAAATAATTAATACTTTCTATGGTTAAAAATTTTGTGTAAAACCCCCATAATTATCTGAAAACCAAAAACACACCCCAAAACCCTTATTTATTTACCCATAATTTTAAAATATTAAATCAACCCCAAAAATTGTACCTACACCCAAATAAACCTAAACTCTAGAGCCAATCTCCAAGCCGCCGCCGCCGCCGCCGCCACCGTCATGGCGACTTTGCGAACAAAACCCTAGGTGGCGACTCTCTCCTCATGGCCGCGATAGAGTCCTATATCACGAAACCATGGAAATCGCATTGGCAATCCGCGAGACCATCCCTCGCCCACCCTACCAAAGGTTGAAAAAGGACCTACTCACTACAAAGGGAGTGACCGGATGAAAGGGTTGATCGTATCTGCTCAAGACAGAGAAATCGATGGCTACGCAATCAAGAAAACACTTGAGAGACTAAGAGAAATCTGAGCAAGAAAAAGAGAGAGAGGAAAACCGGAGATAAATTTGCTGACGATGTCCTCACGGGCACCGGAGAAGAACATTCTTAAAGGATGGGGAGAGAACAAAGTCAGGGGAGAGAGAGAAGATAGAGACTAGGTGGAAGGTAAAATTGGAAATAGATAATATATTTTAAATGAAGAAATAAAAATATACTATAATTTATCAATGTTTTAAAAACCTACTATATATTTCAATAGTACTTATTAAATATGTTATAGGATACAATTTCACTTTTTTAATTATTTTGTTATTTTATTGTATTTATATATATAATTAAATCATATTAAAGTCTATATTAATTTAGTTAAGGATGGTTTTGTCTTTCTATTAAAAATAAAAAATAGTCCTATACACAATTAAACACAATAATCTAACATTCTCAGGAATCTTATTAAAAATATTTATATAAAACCAAACACAATAATCTAATATTTCTAAATATCTGATTACTTTAAAAAGATTCCCAAATATCTGATTGCATTTAATTACTTCTAACCAAACACTCCCTAAGATTAAGATTAAGATTAGTGGTTCTACTTTTTCATTGTCGTTTTCAAGTTGAATTCATTTTAGATTTCATTGTCGTTTTCATGTTTTTGTCTTTTTCAAGTTAATATAGTGTTAAATTTGACTCCCTCTCAGTGTGGTGTCGTATTTATATTATAGCTGTTGTTTAAGTGATATATTGACACATTTTATTGTCGTTTATTGAGTGACACGGATACATTTCATTCCAGTTTCATCTTATCGTCGGTAATGAGGTTGTTGTCGTTTTTCATGTAAATGTCGCGTTTCAATTTTATTTATTGTTTTCAACTTATCATCGTTTATCCTCACGTTGATATCGTTTTATCTATTTTAATTGTATTTCGTTTTTCTTTCTTTCAATTTCTTTTTCATTTATTTTAAATAATGATACTCTTACTCCTCCATGAACATGGTTGCAAAATCCATGATATTTTCAAAATTTCCATTGAAATTTTTGTATTTGAGGAGTACTTAAATATTTTTAAGGTATAATATGTTTTCCGTCAAAATATCAAAGAAATATTAATAAAATTATTAATATCAGTAAAATGTAATGTAATTTTTTTACAAAATATCATGAACTATCGATGAAATATCAGAAATTTTGATGGAAGTTTCGATTTGAAAATTTTCAAAATTTCGAATTTCTCTCATTTACTATCTTTTCAAATATGCAACAATTATCTTTTATTATTTATTTATTTAAAACTAAATGGTGAAGGGAGCAACTAACAAATAGCATGCTATAATTATTTTATAAAAAAAAGAGGGAAAAAAATAAAATAAAATGTAACACATAAAAGCTGAGAGAATATATTCTCCTAGACTTTTACAAACTTTGCACGATTTTCTATTTATAAAAATACATTGAAAAGAGATCAACAAACCTACATATAACATGTTCACAACTATATTAAACTATATTCAAATAACATGTCATGACACCAATATTACTTGAATCAGGATGACATCCTAATCATATTTGAACCTTATAGGACTTTCTTTTGGTATTAAGATGTGTAAGATATAATATGTTTCTTAAGTTAAATTTGTGTATTTATGTTTTTTTTTTTTATTATTTGTACAATCCTAAAATATTAGAAATATACTTTAAAGCAAATTTCATTAACTTTTGTAGTTTTTTTTTTTGATATTTCCACCGATATCGATAATATCTCCAAAATTTCTGTAAAATTGAATTATTGATGTTTTTCGTCGATACTAATATTTTCATCAATGTACAGAATAAAAAATAAAAATCAAAGTGTGCGTGATTTTCTAGCAAATATAAGAAATGTTTGCATGAATTTTCTTCAATTATGTCTTTTATTATTTTTTTAAAAAGATAATGATGTCCTCGTTCCTCCACATGAAAATGCCAGTGAGAATGAAAAAAGACAGGAAAGAAAAAACGACGCATTTTTCTTTCAATATTTTTAAATGAAAAGAATTATCTTGAATTAGAATAACAAAATCAAAATCAAGGAGAAAAAGAATGCACAATCAAAACAGATTTTGAATTAGCTCTTTCAAATCAAGAAAAAGATATTGAAAATTTTTTTGTAGTATCAAAGATTAGAAAAAATAAAAAACAATCCAGGACCAACATGGATGCGGAGTTTTATTTCTTACTAAAAAAATATTTGCCTTTTCAATTGAGACGTGATGATTCTTTAAATAAAAAAAAAATGATCGATAACTTCAAAATATATTGTTCTCTGTTTAGACCGATAAACCTAAGAGAAATTACCATATTCTCTATTTAAAAGGGAGAAATAAATCTGGATCATATAATGATTCAAAAAAAATTTGACTCTTACGGAATTGATTAAAAAAGGAATATTACTTATTGAATTAGTTTATCTGTCTATAAAAAAAGAAGGATAATTTATTATGTATCAAACTCTAGGTATCTTGTTGTTTCATAAGAGTAAGCACACAATTAATCAAATGTACCACAAAAAAAGCCTTGTTGATATGAAGAATTCTGATGAATTCATTTCAAAACATTAAAAGATTGACTGTTATTTGTTCCTCAAAGTATTTTATTCCCTAGACATTGTAATTTATTTCAATTCTAGTAATAGAAATGGTATGCCTAACAATGCATTAGTAATGAGAATTAGGTATTGAACATGAATGATTTCTTAAACGGAAAAAAAAAAAAAAAGAAGAAGAAAGGAAAAGGTGTACGTGAATTTTCTTCAAAAATGTCATTGCTTATATAATAATATTTTTTTAACTTTATGATAGAGATTCAAACTCTATATCTTTAAGTGAAATCAGATAAAATATTACCTTTAGGGTTTGTTTGGCCCATTAGTTTAAACTCATCACCATCAACTCAATTTTTATCTTTTTTCTCAAAAGTTTTTTGTCTTTTCTGAAAAAGTCAACCAAAATCACTATTTAAACTTACAAATCTTAACTCAAACTCATACACCAAACTAACCTAGATTATGCGTATAACTATTTTTTTAAATATTTCTCCTACCAAAATTTAATTTTTGTAAACTATTCTTTAAACTATTTTATTTAGAGTAAAAAAGATTTTTTTTAATTGCTGAAAATGAAAATAAAAAGAAAAAGGAAAATAAGGGGAAAAGAAAAATAAAGGGCAATTAAACACTGTAGTCGATGGTTGGCCAAACCAAACGAAGAAAGCTCGTTGATGTATAGATTTCAAGAACGCAAAAACAACTTATTAGTCAAAGGACTCAAAACCCTGAATTTTTTTGGGTCTTTGTTTTTATCGAATTAGATTTGGTTCTCTCAGCTCCGGTACGGAATCCTCGCCTCCTTTCAGGTAAAGGGAATTCTCCATTCTTTATTATTATTATTATTATTATTATTATTATTATTCTCAATCATCGATCTGAATACAAATAAATTGAATTTACATTGTAATCGTGTAATAAAGCCTTTGGATTGGATCCTTATTCCCTTATGAATTAATGTGAATTATGTGATTTAGTTTCTTTTAAATGCAATGCAGATTTCTGCATGGAAGAGGGGAATTCTGATCAGCTTCAATTGTGAGCGAGCCCAGATAGGAGAGAGAGAGAGAGAGAGAGCTTAGCAGGCGATTGAGAATTTCTCATTTTGCCCAATTCTATCTTTTATTTCCGCGGATTCCCAATTCGATCCTGGAAAGGTTCAATCTTTTTGTCTTTTTTCTAGGGTTCTTCAAGTTCTGAATTTTTATGAAATTCCATTCTCGTCCGGGGGTTTTATGTGGTTTTAGTTTGTTTAAATCCTTCAATCAGCTCAGTTTTTCTTCAAAACCTCAGGGCTGCAATCGGATCTCGGTAGCGTTATTTAATGTACTCTTTCTATCATCGTTCTGTTTATGTTCAAGTTCTGTGAATGAATCACTGAATTTTGCTTAAATTACTCTTTCAAGAATTGGGGTTTCGATATAGATTGGTTCTGTTTTCCCTAAAGTTTGATCCTTTGGTTTTGGGTTCTTGAGCGATTCTTGTTTCCATCAAGGAAAATTTCGAATTCAATGGCTCATCCACCACCGAGTTCTCACCCTGAGAAAAGCCCCATTCCTCCCCCTTCAATTTCTCCCGGTGGACCTAAGTTTCCTCCTCCGATTTTTCAACAAGATCAAGCTCTTTTGCCATCGATTAGATCGCCCAATGCAGCGTCGCCCCCTTCCAATGGGGTCAAAACTGGCAGCCCAATCACTCACTTGAGCACTCCCCCTGGCCCTCCTGTTTTCACTTCACCTGTCCGGCCGGCTGCCGTGCCTTTTCGTGCGTCTCCGGCGACTCCTCAGCCGCTTGCTTTCTCTTCGGGCTCATCATCTATCCCGTTATCTTCTCCTCCCCATTTTCCAAATGGGGCGGCCAATTTACAGCACCAAGTCTCGGATGTTAGAGAGGATTCAGTTCCTGTCGTGGAAGCACCAAATGTCTTGTTCTCAGCTCATAAGGTATTTCCCTGTTATACTTTGTTCAAATCCAAGGCAGTTCATCTTTTGGCATGACTCGGCATAAGTTACTTGTTTTGTTTAATTATTTTATTGATAGTATCTCTGCCTCGTACTCCCTAGTTAGTATTGAGATGCAGGAGTCTATATGCATGTACAAATAGGTAAATCGGTTATTTACCTGTTTGTTGATTTTGAGTGTGTAATCTAACTCTGTTCTGGCGGCCATCCACTTTTAGAATGGTACTCATTATTTTCCCATATTTGATTATAATTTACTTGTGCTGTTGTCCTGCTTGTTTGTTGTTTAGGTATTGAAGCAGAAGAAACAAGCAAATGTTCCAAGTTTGGGTTTTGGGGCTTTGGTTTCTCCTGGTGGGGAGATTTCACCTGGTCCCCAAACTATACAACGCGATCCACATCGCTGCCAAAGTTGCGGAGCTTATGCAAATATGTATTGCAGTATAGTAATTGGCTCAGGCCAGTGGCAGTGCGTAATTTGCGGGAATATGAATGGAAGTGAAGGTGAATATGTTGCTCCCAGCAAGGAAGCTCTTCGTAATTTTCCAGAACTTGCATCTCCCATGGTTGATTATGTTCAAATTGGGAACAAGAGACCTGGTTTTGTTCCGGTTTCTGATTCGAGATCATCTGCACCTATTGTTCTTGTCATAGATGAATGCTTAGATGAATCACACCTTCAACATCTACAGAGTTCCTTGCATGCATTTGTTGATTCACTTCCTCCAACTACAAGAATTGGGATCATCTTGTATGGTCGAACAGTTTCGGTTTATGACTTTTCAGAGGAATCAGTTGCATCTGCTGATGTGCTTCCTGGTGAGAAATCACCTACTCAGGAGTCCTTAAAGGCTTTGATTTATGGAACTGGCATTTATTTGTCCCCGATGCATGCTTCACTGCCTGTAGCACATGCTATATTCTCATCGCTGAGGCCTTATAAGTTGAACATTCCTGAAGCTTCTAGAGATCGGTGCCTCGGGACAGCAGTTGAGGTTGCTCTTGCTATAATTCAAGGGCCGTCTGCAGAAATTTCTCGGGGGGTAATTAAAAGGTCTGGAGGTAATAGCAGGATTATTGTGTGTGCTGGTGGACCTAATACGTATGGCCCTGGATCTGTACCACATTCCTTTAGTCACCCAAATTATCCTCATATGGAAAAGTCAGCATTAAAATGGATGGAAAATTTAGGTCGTGAGGCTCATAGACACAATACAGTAGTTGACATTCTATGCGCTGGCACTTGCCCTGTAAGAGTTCCTGTTCTGCAACCTCTGGCCAAAGCATCCGGAGGTGTTTTGGTTCTTCACGATGACTTTGGAGAGGCCTTTGGTGTAAATTTACAAAGAGCGTCTACCAGGGCTGCAGGTTCGCATGGTTTGCTGGAAATCCGATGTTCTGATGATATTCTTATAACTCAAGTTGTGGGTCCTGGTGAAGAGGCACATGTCGACACTCATGAAACCTTCAAAAACGACACTTCTCTTTACATCCAAATGCTTAGCGTTGAAGAAACACAGAGCTTTTTGCTCTCCATGGAAACTAAAGGAGATATTAAGAGTGATTTTGTGTTTTTCCAGTTTGCAATTCAGTTTTCGAATGTGTATCAAGCTGATATATCAAGAGTAATCACTGTCCGTTTGCCAACTGTAAATAGTGTTTCAGCATATCTGGAGAGTGTTCAAGATGAAGTGGCAGCCGTCCTTATTGCCAGGAGGACCCTCCTGCGGGCGCAGAACTATGCTAACGCAATCGACATGCGAGCAACAATAGATGAAAGAATCAAAGACATTGCTGTGAAATTTGGGTCTCAAGTACCAAAATCGAAGCTCTATAGGTTTCCCAAGGAGATCTCTTTATTGCCAGAGCTCTTATTCCATCTTAGGAGGGGTCCTCTACTGGGAAGCATTGTTGGGCATGAGGATGAGAGGTCTGTTCTAAGGAACTTGTTTTTGAATGCATCCTTTGATCTGTCTCTTCGTATGGTAGCACCTCGCTGTCTAATGCATCGGGAAGGAGGAACTTTTGAGGAACTACCAGCTTACGACCTTGCTATGCAGTCCGAAGCAGCTGTAGTTCTTGATCATGGTACAGATGTCTTCATTTGGTTGGTACGCACCTTTACTCTTCTTGTTTTTAACGTTTTGGAGCAAAGTGACTTGGAGGCAATTTCCACTCGAACTCAATTGCCAAGTCTCCATCTATGGAGAAAGAAGAAAAGAAGGAATTCTCAAGGTTTTTTTTTTTTTTTTTTTTTTTGGTTTGGTTTGGTTCTAAACTGGTGGATTCAGGGTGCTGAACTTGCGGCTGACGAAGGAAGAAGTGCGGCTGTGCTGGCAGCTTGCAGGACATTGGCTGAAGAGCTGACTGAATCACGGTTCCCTGCCCCTCGCATCCTTGCATTCAAGGTTGTTCTGAGTAAAAATATGAGGGATTGTTATGTGCCTGTTAGTGGTTTGGTCTACTAATGTTTATATATAACGGAGTGGAAATGAAGATGATGTTGATTAATGTGAGTAAACGTGCAGGAGGGGAGCTCTCAGGCGAGGTACTTTGTTTCTCGGCTCATTCCGGCACATAGGGATCCTCCTTATGAGCAGGTGAGAGAGAGAGAAAAAGTAGTGGTAGTCTGATAAATTAATCCATGACCCTCTTTAGTTAAGCAAGTGTCCATAATAATCCATAACTAATATTAAATATTTGCAGGAGGCAAGATTCCCGCAACTACGATCACTGACAACGGAGCAGCGGACGAAGCTTAAAAGCAGTTTTATTCAGTTTGATGATCCTAGCTTCTGCGAGTGGATGCGAAGTCTCAAGACAATGCCACCAGAACCAAGCTAAAATACTTTGACGAATGATCTTTGAGTTTTTTCCCTCTTATTTTCTTTTCTTTTCCTTTTTCTTTTTCTTTTTCTTTTTTTTTTTTTGGGTTCTTTTTGTTCAATTTAATGGAATTGTTGTATCTCAAATAAAAATATTTTTATATGAGGAGTTAGGGATCGAGAGAATTACACAGGCTTTTCCTTGCATCATTTTTGTTTTGTTCCAAAAGTAGAATGAAGTCTCATTTTCGTTTGAAGCCCCATTATTCCACCCATGTTGTTAATTAATATTTGCTTTTTTTTAAAATATATATATATAAATTAATCTCACAAAATAGTCCCAAATTTTACACTAAATAAAAATAAAATAAGATAAAAGGGATAGCAATTTATCTTGGTGTGACCAACTGAAGTCTTTTTAATAAGGCAAAATGGGTTATTGAATTGGGTTCCTTTGTTAGATGCTATAACACATGCTAGATTACTAAGGCAAAAAATAAAAAAATAAAAAAAGAAAAAGAAATGATATAATACAAAAATTCAGTCATTAATTGATTAATCTTGCTGATTTTATGGTCCCTCAATTTTTAATTTTGTTGTTTCAGTTGGAAATTATATGAATAAAGAGAAGGCCCAACGGCAACAGCAACTTGAACGAACAAAACAAAACAGACAGGACTTATGTTGCTGGGCTTGCACCTTAACCTTTTTAACCATTTTAACCTTTAAAGAAAACCTTATCCATCCCCAAGGGGAGGGTGGCCACGTGTGCATCTTTGCTCTTCCACACCCTCCTTTCTTCTTTCTTCTTCTTCTACTTCTTCTTCTTCACTAATATATAAACGACGAAAAACAAGAATAAGAACAACCGGGAAAAAAAAAAAAAAAAAAAAAAAGAAGAAGACTGGGCGTAGAAAATGGCGGCAGCGTTATACAAGTCGAATATGGTGAAGCAGTACCACCAGCAGCAGCAGCAGCAGCACTACCCGTACCCGTACACTCTCAACGATGCTCACCATACATCTTCTCAACTGGGTCCCGCCTTTTTCCGTCGTGAAGCTTTCCTCTTTCCTCCCAAAACCAGTCATTCCCTTACCACAACCATAACCAAAAGGCCAAGTCCAAGGCGCCGCCGAATGCGAGTTTCCTCAGCCTTGGGAGGTCTGCTTGGTGGCATCTTCAAGGGCGGATCCGACACCGGAGAGTCCACTCGTCAGCAATACGCCTCTCTTGTCTCCGCCGTCAACCGCTTCGACGCCGAGGTCTCCGCCTTGTCTGATGATCAGCTCCGTCAAAAGACTCATCTTTTCCAACAACGAGCTCAGCAAGGAGAGTCTTTGGATTCTATATTACCTGTTAAGTTTTTTTTTTTTCTTTTTTCTCAATACCCAACCTTTTAGTTTTATTAATATTATTCTATGTTTTTTTTTTTTAAATTTTTTTATTGGGTGTTGGTGGGGGACTGGGGGTCTGTTTGTTGAATTGCTTTGGTTATACTTTTTATAGGAAGCATATGCTGTTGTGAGAGAGGCTTCCAAGAGGGTGTTAGGTCTTCGTCCTTTCGATGTCCAACTCATAGGTATGAATGTATCTCTTTGTACAAGTATGTTATGTGCTCCTTTAAAAAAAAAAAAAATTTTTTTCCTTCATTCATTTCCACTTACCTCCTTTTTTTTTTTTTTTTTTTTTTTTTTTTTTTTTTTTGCCTCTTTGTTTTGTTGCCGCACCAATCACCAAACTTCTGTGCCCTTTTATCATTTGTTCAAAGTTTGTATGTCATTTTAATCTTAGTCAAATAGCGAACGGACGGAAACTGCCCCGCCATTTTTTTGCACAATCTAATTCTACCCAGAATTTGACCTTTAGCTGGCTAGTTGGACCGTGACTCTTTTCAGTTTTTGGCATATGATACCGATGATTATTGATCATTGATTGACGTCAGTTATCGATTGGACTGCATGGCCAAGGATGCATTGGTGCAAGTTTGAAATTTACTCATAATTCAACAGGATTTGGTTTGCCTTTGTGTTTTGTGTTGGATTACCAAACTTGTGTGCCCTTGTCCTCTACTCAAAGCAAGAGCTTTACATAGTTACGCATTATAGCTTCTTTGGTTGTCTGAGTCTAAAAGTCGTTTTTCAGTGTTTGGACACAATATCTTCCGACCAAAGACACAAAATCCGTTTCTTCATACAAGCTTTTATGGGAAGCCTTTGATGTTTAAGTTATACTTTCTAAGCCTTTGTTACAATATTTTAATTGTCCATTAACTAAGAGCTAATGCTAATTTTATCCCATTAAGCTCTTTTGAGAAAGTGATTCACAATACTGATTGAAAAGTTAATAGTTTTTACTTTTACTTCTCTTTTTCTGCTGCCCATAAACACAAGTAACAGCTATCATAAACAGGCCCTTAATTAATTTAGCCTCCTCTAATCTGCTTCAGTTATTTATTTATTTATTTTTAATTTATTTATGTAGGTGGCATGGTTCTTCATCAGGGAGAAATAGCTGAGATGAAAACTGGGGAAGGAAAGACCCTTGTAGCTATTTTACCAGCTTATTTGAATGCGTTAAGTGGAAAAGGAGTTCATGTTGTGACTGTCAATGACTATCTGGCCCGACGAGATTGTGAGTGGGTTGGTCAAGTTCCTCGCTTTCTTGGATTGAAGGTTGGCCTAATCCAACGTATGTCTCATTCTAATGCATATCTTATTCTTCACTTTTATTTTAATATCTGTGTTTCAGATTACTGCTTTTTTAACTCCTTATTTTCCTCTATTCTCTTTTATAAATTTAGAGAAAAGAAATTCTGAATTAAAGAATTCTTGTATACCTGTATTGTACATTACACGGTTCCTCTTATAGAGGTCTCAAAGAAAGAGATTAGGAAACTTTCCCTACACTAGCTGTCTAATATCTAACTTTCCTATTTTACATCATTGACTAAAAACACAATATTTACAGCCAATCAAATCTCCTAATATTCGGCTGTATCACAACCAAATCTCCTATTTTCCTACACTCCCCCTCAAGCTGGTCTAAAGATATCTTCCATATCCAGCTTGCTAGTTAAGTCATCAAACTTCTTCTTCGGTAATCCCTTAGTAAACACATCTGCAATTTGTTCTGCAGTGGGGACATACGGCATGCATATCAGTCCAGTTTCTAACTTCTCCTTGATAAAGTGCTTATCCACTTCTACATGTTTTGTTCGGTTATGGAGGACAGGATTGTGAGCGATAGAAATCGCTGCTTTGTTATCACAATAGATCTTCATAGGCAAAGGATTAGAGGTTTTCAGCTCCTCTAGTAACCTCTTAATCCATAAAACTTCACAAATTCCAAGAGCAACAGCTCTGAACTCTGCTTCGGCACTGCTCCTAGCAACAACGTTTTGTTTCTTACTTCTCCACGTAACAAGATTACCTCCAATAAATGTACAATAGCCAGAAGTCGATCGTCTGTCACTGACACTCCCTGCCCAATCTGCATCCGTGTATGCTTCAACTTGCAAATGGCCACGTTTCTTGAATATCAAACCCTTTCCAGGTGTTCCCTTAAGGTATCTAAGGATCCTATAGGCTACATCGAAGTGCTCTGGTCCGGGTGAGTGCATAAACTGACTAACCAAGCTAACAGCAAACGCTATGTCAGGGCGTGTATGCAACAAGTAAATTAATCTTCCAACTAACCTCTAATACTGCTCTCTATCTTTCACTTCCTCGGTCTTGGCTGGTTGTAACTTCAGATTGGGTTCCACCGGTGTTTCTGCTGGTTTACACCCGAGTAGGCCTGTTTCGCTGAGTAGATCGAGAACATATTTTCATTGGTTGACAAATATACCTTCCTTGGACCTAGCAAACTCCATACCAAGGAAGTATTTTAATGTGCCCAAGTCTTTGATCTTGAAAGCGGCTGCCAGCTCCTTTTTTAGTCTTCGTAGTTCTTCAATATCATCTCCTGTCAAAATTATATCTTCAACATAGACGATTAAGATTGCAACCCTGCCTTCCTTGTTGTGCTTGTAAAACATTGTATGATCGGCCTGGCTTTGATGGTAACCACAGTTTTTTGCAACTTTCCCAAAGCACTCAAACCAAGCTCTCGGTGATTGTTTCAGACCATATAGGGACTTTTTTAATCTGCAAACCTTATTAGATCCAAGTTTCTTTTCAAAACCCGGAGGTAGGCTCATATAAACTTCCTCTTTCAGATCTCCGTTTAGAAAGGCATTCTTTACATCTAACTGGTGTAGGGACCAGTCAAAATTCACAGCCAGAGACAACAAGACTCGAATTGAGTTTATCTTGGCAACAGGAGCAAAGGTTTCCTGATAATCAATACCAAAGGTCTGGGTAAATCCCTTAGCAACTAGTCTCGCCTTGTATCTTTCCACACTACCATCAGCTTTGTACTTCACAGTAAAGACCAATTTACAACTTACTGTTCTTTTTTCTTTAGGTAGTTCCACTATCTCCCAGGTACCACTTCCTCTCAGAGCATTCATTTCTTTTATAACTGCTAATTTCCAATTTGGATCATTCAAGGCTTCCTGAATATTTCTAGGAACAAACAGGTGATAATTTTGAGGTAAAGGCTCTGTAGTGTTGGGAAAGCTTTTTATAGGACAGATATTTGGCAATAGGATACTTAGTACAGGTTCGAGTTCCTTTTCTAAGAGCATTGGAATATCAAAGTCTGATGGCTCATGAATTGGATTTGAATTAGGGTTATTAGGAATACCTGTAATATCCTGGGTACTAGTTCCCGGAGTTGTAGATTGATCTGGTTCTAGGATCACAGATGGACTTTGTCTCTTTTGATGTAGTCTCCTCCGGTTATAAACCAAAAACTCAGTGTTTCTATTTTCTTGATCTGTCGGTAGTGTTTCTCCCCCTGTTGTAGGAACATCAATGTTTGGCAGATTTTCACTAGGATTTTCAATAGTTTTGTCACAAATCTCCTCATTTGGTTTTTCAAAAACAGTAGTAATAGGATTTGGATTTTGAGAGAAAGAAATAGGAGTAGAATTCAAAATAGTATGTGGTAATGGAACAGGAGATAAATCCCAAAAATTTTCGTCCACTCCTATATTCTCCCCCTGAAGAGAATTTTTGTGAAAGTAAGGTTTGTGTTCCAAGAAATAGACATCCATACTCACATGTACCTTTTTTGTTTGAGGATTAAAACACTTATATCCCTTTTTGTTCGGGGCATACCCAATGAAAATACACTTCTCAGCCCGTGGATCAAGTTTGGACCTAGAATGACTAGAAATGTGAACAAAAACTGTGCAGCCAAAAACTTTTGGTGGTAAATTTGAATGAATCCGTGACATAGGAAAAATTTTATTGAAACAATCTAAGGGTGTGCTATATTGCAAAACACGTGTAGGCATCCTATTTATCAAATACGAAGCTGTTAAGACAGCTTCTCCCCAAAGATATTTGGGAACATTCATTGAAAACATTATAGCACGAGCCACTTCAAGAAGGTGTTTATTTTTTCTTTCAGCAATACGATTTTGTTGAGGGGTATCTACACCCCCACTGATAACCTTCTTGCCTAACATCACGTTCCTCTGACTCTCTTCTCTTCGAACTTCTGCAAATACTTCACCAAGTGAAGGAAGAGGTGATCTGCCGATGATTCTTCCCTTTACTTCATCAAACTCCACATTCAGCCCTGCAAGGAATTTGTATATTCGGTGAGCCTCCACGGTTTTCTTATTGTGATTGGCATCATCAGTGGATTTCCATTCGTAGTCGTTGAACAAATCCAAATCTTGCCACAACCGTTTCGGCAAGTTGAAATACTTGGTAACTGTGTCCTCCCCCTGCCGGATTTCTCCCAGTTTTAAAGTTAACTCATAAACTTGGGACTGATTTCCCAAATCAGAATACATCTGGTTAACATTATCCCATAGTTCCTTAGCCGTGGAATAGCACATGTAATTTGAACTAATGTCCTCGTCCATGGAATTGACGAGCCATGTCATGACCATCAAATTTTCTGCATCCCATGTAGCATAGGCCGGGTCTTCTGGTGCTGGTGCCTTCTTATCTCCCGTTAGGTAGCCGATTTTTCCACGGCCTCGAATATACATTCGAACCGACTGAGACCACCGCAAGAAATTGTCACCATTCAAGCGGATTGTGGTGATCTGGACAGAATGGGAATCAGAGGTTGGGGCTTGTGAAACCGTGCTATTGGAGGAATTCAGGAGAGAGGAGGAAGTAGGAGCAGATTCAGATGATAAATCAGACATGGTGGGTAATTCGGAGGTGCAAAGAAACGGGTAGGATAGGGCTAGGGTTATGCAGGTTGGTGTAGGGCTGAATCAAAGAACCAGTTTTGGCTCTGATACCATATAAACTTAGAGAAAAGAAATTCTGAATTAAAGAATTCTTGTATATCTGTATTGTACATTACACGGTTCCTCTTATAGAGGTCTCAAAGAAAGAGATTAGGAAACTTTCTCTACACTAGCTGTCTAATATCTAACTTTCCTATTTTACATCATTGACTAAAAACACAATATTTACAGCTAATCAAATCTCCTAATATTCGGCTGTATCACAACCAAATCTCCTATTTTCCTACATGTTTCCTGTATAGAGATTTGATCCCATTCTTGCACCTAATTTCTTCTTTTATTTGTATTCTCTACTGCTGATATGATTAAAGCTTCAAAATTTTTACCCTATTTATGTGCATTTGCTACTCTGAATTGTTCTCGTCTTGAGTGATAGATTTATTTTTTCCTTCCCTTTTTTTTTTAATTGTTTGTTTGTTTGCAGAGAACATGACCAGTGAACAAAGAAAAGAAAATTACTCGTGTGACATCACATACGTCACCAATAGTGAGCTTGGTTTTGATTTCTTGAGAGACAATCTTGCAACGGAAAGTAATTCTTGCTTTATCCATTGGTTTTTATAAAACATCATTCTATTGTTCTCAGTTTTAATCATTCAAGATCAGGATCTGGTTTGATTTTATCATGCTTGCTGAAGGTTATCTTCTGGCACATGCAGAGTCTGGAGGAGCTTGTCTTGAGGGATTTTAATTACTGTATAATTGACGAGGTCGATTCTATCCTTATTGATGAAGCAAGAACCCCTCTCATTATATCCGGACCTGCAGAAAAACCAAGTGATCGTTATTATAAAGCTGCAAAAATTGCTGCTGCCTTTGAACGAGATATTCACTACACTGTAAGAATTCTTATTACCTTGTTAGCAACAGATGGATCATTTTCACAATGTGCTTGTGTGAATCTTTTTCCCAAAGTTAGTGTTTGTGATTGCAAGTGACAACACTTTATTTTTTTTTTCCCCCTCTTAAGAGTTTTCTCTTCTCTGTGGTCGCAGGTCGATGAAAAGCAGAAAACAGTTCTACTTACCGAACAGGGTTATGAGGATGCCGAGGAGATTCTGGATGTGAAAGACTTGTATGATCCCCGAGAACAATGGGCATCATTTCTTCTGAATGCAATAAAAGCAAAGGAACTATTTCTTAGAGATGTGAACTATATAATCCGTGGCAAAGAGGTTCTTATTGTGGATGAGTTTACTGGTAGAGTTATGCAGGTAATTTTATCTGTGATCGAGCGTAATTATATGTGTTATTGTTAGTTGCATTGGGTTTTCTCGTCATAAATTTGCTAAGGCATTAAAGTAAGAAACTGCAATCATTATTTCTGTGATAGTAATTATGATGATTTAGAATAGTTTGTAGTTTCCTAAAGGAGCGCAATCATAGCGTTTTGCTAATTGCCCTTTTCTTTTTAGGGGAGGCGATGGAGTGATGGACTTCATCAAGCAGTTGAAGCAAAAGAAGGTTTGCCCATCCAAATGGAAACCGTAACGCTGGCTTCAATTAGCTACCAGAACTTCTTTCTCCAGGTTGGGGGACTCTCATCCCTGGATGCGTGAAATGATGTCTGTTAAAAATTTATTCTCACTTAGTGTTCTACATATTTGATCTTTACAGTTCCCAAAACTTTGTGGAATGACTGGCACTGCAGCAACTGAAAGCACTGAATTTGAAAGTATATACAAGCTGAAAGTTACAGTAGTGCCCACAAATAAAGCCATGATAAGAAAGGTTTATTCGACTTGTTTAGCTTGATATTCACTAGTGCTATCTAGGGGTTACTTCTTTCATCTGGCAGTTCAGATTTGATGAACCGAATGTTGATGCAATAAATAAAATTTGGATTTATTTTTCTGGTTTATTTTTGTAACTTGTCAAATAAAAGGTGATGAAACAAGTGATACGTAGTAATATTCTTTGCTTTTGCAGTACATTCAACAATTTCTTTTAATTAATATTCTCAGGATGAGTCGGATGTAGTTTTTAGGGCGACATCAGGAAAATGGAGAGCAGTTGTAGTAGAGATTTCTAGAATGCACAAGACAGGTCGTCCGGTGCTTGTAGGCACAACTAGTGTTGAGCAGAGTGACTCATTGTCCGAGCAATTGAAAGAAGCTGGAATTCCCCATGAGGTGTGATCTTTTTGTCTTTATGGTTAAAGTCATATTAACTGTTCAAGAAAAGGTCAGATTTACCTAGTTGATTATGATCTTGGGAATGTAGCTAACTTATAACTTCAAGGTTATACTTTTTTTTTCATTTATTTTTTCCCTGTTTTCTTGTGACACGTATGACTGTGGTATGAAATCATTTATTAAAAAAAAAAAAAAAGAAAGAAAGAAAAGAAGGAAAAGAAAATCTAACAGATTATATATTACTTTTGAAGGTTCTAAATGCAAAACCAGAAAATGTGGAAAGAGAAGCAGAAATTGTTGCTCAGAGTGGTCGTCTGGGAGCAGTGACAATTGCTACCAATATGGCAGGTCGTGGAACAGACATTATCCTTGGTGGTAATGCAGAATTCATGGCAAGGTTGAAGCTACGAGAGATGCTAATGCCAAGGTATTATCTGAGTTCGATGATAACATCGTTAGTACTTTATACCATATGTGTCCTAGCATCCTAGTACTGATGCGTACTTGAATTTCACATTCATGGCTTCACATTACTAACAAAATTCTCCTCTTCTATGAACTGAAGTAATAAATCACGTCATCTGCATTGGGAGGGAAGATGTGATTGTCACGTAGACTGTTAGACATGCTAACATCTTTTTATATGTGATGATATGATATTTGGACATGGTATGTCAGTAGCTAAAGAGAATTAAGTGCTAAACCAATCAGTGAGTTTTAAAATAATACATTACCTTTTGTTTCTATTTATATTGCAGTGTTGTTAAGCCAATTGAAGGCATTGTATCGATGAAGAAACTTCCTCCGAAGAAGACATGGAAGGTGTGATTT